>VWZW01006491.1:304531-399792 GCA_013397115.1 Edolisoma coerulescens | reverse complement strand
GCCGCGGCGGGGAGAGGGCGGCCGGCTCTCGGACTCTCGCCGGGCACGGCGAGCAGACCCCGGCTGGGGGCGGCCTCCGCGGACCCCTAGGCCCGAGACTGGACGCTCATCGGGCCCCGGGGCCGTCCCGGGGCAGGCGCCCGGCCCGGAGCGCGGCTGAGGGGAGGCCCCGGGCGCTGGGGCAAGTGCGAGGCCGGGCAGGTCCGGCCGCGGGGGTCGAGGCTCATAGACACCCGGGGATGAGGTGGCAGCGTCGGTGTGGCCGTGCTGGGGCTCGCCCCTCGGTGCTTTCAGGGTAACAGACTGAAGTTTTGTGTACAGGTTATTTAATAGTTACGTTTGAATACAAGTGTTCCCCTCCGTCTTCGACCCCGCGCGGGGTCCAGCATGAGATGTTTCTGTAAAGCGACCCGCGACCGCAGCGTGAAATAAACACGTTCACACCGGGGTCAGCAGGGATGGTCCCGCCGCGTCGGTCTCGTTTGATCCTTCCCCGGGTGCCCCGCGCGCGGCTGCCGCCTTCCCGCCATTTTCCGCTGAGGCGGCGGGCCGGGTCCGGCTCCATCGCGGCGGCCGAGCGGAGCTCAGCGCACAGTGACCTGAGAGCTGCTCATGGTAAACACCTTTAAAATCCCGGGAGCTGCTTCGGACGGGTGTGCCTGTTGGCTTTGGTTGGTGGGTTGGCCTTGGGTTTGGGTTTTTGGGTTTTTAAAATTATTTTCAATATTTTGTTTACTACACATGAAGCTGAGATAAAAAAGATAAATGCAGGGTGCCAATACTGGGAATGAACATACAGGTCAAGTTCTACAGACTGGGATATGTATTTGTGCAGAAGCGGGCAGCAGTCAGTGTTCGTGATGCCCCTTCTCAGAGAGGTCCAGGCCACAGGGCCAGCCACAAACAGCCATTCCCAGCCTAAGCTGTCTTTGGCACAGCAGAGCCCAAACATGCTTCCTGTAAGTTAACTTTCTGTAAAACTGCAGAATTTAGGGGCTGAGATACTTGTTACCCTGCCAGTACAACGAAGTGGCAGTCACTGTCCTGCAGAGGGGAAGATACTTGTCACAAACCAAACTTGCGTTTAAAAGTACCTGGTAGATGGTGACAGCCTTTAGGGTTCCTTATCTCTCACTGGGCATCACGTAAGTATGAGTTTAGGCATATTTCTTTTTAAATAATAACCTTTCTTACTGCAGTGAGTTCTCTATTTCTTTTTTAATTGAAATCCATGTAGCCAAACAAACTGAGCAACCTGATCAGTAATTTGCTGAATTTTGCATTCTGACATTGAAAATATGTTATTTGCTCCTTATATTTTTACGACATCAGCTTTATTTTCTGATTACCTAATGAGACAGTGAAATAAAATGGGCCTTCAAAACTTCACTGGGGATTAATCTGGAAGTGTTCAGCTTCAGGTGAGATCCTCTGGTGGCAGTTGTCAAGCAAGCTTTGGCTCACCCATGTTGATAGAGATACACTTTGCCATGGACTTCTGAATCAAGAAAAAACATAGCTTGATAAATGTTTCTAATGACAGGACATGTAAAACTAATGTATTTGTATGTGTGTCAAATACTGCCAAGAAGCTATCCTCTCAGGGAATAATGAGATGAGACAATACCACAAGAACCCTCACATCTGAAATAATGAGAAGTTAATGGACAGTTACCATGGTACAGCTCCTTGACAATATTTTAATATTTATTATTCTGAATTAATTTCCCACACCATATTCTTAGGGTCAAGTTACTAAATTAATAACCAAGCAGTTGTCTTCTTTTCTATTGAAGAATTTTCTATAAACTGCCCTGTTAGAGAAAACCTTGAGAAGAAAATGTTTAGCTTCATTAGTTAACATTCCTTTGCCAAAGATATAGGCATCAGAAGTGTGTGAGTGATATTAAGTGGAAGATATCTTTAGTGTTCCAGATTGAGTGACAGCAAGGCAGGAAATAACTGATGGACCTGATCCAGAAGTCCTTAGTCAAAAAAGTCTTTGAGACAAAAGTGCATCCCATTTACTACTGATGTAGGATTTAAATATTTCATCAGGAATAACAAAGTTTCTGCTTTTTAAAATGTTTCATGGCACACAGTGGCAATCTGCTTCCTTTCTTTGATGCTAAGTTACATTAAGAATGTAGAGTTAGATAATTTTAGATTGCTTTAAAAGAGAGTTTGTTTCACTAAATAGTCTTTCAATTCTGTGTGTGGATCGAAACTACTTAAAATGGAGAGCCAGCTTGGTAGCAGTTGGTAGCAGGACAGGAGAAACAACAGTATCACAGGGTACGAAAGGTCTCTTACAGCATAGAATCATTCCCAGATGGCGAAGGCCTTTCACTGCTGAGTAAGTGCCAGGATGAAGTATTAGAATGAGCTGAAGCAATGTCTTAGATGGTTTCTGGTGCAAGTTTAGCCTGACTAAGAACTAGAGACCCGTTCCTCTTAGACCAGATGTAACTAGCAGAAATTAGCCCGATGTTGGTTGATGTGGTGATTTCTAAGCTGGACCATTATGGAAAAATTTTTCTCCAGTTCGAAGACATGCTGAATTTGCCAAGCATCTATGTTGTCTGGTGCAGCAGACTATTTTGGTTTCTTATTTATTCCACAAGACACAGCTTGTACTGAAATACGGAAAGTTTTACCACTCACTTAAGCATGAGCCTACAAGTAATTCAGGTTTTAAGCAAAAGACCATTGCCCAGGCAGTGTCAGCACCATGTCAAGGGGGTGGTGGTATCTGATTAAAAAAAAAAAAAGAAAAGTAGTGTCATGTTGTAGCCTATGCACCTTGTGTATATGTGTAATGACTACATTAAAGGTTGAAAGTGCACAGGTTAAAATACATACAGCCAAAATTAGTTAAAAGCCTGTCATGAGAGAGAGATGTATTGAAGTGAAAACCATAATATCAAATGCTAATGAAAATCTTAATCTGTAAGAACAGCACATACACGAAAAAAAAGGCGGAAAATTAGGGACTCAGGACACTTACTTAGGTGAGTGAAACTAACAGTTTATAATATAAAGGATACTTAATAAAACTATTTCTACGTAAAACTTTTAAATAGTTCATTGGGAAAAGATGTATATGCATCATAGCTGTTTCATACTCATCTGTAAATAGCTAAATCATATGATAGCTTTTCAATTGAAATCATTAAACTTTTTTAGTAATATGGCATTTAAATATACATGTGACCTTTCTGATGTATAGGTAGAGCATTACAAAAATATATTGCTTACATCTCAAGAATTTATTTCTAGTTGCCAAATTGCACTCCCTAATAAAATTAACTTTTAATTTTGCATTCACAAAATACATTTTATACTTTTAGCTGTTTCCAATCAACTAGAACAGCTGTTCATTTTATAAAATTAAATGATTAATATTCTTCTTAATTATAAATTTTGAGTACATATGCTGCTCAAGGTCAATTCATTTCCTAATTTAAAAATTTAAATGTCATTGGTATAATAGACATATAAACCAATTCATCTGGTAGTTAATTCAAATAAATTAATCTCAACAAAAAAATGGGACATGGTTAAAAAACTTGAGATTTGATCTGTTTTCTGTGTTGAAAAGTGATTTTCACACTTGGACAAACTTTAGGCAGTTTGTCCACAAGTAAAAAAAAACCCACAAGTAATCAACATTGTTCTTCAGACAGTTTGGGGGTTTTTAATGTGTTGTTAATAAAATTATTTTTAGTCAAAGGCCAAATAAAATAAGACTTCCACCTGGGAGAAGGTTGCAGGATTGACCTTTTGGTCCCACTGACCAGATTTTCATTGTAATAATCCAACAAATTTATAAAATTATGTTTCCTACCTCCTCAATTACTATTATAGAAAAAGAAAGATGAAGTTTTTTAAACTGTATTGGGAGATGTCCTTCCTAAAACTATCATAGTGTAATTCTTCCTTCCATATTAAATTAAGGGTGCAATTTTTGAATTAAATATTTAATCTTCAGTTATTTGCAGATTTTGAGAGACTGCATTTTAAAGTAACTAAAATTTAACTATTTCAGTTTGTAAATTCACATATCTAGTATTAGTCCTGAACACTGAAGAAATAGGGAATATAAAATGCTGCTGTCTTGAAACTCTTAGACGAAAGATACCTTTTGCTGTTCAGTGATATTCAATGACTCAGGAGACCACTCAGAAGTTCATAAATAGGGCAAATATGTATCTCTGTGCAAGTAGCACAATTACTGAGGCACTTTTAAATTAGCCTTGTAATATTTCATAGATCTTGTCAGCCTATTCTCATATTGAGCAGTAAGAAACAAAAGTATAATGTCCATCTTGTCAGATTTTGTTGTTTGCCAGAGAACCCTTTTTTACCCTCTGTTACCATTTTTTGAATTATTTCACACCTTTTACGAGATTCTTGTGAGTCCTGTGGTAAGGGTGTGAGGTCTGTCACTCTAGCACATGATCAAATCAGCTCAAAGACCTGCCAAACTTCTGCAGATTTTCCTGCCAAACTTTTTAAAAATATTTACCAAACAGGATCCCTAAATCTTCAAAACTACTGAGTTATCCTTCAAAGGGCTTGCCAAGCATGTATCTTCAATAACTTTGCATTTAAATGTTGTCCAAGCCACTGAAGACCTGGAAATGTGCAGCAACCAGCAAGGCTCGTCCTAGTCAGGTAAGTGTTAATATGCAGCGGAGAGAAGGATCCAAGGCTCTAGGCTGGTTGAAGAAATAGTCTTGACCAGAGAAAGCAGAAGTGCATGTAATTCAAAGGGTCTTTTAAATAACTTTATGAGTTTTATTCCCTGTTAATATTTACTCCCAACTGATCTGAAGTCATGTAGGTGTTTCAGTATGGATAATGAAAATCAAAGAAAACAAACATGTATTTTGACCTTCTGACTGTGACAAGTCAGTGGGAGATTACAGACAGTGAGATTTGGCCTTTAACCTGGAGGGCATCAATGCTGTTTTTCTTCTCATCATCTTTTAATATCTTTTGTGTTACACATTTACTTAAGGACACACAAAATCCCATCGTGTCCCTGACCCAAGCCTGCTGATTACATCATTGCTTAGCCATGTCAGCAGGAGCCGACCTGGCGCTGTCTACGAGGCCTGTGTGCTCCTGAGAAAGGTTGTGGATGTCCACTCAAGGGCATGGAGGGCCATGCAGGTACATAGTAGGTCTCCATCTCCTCTTCAGGTGGCTGTGGGGTGCGTTCTGTGCTGCAAAGCTAGTGGCTGGGACCTTCTGAAGAAGTGGCAAGTTTGTACTGAGATATGAACTGAGTTGCTATTCACTGAAAAATTTAAGTGCACTCTTTAATGGTGCAGAGGCCTTGGACAGACTGTCTGTATAGATTCAGACTCTACAGTGCTCCTGTCTTGAAACTCTTGGACGAAAGATATCTTTTACTGTTCAGTGATATTCAATGATTTTAGCAGGCCATTCAGAAGTTCATAAATAGAGTAAATTTATATCTCTGTGCACATAGTTATTAAGACACTTTTAAACGAGCCTTGTACCAAGGCAGTTCATCTTAATCCGCCTTCTCTGGAGTATTGGTCATGGTTTTTATGACCATTAATGCCAATATTGAGCAAGTAACTCACTTTTGGCAACATCCTAATTTGTCCTTCCTGTCAACCTGTCCCATCATAAAATGCAATCTTTTTTACATTTATAATTTTCTGTTGCCACTGAATTATAGACATTTACCATGACAGTGACTGACGTGTTCTGAACTGAGTTTTACATCACCATAGCATTTACTATGGAGGAATGATGAACCACAAGGGGGAAAATGAAAAATAAACCCACTTTTTTTTAGGATACTCATATTCAAAATGAAAAATAATATTCAAATGACATAAACTGATACTTTTCACAACTTAAATGTATCTGTTTGCAAATACCAAAGTCAATAGCTTTATCAGAAACAATAGTGTATACTAGTGTAAATATTCTTGCATTTTTAAAAGAAAGGGTTGTCTGCAAAAACAATATATTCCTATTATCTGCAAGTCCCTGTTCTTATAATAGTACTGGGCTGTTTGAACAATGTTTCAGTGTTACCTTGTATACTACTCGAAAACATTTTTCATTTTCCTTTTTAAAATGAACCAGACATCACAGAGCACACTTTCAAAACAGGCTCTGATTATAAAGCAGGTTAAAAGAAATTTTATTAGCCAAAGCCCATATCTTCACTTGGGGTCATATCCCACATGCTTTTTTCAGGATCAGATGGTGTGCCTGTGATCTCCACATGCAGATCTCTCATCTGTATGGAAAGGAGATGTCAGTCACACTGCCACATTTACCCTTATTTCAGACAGCTCTCCACGGGTCCAGAATCCACCTGTGAAGAAGAGAAAGGAAAATGCGCACTATTCACTCATTAAAGATTAGACAGGAAAGATAACACAGCCTGAGAATATCAGGTGGTCTCAGCTATCAAATGTTAATCCCAAAGGAGTGTGAAAACAGCTTTATTTCTTCCCCTCACATCTAAATAATTAGCTTTTCTTCTGAGCAGGAATAGTGGTGGTGCTTTGCTCTTGTTTAATTGTGCAAAGAACAGCCAAACACTTGAAATCTGCTTGCTTTACATGTTTTAAAACATTGCTTGTGCACCTTAGTAGCCTAATATAGGAAGCCCATTCTTCGCAGCATTACCTGACTCTTCAGCAGTGTGGCTCCACTGACTTCTTGCTATTAATTTGCTCTGAAAGAGCTGAAAGAGTTTTAAGCAGGCAAAGATTACACTTTTATATTTTCCCAAATATTAACCAAATCTTCTTATATGCCTACATGAGGCCTAAGGCTATGTCTGAGCTTCTTAATAAAATGCTTAAATAAATTGTATAATGACACTGAGAAGCTACTTGCAAAGTACTGTAATCAAAGCTGTGTTTGGTGGTTGAATTCTTAGGTTAGAGAGAGAAAACCATGAGCAATCTTTTTAGGGGAAGTATGTTCTCTGTAACACTTTAGAACTGCGTGTGAACACTGGAACTGTAACTCTGCTACCCCCATGGGATTGTGAATATATAAAGAACAGCACTAAACATACTCGGCACATCCTGGCAGTCTACAGGGAAGTGGTTTTTTCTCATAAGATGAAGGGCTTGTTAAACATTTTTTCCCACAAGAGGGGGAAAAAGACCTTCAAGGATCTGAAGATCATTATGCTTCTGTCAAGGAGGAGGGCAAGGGAGAAGACAAAGCGGACAGGCAACCTTCCCTTTTCATGGGCTGTCTTTGCTTGCCCTCACAACTATCAAGACTAGTAAGGGATCCTAGTTCCCTTCACATCCTGGATGAAGAGAGGAAGCATAAGACCCAAGAATTTTTAGAAGCCTCTAGGTGCTTCAGTTTCCCCAGTTCCCTTACACAACTCAGTAGAGTTTGTAGTACAACCCCAAAGTTTTCTGCAGGATGTTCCACTATGCAGCATTCATGGGGTTTGCTCTCTCTCCTGTCCACAAAACCCCAAATCATTGTGCCTCATTACACATGAAGATGAAAGTATCCTAAGCTAAATAAAGTGATTGCAAAGTACTGAAATCACTGAGACTTAAATGTGGGAATTACCTCCTAGATGTATCATTCAATTATTTTTCTCATTAGAACCACAGTTTTAATCTGCTAAGAAATATTAAATATTAAACAGCCAGTAAAGCAGAATAGTATGTTACATTAAAATGATTCCTTATAAAGTGCCTAAGTACATTAGGATCTCCTTTGTCTATTATTATATGCATTCATTCATCCTAGACTTAATTTAAAATGGGTGTCAAGCATCAGATACAATACTGAGCTCTAGATTCTGATCTAGATGTTAGAACCTCTGACACTTAGTGAGCATGTTCAAGAAAGGACAAGGAGGAGGGTAAGTTCAAGCCTGTTTTTAATTAGCTACAGCAATTAGATGTTTTGAATACTCAGAATGATGTATTAGAATTACACAATTATTTGGTTTGCTTGGTTGCTTTTCTATACACTTGAGAACCAGCTCCTAATTAAGATACACACTTTCAAAGATTAAAAACTTAGATGATGGTAAAAACAATTAGAATGATGATGTAGGTTTAGATTCCCTATGGTTCTTGTACAGATCTGCAAGACAGCATAGAGTGTTAGCACATGGAATTTACTTTCTCTGCACAAGGTCCAGAAACAGCTGCAGTATTTGTGTGACCTACAGGGGCATGGGCTACCCCAGAGCAGGTGTGATGCACAGGGACATGATGGTTTTCCCTGAGCTGGCTGGGTACTTTGACAACAGAAGCTTTACCCTTCATGGGAATGGCTGCAATTACCCATTGAGTCTGAGGAAGGAGTTGTTCCTCTCTGCACAAGTCCTTCTTGCGGTGCTGCAGTCCTTATCCTGCTCCCAAGACTAGACCATTAGATCACAGAAGAGCCTCTGCCTGTGGAGCATATGCCACCTATGTGTTAATTATTTGTTCTTTCAGTTCAGAAAACATTATTTCCTATTTAAAAGGTGTAAGAGAAAAGCACAGCATACAGCAAAGCACATTTTTTAAAACAGAATCTAAGATCCAATGATTCAGCCAAGATTACCTCCAATTACAGGTGTGCCTTGCCCCTTTAAAATTGATAGACTATGTAATATACCATCCTTTATATGTCCTGAATGTTTTGCTCTTGGTCTCAAAAGCACTAAGCACAGTCCTTCATGAAATCTTGCTGCAGAAATAACTGAGTTTCTACCATCTCAATGCCTCATGAAAAACCTCAATCTAAGCAGCCAGATCTCTTGACTTGCTGCTGATTCCACAGCACTTTTTTGTAGTGATAACCACTTTTCTCTATCATCATTTATTCAAAAAGGTAAATCAAAAGCATAAAATAGTCTCATCTGAGTTCTTGCCTGTAGGAGATGTTCTTCTCATTGGTTAAGACATGAAGTCTTACGTCAGTCAAATTATGGCTGACCTGACTTTTTCTTCTCCTTTTCCATGTATAGAGGTTTCTTATTCACCAGTCACAATCCAGTCTTAGAATAAGAATTTTTAAAAGGACAATATTTGTCTTCAGCAGCTTGGCTGACACAAAGGGGTACTTGTTTTTAGAAAGCTGCAGCATCTTTTTAATTGCTGATCAGAAAGCCAATCCTCTATTAATCCTAACCAAATAATCTGAATATATCACTAACGCCTGTTAGTGTGAGATGCACTTAGAGCTATATTAATGATGACTAATACCAAGGATTTTTGCAATGTGAATTCTACAAATAAATTCTAACATTTGTGTATGTAAAGTCACACTGTTTCACATTTTGACTTTTACCAAGCTTATTTTCACTTAAAGTAAGTCATTAGAAATTCACTTTGAACTAGACTGCAATAAGCAACACTTCAGTTGAAAAGGTTCATAAAATGATTGAATCAGCCCTGAAGACCTGCCCAGGGATAGGTGGCATGCCAGATAGCATGCCCCTCCGTTTTTGTGACAACAGAAGAGTGCAGTTAGGATCATATCTTCTCACCTTCAGCTCTCAGGTGTCAGTAATTAGGCTCTTATTAGTACCTCTCCACCAAGTCTCAGCTTTTTCCTAACTTCTTTGGGGGGCTCTGATTCATGTTTCTGGGATCAGATTATTTTACCTGCTCCGCTGTAATGCTCTCAGGAAAGACCTTACAGCATCCCAGCTACATCTGTTCAAAATCATTTCAGGGCCTCTGGAGGAGCATGTGTTTAAGGCCATAAGGAAGCTGCAGAGCTGCACAAGCCCCTGGAACCAACCATGTAGGCATTAGAGAGTCCCAGAATGCAGGAAGAGCCTCTGCTACATGCAGCTTCCTTTGGCAAACAGTGATGGAGATGCTTGAAAAGGTTTTCTCAGGGGAAATGGTAAACATAATGGAGATGAACGACCATCATGAGCCAGACCAAAGGTCTGTTTAACCTAGGAGCCTGTTTTCCAGTAACAGATGCTCAAGGAAAGTGGATTAAAAACAAGGCATATATAAAACAGATATTCCCCTTGGGACAGTCTCCCAGCTTCTGGGGAACAGTGCTTCAGAAAATTCCGGAGCTGGAATCGCATTTTGTTTGTTGTGTTTGGTAGTCACAGGCTGATCCATCACAGATTTGTCTCATCCCTTTATGACTAGATTTACACTTTGTGGGTCTCAACATCCTTTGAGAGTGGTTTGAGCAGCCATGATGGCTTTATAACCATTTCAGTGTTGCCTGGATGCCCCTTAAAACTGAGGAAGAGCGCAGAATCCCATTCTCCAGGCCGTTCCCACCCACACGGTCTCGCATCGCGCTCCTCCGGCGCATAACCCCAGCCGCAGCCGCGGGCTGCGGCGGCTCCCAGGCCGCCCCTCTGAGCCCAGCGGGCCTTTCCCGTCCGGAGCAGCCGCGGGACACCGAGCCCCTCCCTGCGCCAGGTGACGGCAGCCGCGGCCTCGCTGCAAGAGATGCCGGCGGGGGCGGGACGGCGGCAGGGGCCGGCGGGGCAGGGGCCGGGCCCGGCCGCGCTGTGCCCCCGCGGGGGCGGCTACCCCGGGCTAGCGGCGCCCAAGTGCGGCCGCCGCGGGGTCGGGGTCAGGGCGGCGGTGCCGCTGGCGCTGAGCAGGTGGGCTCGCCCTGCTGGGCGGCTGCCGTTCTGCTGTGGGACGCGTGGTAGCTGAGGGGAGCTGAGGAAATAAGCCTGACGGGAGCGTTGGACAGATTTCAGACTTTTTTTGCGGCAACTTGGAACTAATTCCACCGAGCCGTAGGTCCAGAATACCTAAGTTTTTTGGTATAGTGGTTTTTGGTGTTTTGGGGGTTTTTTTTTGATTGGAATTTTTTTGTTTTGTTTGGTTGATCGGTTGGTTTTTGTTTGATTTTTCTTTTGTTTTGTTTTAAATGCACATGGCCCTCAAGACTCCTGGCTTTTATTTCTGTAATGTGGCCTCTTCATCTTTCACTGCAGTGGGATAAGCTTTGGCATTGTTATAGTTCATTTCTTCTGAGGGTCAGATATGCAACAGCATTTCCACTCAAGAGCTCTGTCCTCACAGCTTGTCCCTGGGCTGTAAAATGTCCCTGTCTCTGAAGCAGGTTATGTGAAGTCCAGAGAAGCTTTTCTTCCATTAGTGGACAACTTTGCAGTTAAAGGAGTGAGTTGAAATCTATGGTTTTATGGCTTTCCAAACCTTTTTGTTATATGCCTGCATAACATGAAAGCTGATTTCATTTAAAATATAAAATGTGATTAGACAAGCAGTCTTGACTTCTATTTTTTCCCTTCATTACATCATACAAAAAGATGAAAGTGGTTAAGACGTTAACATCTGAAAGGTGATAGCCCTTCTGATACTTTATTTTTCTCAGGATAAATTTTGTAACACATTATTATTGTCTGACATTTATATATATTCCCAATACGATGTACAAGATCTGTTGAGTTTCCTGAGTGCTTCAGATGATGGATATTTGTTGCAAGAGGCATGGTTCAATGTTTGGACTCTGTGCTACTTAGATGAGGTTAAATATTTACTGGTCTTTTTTTTCTTCCCTTCATCTGACTTTTTTGTTCCTACTCTTGAACTAGCCCATGCAATGTGTCTTTTAACCAGATCTAGCTAGTATGAGTTGACTGTAAAATAACCTGCCTGGAGGAGCAGGAGGGAACACTGAGTCTCATTAGTGCCCAAGTTACAAAAAATAAAAGCAGGTGAGAATAAGGCAAGGGTAGAAGCAGCAGCTGTGTGGTGTTGCTGCCAGCTCTTGGGGCTCGTAGTATGTGGAGCAACTCTTAAGTATAGGCAGAGTTGCACAAAGAAGTCTACTAATCACCTATGCACTGCTGCCATGGTTATTTCAGTGGCCTTTTCTCTCTGTTGTCAGAAGAGTAAGTAGGCTCACATCTGGGGTGTTGATGAGGTATCTGACTTTCAGCCACTTCCCCAGGTAGTAGTGTTGTTTTCTGCCTGTCATTTCACCCCATTGAAATCCTCTCTACTCCCCACCTGAAGCACTGTGTCCATCCGTGGGCCTCCAACACAAGAATGATGCAAACCTTTGGAGTGAGTTCAGAGGAGGCCACGAAGATGATCAGAGGGCTGGAGCATCTCTCTTATGAGGAAAGGCTGAGAGGGCCACTGGGGCTGTTCAGCCTGGAGAAGAGAAGGCTCCAAGGGAGAACTCAGAGCACCTTCCAGTACCTAAAGGGGCCTACAAGAGAGTTGGAGAGGGACTTCTTGCAAGGGCAAGGAGGGACAGGAGAAGGGGTAATAGGTTCAAACTAAAAGAGGGTAGGTTTAGATCAGGTACTAGGAATATATTCTTTGCTGTAAGGGTGGTGAGGCACTGGAACAGGTTGCCCAGAGAAGTTGTGGATGCCCCATCCCTGGAAGTGTTCAAGGCCAGGCTGAAGGGAGTTTTGAACTACCTGGTCTCAGGGAAGGTGTCCCTGCTAATGGCAGAGGTTTTAGAACTAGATAATCTTTAATGTCCCTTCCAATCCAAACCTTTCTATGATTCTATAAATACACGCAATACTGAAGAGTCTTGCTACTCAAGACTTCTTTCTGCTCCTCATTAACTTAAAGGAATGACTTTCTCTGACTTTTAAGGGAGCAGGGTCTGGCCCTGCAGTGGAATTCAAACATAAAACATCATGCTTTCCTGACAGCTGTGTGCCTTCTGTGAGGGGAGGCCAAAACCCAGCAACAAAATACAGCTTGCTTTAGCTGCTTCAAAGTGAGAGAGCAGCCAGGGGAAAATATTTATAAATGCCAGTACTGGCAAGGAGAGCAGGGAGACATTGGTCTGTTCCTTTCAAGGATGAACAACTACTGTGTGTTCAGGAATTCTGCTTTTTGTGACTGAGCTTCTGAACTTCTAATTTGTATGCTATAGAAAAAATGAATGTATCCTTAAGATTGACTAGAAAAGTTGCAGATCTTTTTGTTTAATGCTCCTAAGTTGGGGTTTTTTTGCATATGACTACTGTGTCACAGACCCTTTCAGCCTAAGATTAAAGGAAAAACAGCTGACTCTGTTTATAGGAGCCTTTAGATCTCTACTAGGTTTTATGTGGATATGGTTGTGAAACTTGTTTTAAAATTATTTCTTTATGTTTAATTTTATTTTTCAGGATTTTGGAATGCCAGAAGTGATCAGTCCAGTTGTATTTTCTTATGAAGTATCTGTGACTGCAAATAATGTGACAGTATTTTTAGTAAGAGTTTGTAATTTCCAAGTCTATTATTAAAATGTTGGAAAGTGTGTTTGCTATGATAGCATCAGTAACACATTTTAGTATCCAATGATTTTATTTTGACTTTTCAATCAGGTTTTTAAGAAATATTATTAGTATTTGTAACTTGTCTTTTGTTTGGCCAGGCAGACCCTGTTTAAAATTAATAATGGCATTTTAGTGTAGTAAGTGGGGTTTATAATGTAGCTGACATGTCCACTTGCTGGAAAATTGCTCTGACAAGAGTACTCTGTTTGAGATATCTATCATGATAACACATATGTTACCACTCACGTCCCAAATAAAAAATTACATCTTTTCAAGACCTTATTCCAACACCTCCTTCTCATGTTAACTGTATAATTATAAATACTGTATTTCAGACTTTAAAATTACTTTGCACTGTTTTTTAATGTTAAGCCATGCATTTTAAACATTTATTGTCTCACATAAAATAATAATGTATTTTTCTTCCCATTCACTGATCCCTAACATTTAAAATAATTTCTCTGTGTTTGTTTGTAAAATTGTACACTTTTTCCTGAGGATATTTTAGGAAAGAAATTAAAACCCGCTCACCTTAGAAGTTCAGCACACATTAGATTCTCAGTAGTACATGTAATTTGTTCTCTATGCAGTTGTCACATACAACAAACCGTTCAAGACTGGAGACTCCAGTTTAAATACCATTTAAATTTTGTTTACATTACATTTTACTGTTGCTGCATAAAACCATTATGAGCACGTACTCTGTGAATTACACAACACCAGCCTTGTAAGCTCCTGTAAGTTGTATTTACCAACCATAGTCTCTATAAATGTGTGTATATGCTTACACAAACACATACGTAGTATATTCTAAAAGGTTTTTTTTTAAAGATTTTGTATTAATAGCAATGCACAGCAGAGGCCCATATAGAACATCTTATGCTCTTAAGAATAATATCATGCATTAATATTTCCAATATGTTTTATAGGATGATATCTTAGCATGTGACTACTGTGATGGTAGTTCAATTTTTACTACTTTTACACTTACCTTCCAAAGTATTTTCTTATATGATCATGAATCATGTCATAGACAAATCTCTTTTTAAGTACATGGAAACTCCAAGAATGCAATGCTAACTTTATTGTGGTGAACTAACTAAAATGAAAAATAAAAATAGCAAATAAGAGAACATTTATATGTAAAAATTATGCTGAATGTACTGTGCCAGTTGTTTAGATGAACTTACTCCAGAGACATCTGTAATTGACAAAGCAAGAAAAGAAAGACACCTCCTGATAACAAAAGTTTTTAGGAAGCTTTCCTTGTATGAAGGCCATTGGTTATACTGATTTGGGAAAGTCCAGTGGTAGATGGTAGTGTGACTACAACCACCATGTATTTGTAAAAGCTTTTCCTCCATATTGTGTGTTAAGATGTTATTTAAATGAGATTTTTGTATAGTAGTATGGAGCAATATATTATATTTGCAGTTAAAATGTTCTTGCTTTAGATTTGATAATTTATGCCTTGCCTAATACCTAGAGCAAATAAAATTTATTGTTTTATTTGTTTACTGTGATTTGCAGGGATATTACTCCATGACAAGGTTACATTGACCTATCATTTCATGCATCAGCAGTTCTTCTATTGCACTGATTTGATTGAGCCTAGTGGATAAAAAAGGAGCAATCCACCCAGTGGACTAAGTTAGAATTATAATAAATAGTGCACATTCTGAAGGGCAAAGTAGGTTAAGTATGATACTTACTACACTGGGCATAATTTTTGTGCTGTGTCAGATTTTAAGCTTTTTTTATTCCAACTTCTACATTCAAATTTTGTACTTTGATTTTAGGTAGTTATGGAGCTCATGCTGTAGTGACAGTTGAGGAAAAAATGTAGTTTTTTGCAGCTACTGTAGGGAGCTTTTAGTTAGATACTTGTGAAAGTGCAATACATCTCTGAATTCACACTCCTTTCTGGGTGTACCATTCTAGATACTGTTGCTGCTCCTCATGCTGAAACGCTTCACCATTGTACAGTCATATAAAGTCAAATAACCCTTCCTAATTACATGGTTTGGCGTCTGCTAGACAGAGGAAAAGGGGTTGCATGGCTCACAGCTTCACTCTGTTTCTAGAGCTATCTTGTTCTCACTTGCTCTCCTTGAATGCCATCAACACCTCAGTGAGTCAGGAGGGGCTGTATCCTGTCTGTTCGCTCTGAGGTAAGTTTTTTAGTTCCTGTTATCCAAGGGATGGGCCAAGGTACCTGTTGTATGCAAGGGGTGAAATAGCTGGTAAATCTTAAACATTATTTTAATAAGATGTATCAAATAAGATTTTAAAATTACTCTAGAGTAAGATGTGTAGTCATTAAAATAGAAGCTTAATTTTTTGTTTCTCTAATGACAGAGTAGACATAGGACACATTTTTAAAATCTCTATGTTTATTCTATATTGCTTTGTTGTGGTGATCCGCTAGGACTACAAAGTCAATCTGTATTGGTGAGGGTTTGATAACAGTGGAAAATCAAGGCCATCAAAAATTATAGTCATAAATTCTAGCAACTCTTGAATGCTGAAGAGCGTAATTGTTGCATTCATGGGGTTTGCTTACTAAAGAATCCCCAGAGAAATTCATTTAAGCACACATGTAAGTTTTAGTGATCTCAGAAGGATGTAAGAACAAACTGTGGGTGTTCACATAATCAGATAGATCATGAGCTGTATATCAGTACTTTGCTGGATAGATGACTTCTAATAGTGATGGAGACCCCAGTGAAGGAGCTCACCTCAAGAACTTGTAGGAAACCCTGTTAAAATCCTCACTGTTTTTTTGTTTGTTGTATTTTTTCTTTGTTTAAATTAATATGAATTATTTCAGTAACTGAAGTGAAAACGTGCTGTCCCAAGACTTTTTTAAAAGAAAAGAAAAATGGTGTTCTGTTTGTTCTGGTGTTGAATGTCCATTCAGACTAATTCTGATTAGTCTGCTGTAAAGAAAAAGGCATAGTTGGTCTTTTGTTTTGTCATTTCATTTTCTATTAGATATAGTTGTTTAAAAAGGACAGAGACCAAGAAGGTAAACATCATCTTAGGCCAGAACCTAATATACACCTCCTTTGTGGCAATAGATTAATTGAATGAAGTTTTAAATTCCATTGCTTTGCATATTCATGCAGTAGATTAAGTAATTCCAAGGTTTCAGGTTGTATCCTTGTGTGGATTTGTGTTGAAACTGGCAAAAATTTTCACTACCTCAGGAATTTAGTAATACCATGAATAGATAAATCAATGCTTTTTAAAGTTACTGTCTCTATTTTGGAAGCAAACAAACAAAATGAAAAATTATGTATTTAGGGGCCAAAAGGTAAATTATTTAACAATTGCTAACTTTTATAATACTATTTGATTTAAAATACTCATTACTTAGTCAGGGAACAAAGCATGGGGTTGAACAATTTGATAGTGTGTATTTGAAGTGGAACTTTAAAAAATTTCACCATAGAGCTTCAAGTCAAAGAAATATTTGAGTTGAGGAATGAAATTGCATCAGGTGAACCAAAATGGGAAACAACTGGTTTGAATTTGCTTTTCAGAAGTGGTGGTTCAAGCCGTGCAATGGTAATATGTCTTTGGTTTTGCAGCTGATCTATTACATGCTTTTTTAAGCAATTAGAGCTCAATAATACAACAATTTGTCACCCAATTAATTTTGAAAGACTAGAAATGCATGGATGAACTGTTTAACCTGTGGTTCACTTGGCACCATTGTAATTTAGATCAAATAAAACATACTATTGGGTAAGCTACATTATGGAAACTCAACGTCTTTGTGTTCTCTGACTTGTCCTTTAATCTTTTTTTATATTTCTATTGTAACTATAGGTGAACTTATAGATAAATAAATGTAACATGTTTTTGTTTTGTGTAGAATGTGTAAATTCATTACAATTACAAACAGTAGTTGAAAAAACATTTGTGAAAGTGTTTCCCCAGGGAACATTATGTGCCCCAACAACAACAGAAAGCATATCAAGGGCATTAATGTGTGCGGATTTCTGAATTATATTGTCTTTACAACTTGGAAAACTTAAGCACTAGAACTAAAATTCTTATAAGGCTAAGAGAAACCTATGGGCATGTCAAATATAAACCAGGTACTATGTGGTTTTTTATTCTTCTGATCTTGAAGTCATATATGTATATCTCCTGTTTTTTCAGTGCATCAGAATGCTGCTTCATTACAAGGTTATGCTCCTCCTTGGGAAACATGGTGTAAGGGCAATTTCAGTATAGACAGAGTACTGAGACCTAATTTCTAGAATTTCTGCACTTGTATGCATAGCAAATGCTGACTCAGATTTTGGTAATTTTGAAAAGAGGTGTAGGAATTGTGGAATAATATCATAGAATCATAGGATAGTTTGGGTTGGGAGGGACCTTAAAGATCATCAAGTTCCAACCCCAGCCACGGGCAGGGACACCTTCCACTAGACCGGGTTGCTTAGACAGCCTTTCATTCCCAGACCTAGATTTACATGTGATTTTGGCTAATAGTGAAAAATATCCATGCTACATTGTGGCAGTTACTCCTATGATTTCCCAGTGACAACTCCTGATGAGAAATATATTTATATTTTTTGCTATGTTTGCCATGCAGCACAACTTTGGGGGCCCTAAATACATGATTATTAGGGTTATAATTGTTTCTCTCTTGCCTGCCTGACTGCCATCAGTTAATTGAGTAGTTGGCTTTGGTATTTTATTCTTTGATCTCTGTTGCTGTTGTTGCCTCCAAGTGACTTCAGCTGATTTCTCCTGGCTCCCTGTTCATTATCTGGTCACAAGCTCCTGCATGCATTGTTTTTTAGGATGGGGAAGGGAACCTTCATTTCAACTACTGCAGCTGTTTTTTGTAGAAAATGCAGAAGAGACGGAAGATGGATAAGGGGAGGTAGGATGGCAAAACCCAAAATACTGGCACTTTGCTATAACAGAACTAGTGAAATTTGTATTAGCTTGTGAAAAATTACAATTGCACAGCCCTTGTCCAACAGAATCTTGAAGGATGTAATTAGTTTTCACCTTCAAAATAATTCTTCTCTGTAAGATTTTTGAATTTGGTTTTGCTCACTTTATAGTGCATATGTGCAAGTAGTATGCAAAACAATACAAGTTTTTCATGTTTTGCTCTTTTGGGGTTTCTCTCAGGTTTAACCTGGTGTCTGAATTTTCTGTGTCTGTTATTCTTAATTGATATAATCATTATATCATAAATGTGATCTTTATTTAAGATCTTTATCATCTTATTGCTCTTACATGGAATTTGTCAGCTTTCTATCCTAATCCTAAAATTATTGATGTCTTTTTTTTTTTTTTTTNTTTTTTTTTTTTTGCATTGGAGACACTCAAAATTATGATGCTACCCAAGAGCATGGGTGGTAACAGTAAGCTCGATATTCTTCAGGCTATGAACATCCATTTCTGATCTGTGTACTTCTAAGGTTTTTCATTGCTTTATATGATTTACACTTTCATGAACCGTAAGAGGCAGACTTATCTCTGGGGTGTTTTTTCCTGTTTTTTTTGTCATCATACATGTTTGTAATATATTGCGTTGTCAGCCTGCAGTTCTGATCTATGAACCAGAAAATACTGAGGCCAAGCAGTTTTTTCCACTTCTTGAAGAAACGGTGGTGGGTAAGTTTGAGAATCACAACTACAATATTTATTGTATGGATGGTCTTGCCTTTCACATTGAGAATTATTGTGTGAACAGGAACATGACTTTGTATTTTAAAAGCCAGCAACTGAGAAAATACTTCTATTATGTCTGGGGTTTCTATGTCTTAAATATTCTGCCTTGGTCTATAAAATGTCAAAGTAAACATTCTCCATTTGTTAATGTTCAATTGCAAGTATTCATTTTACAGTATATTAAGAGAGAAAGAAAAAAAGTCAGAAATTCTACAAATATAGAAACAGTCTTCTAAATTCAGAACAAGTAGACTATGTGAGTTCACGTCAACTGTCTCAATAAAATATCAACTAACATAATCCAAAGCGTCAATAAAAACCTCGTCTCAATAAAGCTCACCCTGCACTGAAGTGGAAGAGGAATGCTCAAGAAAACTCTTTTAGTACTTGAGCAGGAAACTTTCAGCAGAGAATATGTAAAAAACTAGTAAAGTAAATCAATTTTAAACTGCCCCTTATTCACAAAATGACCTCTGATGATGCTCTGAGATGTTACCTGTGATCATGGCAATTGAATTGTGCCAAAATGTAAGCCGTGTTTATTATGAACTGGATGTTAGTCTGAAGGATGTTAACCTCAAGAAGTCCCTTTGAATTCTGTAATATGAGAAAGAAGTCCTGAGAAGGAAATATTACAAGTATCAGCTTAATCCATCTTTGAATACTCCCAAACATGTTTTAGATATGTATTTTCTTCACTGTAGCTTACACTGCTCATCTGTGATCAAGTCTTCCCAGTCCTGTATCAGTTTAGGATATAAAGATACCTGGGGCAGGGGGTAGAGAGAGAGGGAACCTTCCATTCTCTTGCCACTGTGTAGCTACAGGAAACAGGAACAACAAAGTGGCTTGGTGGTGTAATTCATCCAAACATTCTCCCATAAACGAGTGATTTTCTGGTGACCAGCTGTGCTGATTTTAGAGCTATGTTGAGCTGTGTGTATTTTTATGGCAGAAGCTGCACAGAAATTCATCAGTGGGAAGAGTGAAGATGATGCCAAAGCAAGTGATGAAAGCAGCAATAACAAAACAAAAACGTAAAAACTTAGCTGTTCAAATTCTAATGATGAAGAAAAGTTTGAAGAAAATTAGTGTGGAGATAGTATGGCATTTCAGTTGATGATTTTGATTCTCCAACAATCTTCAACATACACTCTTGAAGTACACTGTTTAATCATAATTATTATTAGAAATTTCAGTGTTCTTTACTAAAATTAATATCAGATCTTGGAATTTTTGTAGTAATTGCAGTATTTTTGAGCTTACACCTGTAAAAGTTACCTTGTTTTCTAACTTGATGACACATGTAAACTTGATGTATGCAGAAGTAATTGATAAAGTATTTTCCTGCTGGAGCAACAAGTTACATGGAAGCTGTGACACAGATCATCAGTTGAGCAAAACAGTATTTTAGGAGTATTGGACTTGATACATTCCTTTGCACCACTTGAAGAAGGGAAAACCAGGATGATTTCATAAAACTCTGCAATCTCCAAAATGATGATGTAGTTTTGAGTGGCAGAAATGCTGCCTTAAAATAAAAACGCTGCTTGCTGAAAATTGTTGTGATTTTTATAGCCTTGACATTAATGATAAAGGTCTTAAGAGTATTTTAGCTAAAAAGCCTTGCCTGACATCTCTGTAAAAATATATAGCTTCAATGACAGTCTCTTGTCCAGATTTGGAGATAAAACAAATAGCACTGTTGAATAAGTTCCAGTTGTAAAATTGATCAGAAAATCTACATAACTGATAAGATTGTGACTTGTACCAATTTAATATTAATTTATTGTTAACATTTATAAAAGTTATAGACTGAGATGGCATGAACTACAGTAGTAGCTGCCGCTGTGGTGTGAAATATTCATAATCAACTGGGAAGGTTTGAATTTACACTCATGAGGAGTTTGGTCTGCATAAAGAGATTATAAGGTTGAGACTCCTTGAGTAAATTTACCGCAGATATTCAGTTGTTTCTCTGGACACAGCTAGGCTGTAGAAAGGACAAACGATTATTTTCTAGACATGGATAAGAGATAAGTAAACCAGCTGCTTTCCAGAGAGATGTGGAGCACCTCCCTTCTCACTTAAATTGAAAGGAGTGAAAATGATCAGCCTCTTTGAGGTTGTGATTCCTGAATTACTAATATTCATTTTAGCATCCACATCATTCATCTTCTACTGCTTGTTTTTGAATTTGAATTTTTTTTCTAAGAGAAAACAATTTGCTGAAGAACTAAGTGAATTCATATGAATGCTTTTAATAATGACAGGGAAAAACCATAGGCTGGGAGTCATTCTTCCTACTTTATAAACATGCTTATTTTTCTGGACTGGCATTAAAACTTGAAAATGATTCAGATATGCTCTTGAGAGTCAAATTCCCCTTTAGTAGAGTATCTCAAGAATAGATCATATATATAAACTCAAGATGGTTTACATTTTATACTAATATCTTTGCCATTTTTAATGCAGACATCTATGTGGGATGTCTGCCACATGTATTACCTCAAATCAGTTGGTGTCCACATGGTGAGGACTAAGTGAACCATTTTACAATGCTGAAAGAAATAGATAATAAGTTAAAATATATTTAGAAGTTTGGATATACATTGGCTGGCATTCCTGTAAAAAGGTATGCATGTAACTTGACAGATAGTGCAACTCTCTGGTTTTAAGGTGGTGAAAAAAATACTTTAATTGAGCCATGCTACTGCAGGTAAGGCTTGTACCCAACTCGTACTGTATTTACAGTTTAATTTTTTTTAGATATTAATGATTTTACTATACAAAACCTGCAGTTACATAGGTGTGGAGAATTGGACTGAGTGTAATCTCATTCAGTAAAATTAACTAATGAAAACCAAACATAGCTAACATGTTGTTCTGGGGTAGACAGAAGAAAAGATACAGTAAACATATTTTATTTAACACACGAGTACATTAAAATTTAGTACTGCTTTTCACTACGAAAATTCTAGGGCCTGGTATTAATATTTAAGACTATATGGTAACCATTTCATGCTATGGTTTTAAGTGTGTATTTTTCTTTTACCTTAGCACAAGAAAAATCTCTGTTTACCAATGATGTGTCTAAATGTTATTTAATAAATTTTATAAGTCTTGGAGAAATAATAGGTTAATATTCTCATGCTTAGATAGGTGTGCCCATATATAAAAGAACTTCCATGCGTTTCTTCCTGCCTTTAGCTGAAGTGATATCTCTGTGTTGTTTTATTTTCCTTTCAGTAATTCCTGATGCAGATCTGCTTGGATAAACACAACAGAGAAAATGCATATCAAATACCTGTGCCTCTTAACAGGGCTTAGCTTTGCAGGATCTGTTTCTTTGTTTAACCCCAGCAGCATACAGAACATGAAATCACAGGTTTTGAGATCAATTACTTGAAGAAATCTTCCTGTGTTGCAGAACCTCCTTTGCAGGTCTCCAGTACTTTGTCTTGGTCCAAGGTACAATATCTCTGTATCCCAGTTGCATCTGGGGTCATTCCTGGAGTCCCTGTCATTACCAGCATACTCTTGTTCTTCTGTACAGAATTACTGCAAAGTGAAAATGAAGGATGATTGTTGGGTTTTAAATAGTTTTTGAAAGGATTTTGCCTCTTTTGTGCTTGGTTAGTTGGCTGTCTGGCTGACTGACTGGTTGATTTGTTAAAATAAATTTAAATATAAATATATAAATACAAAATAAATATAAACTGACTGTTGACCAAAAAAACATTTTAAAGTAGCAGATCAATCTGTAATGCCTTTACTTGAAGAAGAATTTCTTAAAATTCTGAGGAGCTATCCTTCACCCACCTGGATCCCATGCTGTATCTTAGGAAGAGCCTATTCACTCGCAAAGACAGTGATTTTTTTTTTTTTTTTTTAACATGTTAAAAACCAGTAACCAGAATACAGTCTTGCTTACTGCAGACTGCAGCCTGTTGCAGCATTTCATATAGCCTGCCTCTAGCAAGCGATGCTTATGTTAATATCTGAAGACATTGAGGGCTAATTTATACCAATACACAAGCCAGATTCCATGTCTAACATTTCAGATACTGGAGAAGCAAATTCTGGACTCTTTAACATCCTAGAAAAGCTACATGTTGTTTGTTCTTGCAGTCTTCAGATCCCTAAAGCCCTTGTAACAGAATTTTCTCTGAAGGAAGAGGCCAGTGGAACATCTTTAAGGTTTTCTGTATGGTATGACTAGCTTGAGTGTGGATATCTGACAAATCTTTCAGCATTTTTGCTAGCTCATGTTACTTTCTGTGGAGTTTAGGCATTTGTTTAAGCAGATTATTAATATCTGAAGAAAAAAGATGACTGGCAGAAGAATACTGGGGAGTGAAGTCCCAAGCTGGTGTTCTGTCGTTGGTGTTCTCTCTGTAACTGGAGAGTGAAGCAAGTAACTTTGTTACCTGTCCTGGGGAGAACAGTGCTGTCAGAAACCAGAGCATTATCTATTGTACTCTCTTGAATCCCTTCCCAGACAGTTCCTTTGAGCCCTAGCAAATATTAAGTATCCCTTAAGATTATGAAGACAGAGGTTCTGCTTGATTCACTGCTCAGAGCAGTGCTGCTTTTTATCTCATGTGTTTTAGCTTTAAAAACTTTGTTGTGGCTGAACTGCTAAAGATAACATGGCTAAGTTCTGTCTCTTGTTCTCGTGCTGAGTTGCTAACGCTGTCCCAGATGACAGCAGCTCTGTTTTTTCCTGTGGTTGTCTTCTTCAAGTGCAACTATCAGAATACCATCAAGAGGAGTCAGGAGCATTAGGTAAGTGTGTGCTTGAAGAGTTTTGAAGGGACAAAGTAGTCGATGAGATTTTATTACATAAATCGGAATATGTGTCTGTAACAAGTCAACCCTGATCTGATTTTTCTGTCTGGGAGATGTCTTCAATTTGAATCACCTCTCTCTTGATCTGGGAGAAGTGCTTTTTTTCCTTAAAAATGCCCCTCAATATTTTCATAATCTTCCATATTCCTATTGAATAGAGAAGCCTGTGTAACAGCTGATGGCTTTGCTTAAAGCTCATACATTCTTCTATTACCTCCAAATAGAAATCTGTTTGTTGTAAGAATGCTAATGAAATCCACTCAGAATAAGGAATATGAACTACTCAATCTAACATAGAGAAGGGATTTTTTTCTTACCTGCCCATCTGTTTTCTTTGGCGGACAAACTCATATCTTGGTGGACAAGCACATATCACTGTATTTTTCAAGTACAGTGTGCCAATTGTCCATGTTTGTAGCCGTTCATACCGTTCTGTTTGTGTTTCTGTGCTTTGATTGCACTGTGTTAAAAAATGTAAGTGTTGGGTTTTGCTTAAACCCCTTGTATTTCAATCAGGTGCCCCTAAACTTCCATTTTGGAAACAATTTCTATTTCCATTTCTGTAATATTTTAGCTAAAACAAAAGCAGAAGAAGGAAGGGTTTCAAATGTGGTGCTGCAGAAAGTCCGCTATTTCACTAGTACTAATGGCTATCCAGGGCAAATTAAAAAACTTGTCAAGGCAAAACCTGACTTGTCCACTACAGAGGAAAGAGGAGGAAAAGGGGAAAAAACAAAACTAAACAAACAACAAAACAAACAAAAAACCCCAAAACAGCAACAACAAAAAAGCCCCTAGCTAAGCTCACAACTCTAATGATCCCAAAAACTTTTAAGACTTTCAAAGCCCATACCTGAAATTGAGTTGTGATTTGAGAAGTGTTTTTTAAAAGTAGCAGAAAAGCCAGTGCTTCTTGTTTCCTGAGGAGTATTTATGAAATATGCTTAATTTAAACAATCATGTGTTAAAAAATCCCGGAGTCCAGCTCTCCAAATTTGTTCTGAGATTGGAGAGTCAAACTGCATGATCTCCTGCAGCAGCATTACTGAAACTGCTGAATGTTCTCATTGTAAACTGATGCCCTCCTATGGGATAAAAAGATATAATTCAGTGAGATGCAACAATTATAATAACATATCATAAGGGGAAATATATCCAGGCATTAGCTGTCTTGGCTCTACAGGGTTACTGGCTGAGGTGGGAAATAAATTTCCTTTCAGACGCAGGGTAAAATTGCAATCTCCTAAAACTGATAGACTTAGTGGGTATACTATCACTTTTGTTATTTTTTTCAAGCTACAATCACAGTTACCTAACTTAAGTAATTTTTTTTAAATCCATCTAGATAAAAAAGGTTTTATTTTGTTACAGTTTGAAAGTAAGGGGATTCTTTGCTTATTTTCGTCTTTGCTTGGGAGTATTGAGAGTGGGGATTTGCCACTGCTATTGTTTCAGGATGTGGGTTGTTCTTTGGGATGTTTTTCAGATGAAGCAGATCAAAATGGACAACAAGACATGCCAGCATGGATCAGGAAAAGGACATCCTGAAACAAGAAGCCACAAAGTATGTAAAACAATGTGCTTCAGATTAGACTTTTCTAAATGCCCTTCATCACAGCAGTGCTGAATGTTCTGTCTGGCAGTTCATCTTGAGCTGTCTTTGAAATTTGAGTGATGCACATGATCCTTAAATATGGGCCAGTTGGGTACATCAGTTATTGACTGTTCATAAAACCCAAAGCAAACGTATCATTCCTCTTCAATTAATTTTTGTCAAGTGACAGAAAACAGCCAAAGTTATCTGTAAAGTGGGAGTATAAATCCACAGTCTTCACCAAATTTCTCTTTGTAGAATTTTCTGGACAGAGCCAAATAATCAAAGCACTAATTTGTAATTTTTTTCTCTCGGCATATTCATTTTTTTGGTTGCAGATATATGGTAATTTATTATCTGTATTTTTAAGCACTGAAGATGATAGCCAGAGAAGTTCTGAAACACTTAGTTTTGAACAGTTTTTCAATTTTTCTGTGTCAAGTTAAGGAAATTTGTTATTTAAATTTTTCCATTCTATCTAAGATACAGGTAAATGAGACATATTTGTACATCAGAAATAGTAGGAAAAGAAAGAGATATCAGATGCAATAAATATATTTTGTAATAATGTACTGGGTTAAAAGTTATAATAGCTGTGTTGCAAAAAAAAAAAAACACAGACTGCAAAGACAAAAATACAAACCCACAAGTTCAGAAACGTCACAGGTGTTCTGTGTACTTAGTGTTGTATACAGTTTCAAGGAAAGAGTTTGCCTAATCCCAACATACTAAAATATTCATAATCCACGCAAAATGGCAATTAAAAGGCAACACAGAGTATTAATGGAGGGAAACCTCCACAGTAATAATAATAATCACCAGAAGTCAAATTTACTGCCCTGCCTGCAGATAAATGCATATATAATGTGACTATAGTTCAGAATATGAAGAAACAAAAAACGTTGTGGCACAGGGACTTCTTCCTGTTTGCCTTTCCATTGACATGTAGTTACATTGTGACCTCCTTACAGTGTAGGCAGGAGGCACTCATATCTCTTAAAATATTGCATGCGGCTCCGAACACAGTGGTTTTTCAAACCTACGGGCTGCAATACAAGCAGTATTTTTTTTTTCTGCTTGACAGTCATTGTTTCTATGTCCACAGCTATAAAAACTATGTAATAATTGAGTAGTCTTTGTTGCTAGAGATATTTATTGCACCGCTTTCATTGCTTTGCCCGCTCAGGGTATTCAGGATTCATTTATTAGCATGTCCAGTTTGTGGATGGAAGTGAATTCAAGAAATACCCCGTGGTTTGGCTTTTTAAAGTGAATTCTAACTGATGTGCTGCTTACAAGCTTCAGCTAAGGGAATTATATATCTCCATCCTGCCTTGCTGATACCTTGCATCAGCGGTTTTTCCTGTGTGTTTCACATCCTCAGTAAACATCTGGATTCAAAGCAAAATCCAAGTCTTCTGAGCACCCAGCTGCAAAGAGATTCTCTGTAACCTGTGCCTAGAGTGCACACGAGCAGTAGCCTCAGGGAAGGGACAGTCACATGCGAGGAGAAAATAGCAGACTGATTGAGCAGCATAGCTGGAGGGGAAGACTTAGAACTCTCTCGGTGAAAGCGGCACATGTCTGAGTGCCCTCGCCTGGGCGTGTACATCTGGCAAGGGTGTTTCAAAGATTTCAGTTGCTGAGCTGGAGTGGTTCGGGTTTAGGTCGGATTTTCAAGCGGGTCCATTGCAAATAAGAGTTAGCAAGCGTTTCCAGGCATGCTGTACAGCCACGCTGTAGATGAGCGAGCGGGGGACCCGTAGAGCCCCAGGGTTTGCTGCTTTCCCCTTGTCGCCGCCGGGGCCGGGACGAATAGATCGTGGTGAGCACAGGCTCGGAGCAGCCGCAGCCGCGGCCGGGCGGGCTCTGCGCAGGGCTTTGAGGAGCGTCTGGGCTTGAGACACAGCGCCACCCAGAGGGGCCGTGAGGCGGGGAGCGGGACCGGGCTCATTTGGGTTCGCTCTCGGCATCGTCCTGCACGGCCGGGAGGGAGCGAGGGCTCCGCGCACCCGCCCGCGCCGCGCGAGGCTGCTGCCGGCGCCCCACGGCCGTGCCGCTCACCCTGCCGGAGCGGGCGCTGTCCGCGGTGCTGAGCGGAATGGAGAGCCGGGAGCGTCGCGCCGCGGGCTCCTCGAGGTGCTGGAAAGAATCGTATTTCCAACGTGCCGCGGAAGGCTCGCTGGCCTTCATTGTCTGGCTCCTTCCCCTCGCGGGCCTCAGATTCTAAGAGGATGTAAATATTTATGTTAAACCATGTCTGTTTACTCCAGACACACTCACTTCTGGAAAGCCATTAGGGAAGGAATAAGCGTACATGCTGTGTGGCTGCCGGGCATTCGCCCTGCCGGGTTGCGCCTTACAGTGACTGATGGCTTAGGGGTTCTTCGCGTGGTCTTTCGTTGACTCTTTGTGCTGGAATCCTGCCATGACTTCCTTTGAACGTTTGTTTACATTTATAAAGACAAATAGCTACCGTTATATTATTATTTCTCACACTCTGCACTAAGCAAATGTTTTGCTCGGTTGGTTGAAACTACCTTTAAAATGATAGCCTACATATGAGAAGAGGTCATGTCAGCTAGGCCCATTAATATCTTTAAACTCGTGTTTAAAAACTAGCCTTTGTGCTGTCGGTGTTTTCATTACACATCCATTTCCTAGAGAGTAAGTGTGCTCGACAAAGCAATCGTCTTGGCTGCTTGATGCTGTCAGTCGGCCGGTTTCCTTTACAAAACGGGCTTGTAAGTTTTTGCTTTTCCCTCGAGTCCTTCAAAAAGGACACAGCCCTGCTGCTCATTGCGCTGCCCAGCATCTCCTGCACGGGATGAAATTCTCTGGCTCCATCGGCTGTTTTCCCTCCTCTCATCTCATTGCGGATTCCTCCCAGCCCCTAACGTGCCATCTTTTTGAGAAGGGTTTGTTTTAGGCATCTGCGTAGCTACCGTGGCATGCTGAAATACAGCACCGCGATAACCACCACAAAATGTTGGCTAAGCATATTCGGGGTATGGGATGGAGTAACGCAGACATAGGGTTGTCAGGGGTACAAAAAACTTGTTTTCTTAATGTTTCTGGTTTTAGCAAAGGGATGTCTGGTATAAAATCGTAATCTAATGGCAACACTGAGGGCAAGTCACAGGCATCCAGGTGCTCCCCTGCAGCGGTATCCGTGCCTCTGCCACCCTCTGGCGGGAAGGAGAGGGGCGAGCCGCGGGAACCGCGGGCTGAGCCAGTGGGTCACATCAGACCCTCGGCACGGCGAAGGGGGGGGACAGGGGGTGTTGCTAAGCTACAATTCACACGGACCCCGCCTGGCTCATTCGTGTCCCGCACCATGCTCAGGGGAGGGCCGGAGCCGCAGGGACGGCCGGGGCGGGAGTTCGGCCCCGTCGCCTCAACGGTGCGCCGGTGTGTGCGGTGCCTATTAGCACAGCTGGCGACCTCGGGTCAAGCCGGTGCTGTCTAGGGAAAGCCTCTGGCTCCGTCTGCAGGAGGGGCTGAACGAGGGGCTCGCACGGCAGAACCGCCTGCCTGGGGTGCCGCCCCTGCCGCGGCTGGACAGCCCCACCCGCCGCGGGAGTCAGCCCCGCCGCCCCGGGGCGAAGCAGACCAGCGGCAGCAGCCGGGGCCGGTGGGCCGCCCTTCCACGCCCCAGCCGGCCGCCCCAGCGGTCCCCAGCCCCCGTGCGGAGCGGCGCGGAGGGGGTGGCGGCAGTCCTGTGACTCATGCCTGCGTCGAAGCAGATCAACCGGCGATTCACGATTTTTAAAAAGCAAATCCGAGCACTTCTGGAATAAAAGGTCATCTCACATTAAATTCCGCGGCGCGATTGGTATTCCGACGTCGTTTCTGGCAGAGTTTATAAGCGGCGGGTCGCTCCCAGGCTAGAGTCGCCCTGCCTGCCTGGACTACGGCAACAAGAGTGTCCGCTCGCCCCCTCGGTAAGTGTCCTTTAAACAGCATCCTATTTTTTCAAGCCTTTGGGAACCTCTGGAGCATTTTTTTCCCCCTAAAATCCGTTTTCGTCGCTGTCGTACGTACGGAGGAATAGTGGGGTTTTTGATACAGCTAGCGCCCTAGACATAGTGTTAACCTGTTACTTCACTTCCAGGCATTGTCTAGAAAATCTCTTCTGCTTGTGGCTGTTTTCTTTTTCGTCTTAAAAAAATGAAATACCTGTTTCCCATTGAAATCGATAATCCGTTGCGTTTACACGCGGGTGTAAATCCACCCAGCAGTGGAAATGAAGCGGTAGCTACCGATTTGAAAAAAGCCGCTAACAAAGAAAGCGTTCTTTCGTTACCGCGACCTTCATTTTTTTGACAAGGGGAAGAAAATAAATCGCAGGTAGCCGTGGGGACAAAGAGACGATCTGGGCACTGATCCGGCAATTCTCGATCAGCGACCCTGTATTGCTTATCGGAACGCCGTGTCCGCCAGGAAAGAGCTGAACATCTGGCGAGGAGCGAGGGCTGGTCCTACACCTTCCTTTCCCCAGACAGACATGCTTCTCCTGCCATTTGCGCCACTAAAGCGAGCATGGGCACGGGAGATCTTTGGTTAGTGCCGGAGCACATACTGGCCCCGATTTGCTGAAACATGTGTGTGCAAATACACATGTGTGTGGCGCCTGTCATTGGACCTGGGCAAAACGCACCTTTGTGGCGGCGGGGTTTTGTCTGTCAGTCTTTCCTGAATGCTTAGCCTGACGTGTGTTTGGTAAAGCCGAGAAGCGGGCTCTGTTTGGAATTGTAGGTCGTTTGGGCCGGTGATTTCGAAGCCCGCTTTGCACGTTGGTCTCCATTTGACGCGAGCCATGTAACTGCCCTGCTCAGTGGCCACCGATATAATTGCTGTAGACTTCATGCTCTGCTAAATCCGTCATTCGGGCGCGGGGGGCAGCGCCCTGGAATCTAGCGAAGGGAAGATTTTGCTCCTCAGTCTGTCGAGGCATTTTCCGGGTTCGGCCGGCGCCTGCCTGTCCTGCCGCCGCCCCGGGACCTGCGCGGCTGCCGCCCGCTGGCGTCTGGACGGGACTCCGGTGCGGTGCTCCAGGAGACTAGACTACTAAACCCGCCTGTTCTTCCTTCCAGCAAATTCCTTGCTGCCCGTCCCTCAGAGGAATATCGAGAAAATACGAGCTCCGAGGACTGGGGCTTTTCTGAAGGGATGGCTTCCTCCGCTCCCTCGTCCTCCAACGATGCTCCGGACCCCACCCCACCTAATTTGCGACCCACAAGTAGGTTTTAATATTTTCCTCGTTTTAAGTGTTTTGGAGGCTTTCTCCACTTAGGCTCAGAAAGACCAGTTTCGAAACGAAATGATACATCTGTGTAGCCCTGTTCCGCGCCATTAAGCAAGGTGCTGAAAGTGCTCTACACAAAGAAACCATCTTCCTACTGGGAATAGGAGAGGTCGGTCCGTGGCGAATAAAATGCCGCGAGGAAAAGCCCACCTTGGTGGCCAACGCTGTGTTTATCTTACAGCCGCGTTTGAGAGATATAGACAATACACTGACCTCCCAGATGGACAAAAAAATCGGGATGTTGGAAGGAGTGTGGAGAAAATGAATCCGTTAAAGGGCGAAGTTACACCAGGGTATTAAAGCGGATGTCTCCCCGCTATATTTTAAAAATGCTAATGCTGCAGCTTCCTTTCAGCCTACGCTGAAGCCTGTAATCAAGAGAAATTTGGATGCTAATTGCAGCTTTTCAAAGCGTTATATTCCTAATTGCTCTGAATTCGCCTTGAGTTATTGAGGTGGAGTGGGAAGCAAAGGCTGCTGCAGGTGGATAGAGAATTAGTTTATAGCTCTGCCAGGCAGTTCAGACCGTCGCCTACAGAAAAAAAAAAAAAAAGAAGAAAAAGAGGCTCTGTGCTATAAAGATCAGAGACAAAGAGCGGGCAACAGTAAGAAATGAAAGGTTGTCAGGGACAGCAGAGCGGGTAATAGCTTTTACCCTGAAAGAGCTACGAGGCACGAGCATCGGAGTCATTATTGCCATTATTCTGAAACTGGAAAAAACAGTGGGGGGGTGGGGGCGGCGAACGGCAGCACTGGGTCTTGTTTCAGGCTCGCGTGACAGGCACTGCTGCCTTCGAGTGAGGTGTCACACGCAGAAATCGAATTAATTGGCAACACGGCTAAAACTAAGATAACCGCTGGCAGCAGCACCCCGCCCTGCCCACACAGGCTCCCCGCCCCCGGGCACTGGCAGCGCCCCTGCCGAGAGGGCTCCTCCGCCCGGTCGGGAGCGCCGTGGCGCTTCCCCCGCTTCCCCCTCCCCGAGAGTCGGGCCGCTGCCCTCCGTGCTTGGATGAGCCGTCCTCGTCCCGATTGCTCTGAAACTTTCTCCCCTCACGCCCCAACGCCAGCTCAGCGCCCCCCACCCCCCGGTCGCCCTCCGGGGTCCATCGCTGCCAGACTTGGGGGCGACGGACCGGAGAGGCTCGGCAGTGCCCGGGGCCGCGGCTGGTGCACCCTCCACCTCGGTCCTGGGCTTCGTTCCCCGCTTCCCGTGGGCTCAGTCGGGGCCGACCGGGGCGTGTCCGAGCCACGACTCCAGGGGCTGGGAAGCAGCCTGTTCCCTCTGGGGTGCGGTCCTAGTAGGGCTGTCGGCGGCCCGTCAGACTGTCCGAGGCTCAGTGATGTGAGTCCAATCATCTAGTCAAATACTATTTTTCACCCAATTAAGTCCTGAACTCTTTTGTGACCCCATTTCACGCCACTTTATTTTAAGCTGCTACTTCCCTGGAGCCCCGCCGGTAAATTATGAGATGTCGGGTCCCGGGTGCCTTCCCCTCTCCTCTGGGCAGGCCAGCATGTCACCTCTCTGTCATCCGAGCCTCAGCTGCCCCGCGCCCAGCGCCGTCGGGCTCGCAACCAGCCGTTTCTCATGCAGCCGTGAGGGGGACCGGGGTGGCGAGCGGCGGCCGGACAGCCCCGCCGCCCCAGGGGAACAACTCTGCTCTCTCTTCCAGCTTACGACTCGTGGTGCGGCGTGGCTCACGGGTGCACCAGGAAGATCGGGCTGAAGATATGCGGTAAGTGCGGCCGTGCCTCCCCGTACGACACCCCACACACCCAGGCGTGACGGCGGGGGCAGCCCCGGCCGAGCGCCCCCGAGCCCGGCCCTGCCTCGGGCGCCCCCTGCCGGCCTCAGGGAGGCTCGGCGGCCCCGGCCCCGCCGCTGTGCCCTCCCTTGGGCTGGCGGTGGCCGAGGTTTTGTCCGCCGGGGGAGGGAGAGCTGCGGCCCCGCTGCCCCTCCTGCCACACAAGGGGGGGTGCAGGCGCCAGGCGCTCCGGGCGAAGAAAGCGCAGGACCCGCCGGGGAGGCCGGCGGGGAGGAAGAGCGGGGGGCGAGGGGCCAGTGTACCGCCTCTCACTGTCTGAAATTTTTCAACCTTATCTGACTAGAAAATACGGATCTCTTGGGGGAAAAAAGATTAACGAGAGCCTTATTAAAGAGCAATTCGTCAGCTTGCTGTGCTGGTAAGATAGCGCTGGCAGCCAGTCAGCGCGCAGGCACATGAAATGCAGAAGGGAAACAAATGCACAGTCAGATTGCAACGTTATAGCAAGAGATCCATTTGCAGATAACAAGCTGTCTTCCTTCTCTAGATTTCTAAGTAGCGCCTTCGCTTTGAGAGACTAACAGTCAAATCTTCATATTGTGATGGGGAGAATCATTCGGTTTAGCCCATACCCCTTACGCAGGGAAATTATTTCCCCTTTTCCCCTCTGCCTCTTTTCTGGGGATGGGAAATATGTCGTGGGAGAAACTAACCCTTTTTTCGATGCAGAGGAAAATTTAAACCTCTTTCCCTGCTTGCTCGAGTCGAAGTTCATTCACTAAACGTTTTGTCATCTGGAAGTTTGAACGGGAAAAGAAGCAGGGTACAAATGTTTAGCCCTCTGTCTGTGAGAGATTTCATTGGTAGCCGCTGGCGACATTAACGAGTAGTCGCTTAGTTCTATAAATAGCTCCTGATCTGCGTTTAATGGACCATTTCCCTACCAGTCCCCTCAGTGGCTGGAGCGATGGGCATTTTCACCATCATTTTAATTTAGCCCGGCAAGCAGAACTGATAAAGTAACGCGCTGTTAGGCTTGCTCCGTGTTGCTAGACTACCGGGGTTAGAGAGGGACAGCGCAGCTTCTCTCAGTGAGATCAAATACGCTGAAAACGAAATATCCCACCATTTTGGATTTGAAAAAGGCATAACAGAGCTTAGTGAAGGCTTTGTGAAGGGAGTTCAAGACTAGCTGTGGTTTTGGTTGTGGTTTGGTGCTCAGTTTTCCTTTACTGGCTCTTTTCTGTTTTACATGAAAAATATACTCTGAATAGTGAGTGACGCCGGTTTGGAATACGCGGATTTGATCGCGACCACTGTTTTTGCTTGTATGAGCCCTCCCATTTGAATCGAACACCTTCACAAAGACATACAGGGAAGGTTGCCTATGGTAAACAGAACGAAGTATTAAGGTTGCCAAGAATCCTAATTAAACATGCTAAACGAGTTGACGTTTGACTGTTGCAGATGGTATCTCCTTACCTTTCTCAAGACACCATTCCGGACCCTAAATATTGTATAGTCACAAAGGCGCCTTGGAATTGTTCCTTCAGTGTGTATCACACTGAAATCGATTGATTTTGAATGCAAACTTGAAATAAGGGTTGACCTCAGAGAAAAGGCAGGTCTTGAACAATGAGTTGGTTCTTCCATCGGGGCTGTATATTATGTGTTTGACATTTTCAATAATTATGTATCCAAGATGTATGTAATTTCTTCTCAAATAACTGACCGATTTAAGGATTAGCTTTTTTTCCTTTTCTGGTTGAAAGCCACCGCCTGAAAAGAGTGCTGCGGCTGCCACCAGCACTACCCCCCCCCCCCCCCCCCCCTTCGTCTCTGCACATATCCACTTAAAAAAAAACAAACCAAAAAAACCGAACCCCCCCAAAAAAAACCCCAAAAGACAAAAACAAACCAAAACCCCAAAAAACCACCACCAAACCCCCTATTTTAAAGCGGTTTAATGAACAGTCACGGCGGGCAAAATATGGGCAGATTCCCCCTGTGGCTGGATTTGTAGGCTACACCTTTCACGCCCACCCTGGCAATTGTTATTGCTGGGACTGATCCTGCTAACATTTGCTTGGCATCAATGGAAGTGCTCAACGTAGTAAAATGGCTCAGGTGCGTCTTCAGCTGTTTGGCCGCGGCCAGATGATTCCAAGCCCAGTGAGCAACGCGGGAGAGTGAGGGGTCAAAAGCAGCCATGTATGTTAGAAGCTCGGCTCGTCTCCGGAGTCGGTGGGATTTATGCTGCCAAGTCACGTAGGTGGTGCTAAACACCCCGACAGCCGGGGGGGACCAGGATCTCCTGCAGCCGCCACCGACGTGCATCCCCCGACGGCTGCGCGCCGGGAGCCGGCAGTTCTGTCCCCGCCTCGGAAGCTGAGTGTCCCCCCAGGGCTGCGAGGCCGAGGGGGACTCACACACCTGCCTTGTGCGAGGCCTGATATGAAATCACGCTGAATTTGTGGTCACGTTGCGCACCGAGGGACTCCCTCGCCAGCCTAGTGTCAATCGGCTTTTGAAAACTCGTCTTAAAGAGCATCGATGAAAATACACCTGCCGGACGGACCTACTGCTGAGAAAGGCTGGGCTGTCCGCTGCTCCGGGAGAAGCAGCTTGGACGCTAGTTCATACTCTGCTACCTGCTGGAACTCTCCTACACCGGCCTCACTTTTCTCGTCGGATACAGATGAAAGGTCGGCTACAGTTGTGCTCTACTCCCCGGCCGCGGAAGGAGTCCTCGAGGGCCGGCTGTTACGCTTCTCTGCAGCCCGGGATGGCGCTGGGGAGCGTCCCACACCCTCCCAGGGAAGAGCTCGGGAAACAAGATGGTCCAGCAGCTCCAGAGCGGGGACTGTCCCTGCCCTCCGGGCTCCCCCTTATACAGAGTCTCCAAGTCCACGAGACACTGCCGCGGCCGAGGGACTTCGGCGAACGGCACGTTGCCGACAGCCGGATGGGCTGATGTCGGGCTGCAGTGAGATCCTGCCTTGAGGCTTTTTTCGTCCTCTAATCTCCGCCCTGGAGCCTCCCCAGCGCGGCCGCGCAGCCCCGCGGGCCCCACGAGGCGCCGGCTGACAGGCCCCGTGCGCAGTCGCTTCGAGCCCCAGATGCTCCCCGCCGCCGGCTTCGGGACATGCTAACGGGGCCGGGGAGCCTCCGCGGGGAAGAACAGCCGCAGAGTCGTTCGGACAAGGGCTGAGCTCCCTGCCCACAGTGTCTAGTTAGGTCAGACCCTTCAGGGAAGCCACGGCCTCGCTGGGCCCTACAAGAGTTGAACTGGAGGCAACTGCGGCCTTTCTCTGTTACTGAAGCGGTGCTCCCTCCTTTCCCAGCCTCTAAGGAACGCGTGTCTGCACGCCGAGGAGAGCGCCAGCTGAGCGAGGAGCACGGCTCTCGAGGGAAGTGGAGCACCGCTGTTCCTGGAGACGTCTCTTCTCACGGAGCTCGTCCCACCTGAGCGTCACCACTGAGACCCTAAAAAGAAGAGGGGTGGGGGGAAAAAAAAACCAAAATGAAGCCCCAGGACCTGGTAAAAGAGGATTCATGATTCAGTTTAGACTGCAACTGCTTCAGTATCAGCTGCTCCTCCTAATGAGCAGGCAGAAAGCACTAGCTGTTGCAGGAGCAAATGATCGCTGCAAGAGCCATTAGAAGCAGTAACAACGTAACTATATATATATGTATGTATATATATACATGAACGGCTACTCTTAAGCTATGCACGGAGAGAGTTTCCCTTAAATAGTCTTTGTTTCATTCGTAAAAGCATCACAGAAAAAGACTGATCAGTAGAAGATCAGAATTAAAAGGCAAAACGTGAGGTGTTCACTGGAAGTATTGCTCCGAGAAACTTACCTGTGAGCGACCCTCCTGGAGACTCGTATGGATGCCCGACTGATGCAGAAGGGGCTGCCAGCCGAGTGCTCCGTTTTCGGTATCTCTTTCGTGACTGCCTGGCTGGCAGCAGGGTCCGAGCACAGGTACCGCTCCGGGAGCCATTGGCCCAGCAGCTCACTGTCACTCCCTATTCTCCCCCGAGATTCAGTCCCTATGCCTGCCCAAGATGCAGGGGTCCCGTATGGGCCGGCGGTGGGCCCCCGATGGGAGGTGCCCACAGTCCCGGTCCGCCGTCACGGCTCCGGAGAGCAAGGACACATGGCCGGAAAGCGGAGGGCGCTGGAGAGAAGCGGCGTCGGGGGACGTGGGTGAGCGAACTCAGGACGTTGTTTTTCCTCCCTGCTAAGCCCTCCTCTCTGACGGAAATCCCCAGCCACGACGAGCCTTGGTTTTGATTGTTGCTTGTTTTAAAAGAAAAGAAAGAATGAAGGAGCCCGGCGCCGCGGTAGTGCCTCTTTCCAAATATACAGGCACGCTCGCTGTAACCTGGAAGGTTAAACTCCGATGCTTTCCTTAATAACAAAAAGCCCGACGCTATGCGTGTTTTAGTGGGCATCATAGATTTAATAGATCAAATCCAGAAAATTAATTGTTCTCCCTGCCTTGTTAAAGTAGACAGATCTCATTACTCGCCGCGGACTCTGCGTGGCTCCCGCCCCCATAATTCTTGGGGTGAGTGGGTTCATTATTGCCGTGGCATATAACAGCAGCAGTTGTGCTCGGGTTCTGGGCGCCAGAGATGCGTTCCTGGTGAGAGCAGAGCTCCTAAAACCTCCGGGGATGATTACTGTTAGCATCAAAGCATCTTTTCAGGTGGAAAATCCGCATCAATACTTACTGATAATAGGAAGGTGGGGTTATATGAGTGCTACTGGTGTCCTCAGAGCTCTAGCGCTCTCAGGACGGCTGCTCCAGAATGGCTGCTTGTTCTCATGCCTTTTGTGCATGTGTGAGAGCACCACGAGGAGAACTGAAAATGGCCCTGATTTTAATCATACATCATTGCCCCTGTCTGCTAGGTCCATAAACTTCGCCTGCAGGCTGAAATAGCATTGACTCATCCTGAACTCTCTTCCAGTGGCTGATTACTGAAGTGGAATCTGTCTGATCGACTTAATAAGAATTTACCACTGCACTAAATGACGAAATTTTGTTTTTTGCATGGCTGCGTTTTTGCAGTTGATGGCATTTTGAACTCTCCCTCCTGGAGGCAAATAATCCCCATAAATACCCTTATTCCCGACCTCATTAGTCAGATCTAGAGCCAACACCGCTTTTAACTGTTGTCTAGAGACCTGCTTTAGATATTTCTAAACATGTTGGGAAGTGAGAAAACTCTGACCTGTGCACCTTGCAATAATAACCTAGGGTTCCTGCAAAGGACCAACAGCCTGGAAGACAAGAGCCGGATTGTCAGCTCTCTGAAGGAAAGGCAGTCCTCCAAGAGCCTGCTGGCATGCGAGAACAGTGAGAAGGAATCCAGGTTCCGGCGCACCGAGACAGACTTTTCCAATTTGTATGCCAGAGGTAAACACTTTACAGTTTCTCCTCGCTCCAGCTCAGGCATGTCCCTTAGTAGTCTTGCCCTCATCTCCCCTGAAAGTGCAGCCACGTTCAGACCGTGCTTTTCCTTGGCTATTTTTGAAAGAAGCTCCATGTCTGTGTATTTTGGGAGCTGCACTGGCGATGTATGCAGGCTTCCTGAAATGCAGTTTTATGTACTTTGGGGTGATCCTCTGCAGCTCAGCTTCAGCGGTTCCACGGTTACTCCAGATCCAGCATCCGGGAGGAGAGTAATTTTATGTTTTTGTCCTCCTTAGTAAAATAGTAATGAAGCAGCCTGTGATTGCTGGTACGGGGCGATTGCAAGAAGAGTGGGAAAGGGAAATCAATCCCTTTGCGGGGCGGAGGTGGGGACGTTGCAAGGTAAGGGCAGGTGAGGATTTCGGGTACTTTCGGCCCACACCGCATAGCCTTAGCGTTGCAGGGCGTGCTCTCAGGCAGGGACGCCTTGGAGGTACCTCTGCTGTTGCCGTGGGCGACCTAGGCTCGCTCTTCCCCAGGGGGCGAGAGGGACCGGGAGCCTGCCCCGCTGCAACCGGGCAGCGCTGGGGCCGCGGCTTCCAGGTCCTTGGAGCGCTGCGGGCAGCCGAGGTTGGTTCATCTCTGCTTCTCTCTCCCAAAGCAAGCGCTGACAGCTGGTTTGCCCCACAGATTTGTTGCCCTCCAAGAATGGTGAGGAGCAGACCATGCAGTTCCTGCTGGAGGTTGTGGACATCCTCCTCAACTACGTGAGGAAGACTTTTGACAGATCCACCAAAGTACTGGACTTCCACCACCCGCACCAGCTCCTGGAGGGCATGGAGGGCTTCAACCTGGAGCTTTCGGACAACCCTGAGTCCCTGGAGCAGATTCTGGTGGATTGTCGGGACACACTGAAATATGGAGTGAGGACAGGTAGGTTTTTGCGCACTACTCCATGGCGAGTCCCTCCTGGGACTTTTCTCAGGCTCATGGTGAAGAGAGCATGATTGAGCTCACGGGGGTAAGCCCACACCCTCTCTACGCCCGTGCCTGTGCCTCCCTGCAGGCTCGGCTCCAGGGCTGGCTGCGGGCACTGGAAATGTCTCTGCTCAGAAACTTCAGTTATTGATGACCATCCGTCCCCGCCGGGTAGGGCTCAGTGCTGTCTGTAGAGCGCAGAAACAAGTTTTTAAGACGTAATCTCTTTCACTTGATGAAATGCGAGCTGTCTGTATCTCCGGGGAGCAATATCATTAGGTAAATGAGGGCATAAATGACACAGAATTTGCAATTTTTCTTTTTTATGTTCATCAAACGTTTAATGAAAAATAGTCTGAAATCCTAGGAATCATCAATAAAGGAACCCTGTGGATTTCAGCCCATTACTCAGGAGCCCTGCCTGTCCAGGTCCTTCTGAATCAGACAGAAATCCCGGTCTGTAATCACTTCTTTTACTGGATCAGCTGTAGCTAGGCTCTAGAGCAAAGTCAATGGTCTTTCAGGCTGTTTGGCCTGAAATGCTTTACGTTGTATCCACAGAAATCTCGGCTGGCAACTAGCCCTGACTGCTGTACACACCCAAACGGGTCAGGAACTGGAGCGGTAACGGAGCGCGCCGAGTCTCCCCTCCCCGGCCTTGCTCCAGCGTGTCAGGGCTGCTGAGCTCTGCTCGGCCGGCTGCGCTCTTCGGCTCGGCTCGACCGCAGCGGGCGGCGGTCTCCCCGCGGAGCTGGAGCGGCGGGAGCTCAGACAGGGACGCTGTTTCCCGGCGGTCTCCGGCTGGGCAGCTGCAAGGCATGGCTCCTGAGGGACCACAGCTTTCTGCTGTGGTTAGTTTTGCAGCCGTGAAGACCCAACACAGTGCATTCAAGGAGCAAAATCTTGACTATAGATGTGGCAGGTAGCGTTCTGTCCTTTTTCCTATTTACTTGGTGGCTTGATTGATTCAGGGGAGTCAGGAGCATACTTTGATTTTTGTACTCTTAATCAAAGGGGAGCGTGTTTCACTCCCGAACGCGTGGGTTGTTGGACAGAAGCTAAGTCAGAGTGGCTGCGCTCTGTGTACTTGCATCATTATTCCACTATTCATCGTGCCGGCATGTCGACAACCTCCTCCCCTCACCCTGACCTCCCCTGGAGCTTCTGTGGGACCAGCAGGACCTCTCCCCGGGACCTGAGAGGCAGGTATCCGACCAGACACAAGCTCTGTTCAAAGCGGGGTCTGGTGAAGCTTTAAAGTGCTGCTCGGGTCGTCTGACTGCCTAGGACAGGCATTCCCCTGTGGGCTCCTGGGGCTCACATTCTCTTTCAAGGCGAAGCTCCCTTCAAAGTCACCGGGTCTGAATCTGCAGCCCAGCCTTAGGGGACCGCGGGCTCATTAACAGCTATGGGAGGTCAGTGAAATGTCGCTTAAGATAACTTCCCAGTCCGTGTGTCCTGGAAAGGGAGAGAAGTGCTGGTTTGTAAAGCAAACAGCTAAGCCATGGTGGTATTTCTGGGCTCTAGCCCCGAGCCGTGGGCTCCCCGGGCGGGAGCAGCCCTGGTGCGGCGCATCCTCTTCAGGAAGCGTCGCGATGTGGCAGCGCCGGCAGGCTCACGGCTCCGAAAGATTTCTGCTGACATCGCTCGGGGCAGAATCGCATTTATTTCTTCATGTCAAAAGATGCTGATGTTCCCAGTGTTGAACCGAATTCGACGTGACAGGGTCCCCCCAGGCGTCGAGAGCTGACCTCCCTTCTAGGGCTGGGCTGTCCCCAGTGTGCTATCTGCGTGTCCTTTCCCAGAAAGCAGAGAGGTCTAAACCATGACACCTCCCACCTCCCCTCAACGCCCGTTATCAGTTGCTAGGAATTTCTTCTCTTCATGCTAGAAAAGTAGACGGGATTATTGCTTATAAAAGTCGTTACAGCAACTTCTGCTGAAATACAGGAACGTGATCTACTTCGGTTGAATAACACTGTCTAAGGAGGTGAATCCTGTCTTATAAACCAAGCGGGGAAAGAGCCCGAGCCGAGGAGCTCTTGGGCGAGGGCTCTCCCCCCGCTGCAGCGCGTCGTGCCGCGCTGGGGCACTCCCGCCGATACCCCGCGAAACGTCTCTCCCGTGTCCTTGCAGCTCGGGAAGAGACCGGCTCCTCCGCACCCGTCTCTCACTCCTGCAGCTCCGGTTCAAGCACCTGAGCCTTCCTCTCTTTCTCCGTTCAAATGCAAATGGCCCCAGTACCTGGGGGTTGTTACTGCCAAGGCTGTGTCCCCCGCCGTGTACTCCTCGCCCGAGTTCACAGCACGACCGAAGTAGAAAGGGGGCTCTGGAAACGGGCTAGCCCGAGCCCTTGAGCAGGTCCCGGAGATGTTTTATAGGCTCAGTCGGCTCTGAGGTTCTCTTTTAAATTTAAACGCAAATGATTCCGTACAGAAGCTCCCATCCAAAGTGTTTTTTCAAGTTTGTGATAAGACATCCATGAATGTTGGCTATCGGTCTCCCCGTACGCAGGACTTGGCTTTGAAAACTTTCCTGCAAGTGTTCTGAGTGCAAACCCGTCACTTGTGCCAGAAAAGGTGGACAGTTTAAAATTGAAACCGGAGAGATAGCAGTAGAATTTGCTCTAAGGTGCTCTCAATTCTCTTTTCAGGTCATCCTCGCTTTTTCAACCAGCTGTCCACAGGACTGGACATTATTGGCTTGGCTGGGGAGTGGCTGACATCGACTGCTAATACAAACATGTAAGCAGTGTCTTGTCACCGGTGTCTGTGACTGGTGCTTACACAGGCTGCTATGTATCATAGTAGATATGTATTGTCACAGATATGAATAATTTTCATTTTTAAATGATGAATGCTACATTTTCCAGAAGAGTGTCTTATGTCCTTCTTAGTGTGTCAGTAATACAATGAAAATAGTTACATAAAACAGAACAGTTTTACATTTCTTGTAGATAGAAATGCAAATATCTGAGAGCACATGGTAAGTAAAACATGATTATTCTAATACAATAACACAAAATTATTTTTCTTTTTTGGGACCAGTCTTCTTTATATGTTTCTTTTTTTTAGAGCTTTGTCTCTAGACTGAGCAATTCTGCAGCTAGCCACATGTTAACATCTAGAACACAAAATATGGAAAAATTTATTGTCTTCTCTCCTATTGACTTCAGAGATAGCAGGCTTGAGGCAATACCTTCTGTTCCTGTGCTAGTGAAGAAGTGGCTTCTGGGTAGCTTCAAAATGATTAAAAATGTAACACTGAAAAATAACTTTATGATAATGAAGGAATTAGTCTAAGATTAATAAAGTTGTGAGTTAATGACTAAATGGAAGTATAAAAAAGTAAAATTTAACATCTGAATGCATCAAATAAAAAACTTTTCCTAATTTTTCTTGACCTTAAAGTTAATGAAAGCTAAATGTCAGTGTAAGGCATTATGATGAAATTTTGCAAGAGAGTGCAATTAATGAAAAAAACCCAAAACCACAACACTAAACAAAAACTCCCAGAAAAAAAAACCCAACAAAAACCCCCACCAAAACAAAACAAACAAACAAAAAAAAACCCCAAACCACCAAAAAACCCCAAACCTTCTAGTCAGTTTTGATTTATGTTTTGATTTCTATATGTTCAAAAATGTGATGGGAGTCCAAATATTCAGCAGGTAAGACTGCTCTCTTTTAGTCCTGTACTGAATGTGTTTTAGCTGTAAAGCTACCTCTCTTTTGGGTAGTTTCTTGCTAATTGTCATAACATAGGAAATGCATCTGCAGATTGGAAAATGAACAATGTTTTCACTGGCCTATCTGTGAGTATATGGTTCATTAAATATAGCTGATTACTAGCAGCTCTATGTAGATTAGGAGCTGTGCCTGTTTTGTGACATTAGCAATAAAATAAAATAAATACCTAAGGTGCTTCAGCCAAAACCAGCCTTCTCTTTGTAATAATCATCTCAATTAGTTCTCTGTTTGCTAAAAATTGGTAGGACACATTCAGATTTAAAAGCTGATTGGGAAGAAAATGCAGCAATATGTATTTTAATTGTTAAACAAGTATTGCAAAGTGCTTTAAAGTGCTTCAAAGTGCCTTCTTAGCAGCACAATTAAAAGTGAAAACAGTTCTGATCACATTTCTAAAAAAAACCGTTGCTTAAAGTTTTTTTCTCTGTGACAAATACTTCAGCGTCACTTTTTCTAAGCCCTTTTGACTAACTTAGTTATCCCAGTTTAGCTATCCTTTTGTAATCAGTGAAATTACACATATCTGATAGGACATAAAAGAATTCAGCTCTGTGGCAGACTGTGACAGGATTAAGAAACCCTGACATCATCCTTAATAACATTGTGCTCATTTATTCACTTCTTAAAGAGTAACTCATTTTTTAATTGATGTTTTCCTTTTTTTTTCTGAAAGTGAGTTGTTAAATAGCTAGTTTCTGATCCATTTGTGCTTTAAACAAGAGCATACCTTGAAAATACTTCTCTGTGAACACGAAAATTTAGTGTTTATATGTTAGTATGAGGCTTGATGTGCCTTTTTTTCAGCAAACCAAAATCAACATGGTGTGCTTTCAAATAACACAGTAATTGCAATTAAGGTTAAAGCAGGATGTTTCTAAAATATGATTCAAAGGACTGCCAGAGAAGGTTATTAAAAATAGCCAAATTGCCTCTGTGAGGTCTGGGGAATGTATTATTTGTTTTGAGCAGTGTTCCAGCATACCAGAACAGGTTTTGACCTTTACCTAGAAACTGTTCTAACCTATTACAGCTACATAAGCACATAACACACAAGCAACAGTAACACTGGATTATGGTAGGGAAGGTTTTCCATTTGCTATTTTTGATTTTCTACAGATAAACAATACTTAAAATATTTATGAACAATTAAAAATATGTGTTTTCTTTTGCAGATGAGTTTTGAGTAATCAAAACATCTGTACTCGCTTAAAATTTTAAATTGTCATTAGGAAATATTACTTAAATGTCACTGTGAAGATAATATATGAAATTAAACATAATAAGCTTCCCACATTGACTTGGAAATAATGTATCAATGTGCTATTCATAGCTCAATCACTAGTCATGAGACCTTCAGCATGGAAATTTCAGAATTTCATTATTCATCCAGTTCTAGAGATCTGTAGAATAGGGCATTCTCTCATCACGCATCAGCCAACTGAGGTTAAAAAGAAATATTATCTGGAAGTTCTGTTTATGCCCACTGTTAGCTGAGACAAGAGAATATATTGGTGTTTTCAGCATTATGCAGATATGCTTATGAATAGAAAATTGATGTAAAATGCTCTGTGTTTATTCTCAGACTGCTTTTTACTTACTGGCAAGTGGGAGAATGTGTATCTAGAGTGATTTGCTTTTTAGGTGAGAGCAGAATTAAGCCAGCACTGGCTTCTACCAAAAAACCTGTAAGTAAATTCTGTTAGTAAAGAGCTGATACTCATGGCTGTTCTAGTTAATTCACAGAAATGCCTGTAATGGTTGTAACTATAGGAAAATATTATCAGAATTTTTTTATTAGGAGATTGATTCTGAAGTTGGATGGTTCCTTTTAAGCGGAACACATTTTTTTGGTCTTACTGAATTTTTCAAAATAATTCAAGTTTAAAACAAGTAAGGTGGAGTGAACTTCAGCAAGATGTGATTTGTAAAATCATAGCCATCATCTAACATAGCTGCACTGGCTTTGTAATTTATAAACATCTGCTCTTTTTTATTTCTTGTCAGTTTTTGGAGGCTCAGAAAGTAACTACGGAATAGAATAAATAAGTACTATTTTCTTTGTGTTTAAATATATTCAAAATTCAGTGTGTAAGGTCTCAGGACAAAACTCAAAATGTGTTTAAACTGGTGGGGAAAAAAGAATCACATTGACTTAAATGTACCTTGTATTGAGCTATACACTCAATACTATCACTTGTAGTGACCTATGCACTGCTGAGTTCCTGTTGACTTCAGTTGATCATTCTGCCTAAATAAAGACTGGAATATATTCCAGACTTGCAGTGCTTAAAAGCAAAACAAAACCAAAACACTGTTAGCAGACGCTGGTTTATTAATTTTGTCTATTTGTAAATACTGGCAGCAAGCAAACTACAGTGTTCAACTGTCTCTGGCAGTTCTAATGATAATAAAAGCAAAATAAGTAATATTTTGGCTTCTGAAAATATCAATCACAATAATCAAACAAATTACATATTTTTAATCTTAAGGGAATATTGTAAAAATGAGAGTGGTGTTTCTCTCATGGACTAAGGACACATAAAGACTGAAGAAAATGTTAATAGTGTAAGTAACCAGTGTAGCTGTAAAAAAAAGACAAGTTTTTTCAGACACTTGTTCCCCTCAATATCATGTCTCGGTCAGGTTTGCTGTACCTATTCTCAAAATATCATTTTAGTATTAGAGAGAAAACACATACGTTTTGGTGAAACTATTCAAGTGGAGGACACCAGTGAAATCCAAGGCGTCAGGGTGTCATACTCTTACAGATTCCTTTGGAAATCACAGGTTGAATTTTTCATTTTTCTCTGCTTCCTCTTCCCCCTTACTTATTTTTTTTCCCCACGCACAAAAAGCAGAGTTTGTTTACAGCAGCAGTAATTTATCCATGTACCTTGATCACCAAAAATAGTTGTATGGTTGTCAATTTCCATCCACGTATCTGACACTGACATCAGGGCATGCCAGGATATGTAATGTTTTTTGCCCTCATTAAGTGGATACAATAGTTGACTGCTGACTTGGTTTTGGTAATTGGTAATTAGAAAATCATCATTTGTAATTACTCTTGACAGTTATTGATCACATTGTATTGTACAAGTAAGTTGTCCTTGGAGATCATCAACAGAATAAATCCACATAATTAATTATACTTAGACTTTGAAACCCTAGCTCAATACTTCTAATTATAGTTTTGTTTAGCTCAGTGAAGTTCACTGTTTTCATAAGGATTTAGCAGTATGTGATTCCACAAGTGTGGAATTGGCACTTTGGGAAACAATTGTTTTACAGGACAACATTGTGCAGAAGTCAGCAGCGCTATGATGGTGAACATTAGCTCTTACATTCACTATATAGGAAGCTGAAAAATAACTAATATTGAAGTTTTTATTCACCAATATTTCCAACGTTGTCTTCCTGAGGATTTTTGCTTGAGTAAAGGTTCAGGATCAGAACCTCAATTTACAGGAAAACTTTTAGAAACCTTGAGCATTTTAACAAAGAATCACAGACTGAGAATTTATTACGTGTTTTTAGAATCTGTATCTGATTTTGTTTCTTTGTTTTGCTTTAATCCATGCAGGTTTACCTATGAAATTGCCCCTGTTTTCGTCCTCATGGAACAAATAACACTCCGAAAGATGAGGGAGATTATTGGATGGTCAAATAAAGATGGTGATGGAATATTCTCACCTGGTGAGTTTTTCTTCTCTGTTTTGGTGGTTTGACTAAAACTTCAAAAGTTAAAATAAACATAGGCCATGTCTAAATATTCACACTATCTGCAACACAAAGCAATGAGTCAGGTATTTAGAAGTAGGAGTGCTTTGTTTAAACATCCCACAGAAAACCTGGGGTGAAAAATTATCTCTGCGTATGGCTATGTACTATGGCTGGTCAGCATTTAAAACTCGACTACGGGCTCTAGTGTGTAGTCAGGCATTTGAACACCCCATTTGTGCTCATTTCTGGAGGTGCTGAGCAACTACAGCTCCTGTTGACTAGAAGTTCTTGAAAATCGTGTGCTGATTTCTTTGGTGGTCAGTGAGGATTTTGGCTCACAGTCAGGAAGAGGTTGTGATTGTCTGTCACTTTTTGGGACACATTATCTGGGATACAACCTGATTGGATTCACAAGGATGATTCCAGTGTAAAGACCAAGACAAAATGTCTTCCCATGCAAGTAACATAAAGGCAGTGAGCAGTGACAGAAATGACTGATGATAAACCACGTGAAGGTCCTTGGCCGGTGTGTGGGCAATGTGGGTACCCAGCAGAACTCTTCTGGGTTTGGCATGAGGGAACACCATCCTGTTACACAGCATAGAAGACAACACCACCTCCTTTTGGAACAGCCCACATAAAGTGCACGCTTGCTTGATCTCCAGTCCTATCTGCTAGAAAAATACAGGTCTTTCTGTGTTCCCATCAATGAAAAAACTTCAGAGGAAGAAGTTGTCCTAGACTTACGGGTGAGATTGATCTTATTAAAGCTTGAGGTCTGCACCAAAGAACTGAGTTAATTTTTCAGGGGTCTTTTTAGCAGCAAACCAAGAGAAATAGGTGCTTTCTCTCAATTCAGATTCTTCAACAGTATGTGTCAAAATAGATTAGCTGAATCATAGCCTGTGAAGTGCCTCTTCTCCATAACTGACTGTGAGAGAGATTAGAAGAAGTAGCTCAGCTGTAGAAATCTACCTTTAAGCATCTACTTCTATGTCTACAGTAAGATGAGATAAATCCATCCAATATGAGACATTTCTTCAGTCTCAGACAAATTAATAAGCTCCTGTTGTTCTTGCTAATAAGAAGTTATCATGCAAAAGCAGCACAATCAAAGCTGAACTTTTTAGGAATGTGTTACAAAATGATAGAAATCGAAAGAGATGGCATTTAGGAAATTCTGGTTATCACTCCGGCTTTCTAGAGAGTCTATCCTATGCTATTTAGACAGATGCCTGTGCATTTCAGAGAAATATTTTTTCATAGTTCACTGCCACTTTCACTGCATTATGCAAATGAGACTTGTATGTCTTTGGTATAATACACTTTTTTTTTTTCATTATCACTATTTTATTATTCATTTATGTATTCATTCACAGGAGGAGCGATCTCCAACATGTACAGCATAATGGCTGCACGCTACAAGTATTTCCCTGAGGTTAAAACCAAAGGCATGGCTGCAGTCCCTAAACTGGTTCTCTTTACCTCAGAACATGTGAGCTTAATACACTGCTAATTCTTAATTTACTGATATATGTTGTGAAAATGCTTCCTCATTAAACAACCACTCCATTTCATGTTCATATGTTTGCTGCAGAGTCACTACTCAATAAAGAAAGCTGGAGCTGCACTTGGATTTGGAACAGACAATGTTATTTTGATAAAATGCAATGAAAGGTAGGATGAATACTAAAGTTTTGATAGATTAAATGTGTTCATCTGTTAAATTTGTTTTATTGTGTTTAAGGACTGATTCAGTATAGTGTGTCAAGTTGCTAATGGCCTGTTGAGAAAATCCTATTAAATTATTTCAACTGCAGCTATTATTTCCATATATATTCTTTAATTTTCTTTGTCTTTCTGTTTCTGTGATAATTACAGAGGCAAAATAATACCAGCTGATTTAGAGGCAAAAATTCTGGAAGCAAAAGAAAAGGTTTGTGTTTTAAAAAATTAGTGCTTAAATGCTTGGCTTAGTAAAATTGCTTCTTCCTTTGAAGCCTGAGTGTTGACATTAATGAGAACATTATAATGATATAAATAAAACAACAGTGTTTTTACATGCTTAATTATACATTCATGTATTGTTTACAGAATTATCTATATGTCTTGGTAAGGTTTCCATTTTCCCTTTAAAACAAAAATATTTTTAACTCCTGAACCACAACTGTACTTCATGACTTTTAAAAAGAACTTCCTGTTTGGAAATACATGGAAAAAAGCATGAAAACATAAAATCAAAGCTACTTCTACCTAAACTTCTAAGTTTAGCCAAAGCCATAAAAAATTCTATGGAACCCTTAAAAAATCCTATAGATTTCATGAAGGTAGCATCTGCATTTGTTAAATATAGACAGTAAGCTTAATTTTTAGGCATTAATTGCTATTTCTTGAATCAATGCAACGGAAAACCCCATGAATTTTGTATAAAACAACTAAAGAGCAATCAAGATTATTTTTTTTTTTTTCTTCTTTACGTTTGGGCACTCTATGAAATAGCAGTTCACATTTATTTAATCTAATTCAAAATTGTCTCTCTTTGATCTGATAATTCCTCATTTATTGCTTTTGTTTTAGATTGCTTTGTTCTGCTTTGTTCTGTTTATTAGCAGATAAAGACTAAAGGAACAATTTCAAGCCTTCAAATTGCAACTTACAAATCACGTTTAATTAATTTTTGTTTATACTGCTGTAAAAGTCCCAAATTTAGTTGACTACTGCTCATCTTCTACTACATTGTTTGAATCTCCTCACTGAAAGAGATTAGACAAAATAATATTCTTTATCTTCTAACTAGTTAATTTTGTGAAGTTACAAGAAAATAAAGAAAATGAAAACAGAGTTTGTTTTTACCATGTACATGATTAGTTAGTTTCTAATGTTGCTTATGAGTGCCTTTCACATGAGAAGAAAAACATTTTTAGGTTAGAAAATGAGATAAAATTTCTGGAATTATTTTCCTTTTCTTTTTTTTTTTTTTCTTTTTCTTTTTTTTTTCCTGAAAGTGTTTTCAATTTATATTTAGTATTTTTATTTTTATTGTAGGGATACGTTCCTCTTTTTGTAAATGCAACTGCAGGCACGACAGTATATGGAGCCTTTGATCCAATACAGGAGATTGCAGATATATGTGAAAAATACAACCTCTGGCTCCACGTAGATGTAAGTAACCAAAAAAGTGCTGCTATTCAGGCGAAAGAGGATCTTAGTTTACACACGCTTTTCCCTGAATTAAAATATTTATTACTAGATCCTGAATAAACTAAAATCTGTTGAGTTTTTTCCAAAAAATTAGTTTTTTCTTTTTTCTGTCTCTTCCAGGCTGCCTGGGGAGGTGGACTCTTAATGTCCCGGAAGCACCGTCATAAACTGAATGGAATAGAAAGGTACTACACAGTGCTTATTTGTAACACTGTTATAAAAGTACTTTCATAAGGTACATGGCACTTCAGAAATTCATGAAAATATTACTTTGCTACATTAAGGAGGTTAAACACTGAATTAAACAATAGCAAGACAGATGGCAAAGGTTCAGACTAGGGAGATTGAAACAATACTACAGAAGAAATCAGTGATGTACCATTGAGTGAGAGGTAAGTTTTCAGCAGATTTGAAGGAAGACAAGGATATTACTTGGCAAAAAGGAAGGGAAATTGTTCTGTGCATAGCTTTGAAGGGATCATAAGTCTGGAAATGGATGGAGAAGGATTTGAAGAAGAAAATGAAGTGTGGGAGCTAGATAATCTCTGAAATGTAGGGCTTTGAGAATAGCAGTGATAAATGAGAGATCCAGGGAGGGTGTTTGAGCATGAATACCCACAGTGGGAATTTGTAGAGGTTCTCTCCTGAAAGATGTTTGCAGTTCTTCCAGAAAATAGAGTATATGTTCATGAGTGTTCTGTAAATGGAACATATATATATGCTTAGTCTTATATTGCTCTTATTTACATACACACACACACACACACACATACAAAAAGAGATAGGTGTATACAACAAAGAGAGGAGGTAGAGACTGAATTAGCAGCAATTTTCAGGGGCAAGTTTCAGTACCTATAAGGCTGGAAAGGACTATGATAGAGCTGCTACACTTCTGCCCACCAGGGAGAAGAGTGAGGTCATTTACAGAGAGGCCAGAAAGGGTCACAGATGCTCACCTGTCTCAGGGCACAGGGGCCTGTGCGTTGGTGCCGTGTGGGGGCTCCATGACACAAGCTGGAAGCTCTTGTAGATGTCAGAGTGAAGTCTGCATAAAAGAGCATGTGTGTGCCCCCAGGTACATAACCCAGGTTACCAAGATGCCCACTGAGACCAAAAGCCAGCATTTGATGCAACCAAATTTAAAGAGGCAAAGCATTTGTGTTGGTAGCGACGGCAGAGTGAGAGTGTGACCCTCCCACCGGTCCTTACAATTTCAACTCAGGAGTTGTTCCAGGCATAGTCTTTGGCACAGTTGTTCCCATATCAAACGATGACAAGTCTGTACAAGATGCTATATTTATAATCCCATGGTGTGTTTGTCTCTAGATTTCCTCTGAGACCTCTCTACCATAAAATGGTGCCCATTTGAAACAACTCAGAAAAGCAATGAAGAATCAGAAACATTGATATCATTGCAGACATCAGCCTCCAGGGAAGCAAAAAATATTTAAAGCAAGGTCTGCCCATGTGCTTTTAAATTAGCACCAAATTGCTTCCTTGAGTCGGCCATACTGAATATGGGTACCGTGTAAAGGTGTAAAATGAGTACAGTGAGCAATCCTTAGGGAAAACAAACTATCCTAGGTTTGGTCATCTCATACAGTAAGTGAAGAATAAGTACAACATCAAGGATAGTGTATGGAAGGACTGGCAGCAAAACCACGTGGACCCTTCTGTCACAAGGGCAGCAGTGTGGCGTGGAGTATTCTGAAGTAGCAGAATCCTATCAACCTTTGTTCAGTCCAGTTTGCTTGTGACTCATGGCAACATGTCTAATATTAAGTCAGCATTGCAAAATAATTTTCTTAAGGTACAGAGGTTTGGTCACAGGAGTTTGGCACACCCTTTTTGACCTGAGGTCAACCCAGAGGTGCTAATTAAGGCCATAATTTTAAGCAAATACAGAAAGCAACGGGCCATGAAGCGTGAAATTATTTCTTTCCTAGTCAGCTCTACAGATCTTCAAACATGGGATGGGGCCCACGTGTACTGTATAATTGCCTGTCACAGGCCCCAGCTGGGGTCTGTTGCTGACGCTCAGGTCATACTTGGCCTGCTCAGAGACATTGGCATGGACGACTGCATGCTGCCATGGTACAGATCTGGGATTGCCTCTGGCTGGGGGGCTGCACTGAGGAGAGGGTGACAGCTTCATGTTAAAATAAACCTAATGCTCCTTGTGAGGAACGACTTAAAATTGTCTTTGTTTGAAACCCTGAAAGTTAAATGAATGTGCTGAACTGAAGGCATGGTGTTTTAAAAAGGAAGTAAGCTGTTATATAAATTCCTTTTTCCTGACTGCTCCATCTGAACTGTTAGTGAAGTTTTTCTAAAAGAAAAACTAAGCCTCCTAAGTCTACGCTATTTATCTGCTGGTTTGCACCACACAAGCAGCTGATTTTAGATGGATGATGAGCTCCCCAGGTACAGCACAGGCTGCGCTGCTCTTTCAGCTGAGGGCTGCTACAGTCTAACCTAGCACACACAAGGGTTGGAATCATATCTAGAAATCAGTGGTGCTCAGACTGGGGTGAAGACATCACTGTGTTGCTCGAAATAGAGAAACCGTGGTAGTGTCTGTGTCCTCTGAGAGCAGGGTGCAGAAGAGGAGGAAATACCTTTTAATTTTCTTTCTACCACATTGCAAAAACACATGCATAGTCTGTGAAATACAATTATGCACTTTGCTTCTCTGGAACACGCAGTGAATCAAGGGGACATTTAGTAATTAATTACTTAGGGTGAAAAGGTCAATGGATGTGAAATGTTGGCACATTTATTTCAGCGTCGCCATTAAACTGTCTAGGATAGTATGTTAAAATACAGAACATCTGCTTGACTTGTAAATTAGGTGATCTTGTGCATTCACTTGTGTTTATATGTAAGAAGTTTTAAGCTCTACAGACAGAATGGTAGGATATGATGTAAAGTTTTAGAGCCTTTTAGCAGTCCATGGGCTTGACAAGCAAGGGCTGTGGCTCTCACTGGGAAAGCAGGTAAGCATGCAGAGCGTCTTCATTTCCTTTCTATTTTTCCAGCAGCTGTTTAGTAAAGAACTCTATTCTCCCACAATTCATATCAGTCCCTTAATTCTGTGACACCCCCGCTTTTCCAGTCAGTACCTTGAATTGATAGAACATGTCAAACCAGTTTTGTTATTTTTATTAGTGCTATTTCTAGAGGAGGACTCTTCTGGGGATGATGTTACTGTATCAGCTAATCAGTCTGATACTAATTAGCTGGTATTAGTAATAAAATAAACTAATCCCAAATCTGACATTGCAATGTTAACACGAAAATATTCCCTTCCTGAACCGCATAGCTGGGAAAGAAGACACTTAAGACACTAATAATATCCATAGTGATATCATCATAGTCAAAACTCCATATATTTCCACCTGAAAGCAGAAAATGAAGGTGACTGCTTCAGATTAAGTTTCTGTTTTCCAGACCTATCTGAATGTGTAATTTTTTTGCAGAGCCAACTCAGTCACTTGGAATCCACACAAGATGATGGGAGTGTTGTTACAATGTTCTGCCATACTTGTCCGGGAGAAGGTCTGCTTTATATTTAGTAATTAAACGTTTAAAAAGATAGTAAATATCAAGCCGTAATTTTTAAGAGGGTACTGCAAAATACGTTTAATTTCAAAACTTCTTTTGGAAGGAATTGTGTGGATTTACACTGTGGTTTGGAAGTCGTTTTATCTGTCCTGGGGTTTTTGGCTTTTTTTGTTAAAGTTGTAGACAACATGGGTCAGATCCTCACCTGTTGTGTATTCTAATAGCAACAATAGAGCCATGCCAATGTACTTCATTGGAGCACCTGCCCCATTGTTTCTATGATATACGGAACATACACCCTCGGTCTCAGTACTTGGTTGCAGTCTAAACTGCTTAAATTGGAAGCAACGTTTTTACCTTACACAGTGGTTTAGAAGTTTCTCAGTTCTGTTGAAAAGAAAACATGCTGCTTTTATTATGACTCTGTATTTTATATATATTTATATTATGTAGGGCTGTCCTCTAGATTCTTTGTTGTCATCAGTGAGAGCAAAACAAGTGTCTGGTTTGTTTTAAGCAATACATATTTTTATTAAATGATAAAAACGGAAGTCATGTAATCTGCGGATAGAGCTAATTATATCGTCTACTAATCTCTTGTATGCCAATTGGCACTGGAAGCCCTCAGTTGAAGACGTAATCCCTGTGTATAGAACTGGAATGGAAGTGTTGTAAGTTGCAGCCCCAGGTCTGCCATTATTCTTCCAGTCGATCCATCTCTGAACTGAGGGCTGCAGCTTTTATTTCCCTTTGTAAAACGCGTCTATCGAAGGGAAGCACGAGCCTTTGTTTAGCAGCATCCATGCTTACTGTGCCAACTATTGCAGGATTTTGGCAAGAGTTTTTTTTCTCCAAATGAGAACTTTGATAGGTGTTTTTCTATTTATTAGACACACTGGTGTCTGCAAGTTTCTTGCAAAAAACCCTAATAAAGTCTAAAGGAAATGCAAACCATTTTAGAAATGTCACGTGTAAGACTTCTGTGTAACATATAGGAATTTGCTCCTCTGTGTTTCCACCAGACCAGTAGTCCATAGATTTCTATTGGTCTGTGAACCATATTTATTTATAAGCAAAAAATGTCTGGTTTATGTCATTTGTGCTTATACTTATCACTAGTGTTAAGTGTCATAAAACTGAACAACATACAAAGTTTAAACCTTCTATTAAGTTTTTTCACTTCATTTTGTGTAGCCCTCTGTTGCACTAAGAGACCACAGCTTCATTCTAGTGTGTAATTTAACAAATCAGAAATGTAAGTGTTAAGAACATAGCCTTGCAAATTGAAGTGGGTAAAGCTAATATCACAAACTAAGTATCCAAATTAATCTGAGACTGTTTTCTCGGGGCGGGGGGGGTTGTATGTGTCTGTAAAACCATATGACTACTCAGAGACTTTGAAGAGAACCTTAGGTTATGAACTTGGTTTTGTGGCTCAGTTTCACAAAATAAGGTCAGTATGTTATAATATGTCCCATCAAAGAACAATTCCTCTGTACATGTTTGAAATACATTTTTATACATTATTAATGTGTACATTTTCTCATGCACATATGCCAGGTAAGTCATATAAGTGTATGTGTTTTTCATTATAGGGTATCCTTCAAGGCTGCAATCAAATGTGTGCAGGCTATCTCTTCCAGCCAGACAAACAGTATGATGTCTCCTATGACACTGGAGATAAGGCAATACAGTGTGGTCGACATGTGGACATTTTCAAATTCTGGTTGATGTGGAAAGCAAAGGTAAATATCAAGAGTTTAGCTCAAAAAACAGAAGTGAATTTATTCAATTTATAAGTGTCATGTAATGGGATATTTTATTTTAACATACATGTTTGTGTAATTACAATATCTAAACACACAAGTATCCAGGTATTAACTCAGAAAAGAACTATGTGACTTGTAGAACAATGCTAGCTGTCAGTAAATTCAGATGGCAATTAGAAGAAAGGTTTAAGTCACTAGATGAGTCCTGCAGAAAAACCATTGAGGGCAGGGCACCAAAATGGTCTCTGTTGTGATGCTCTACACTTGCACATGTATTTTGTGACAGATTACTTGTAGCAGCAGCAGAGTTGCTTTGATGGCTTACAAGGGCCCTTTGAACATGACATTTCAATGCACAGATTTTATAAGCAACTTGGAAAACAAAGCCTTTTTCCTGGGAAGCTTTGCCCAAGTGACAGTTCCACAGCTGATTACCTGGTACTACTGTGGTATGCCTGGATGGCTGAAATTAAGCATGGGTTTATGTCCAGGCTTACATGTTCACAAGATGAGGGTTCATGTAGTCAAGAAAACACATTTCATTTTTATTGCTTTATCTGCAGTCATCTCATTACTGTTATTCTTGCTCTTCTGCTGGCAAAATGGGAATTCAGTTGGGTAACCTGTCCACGGTCTAATTTTTTAAATAAAATTGATATTAAATCTAATGATAAACTCTAAAATCATAACACAATTTTCACTTTGGGAGAAAATACTTGCTTCTTCATTCATGTGTAAAGTGTACTTAAAAAAACTCCAACTATTTATTATCAACATTCATATACTTTTTCTGGGATTATGATCTTGACAAGATATCAGTGGGTAGGCAAGTGACTTCTAGTAAACATGTTGGAGACTTTTACTTGCTGACTTAAATGTACATTTCTAGCAAACTGCTCAGAGGAAATAAATTGCTTCCCAATTCTTACCCTTTCAACTGAGTTCCCATTCCAAGTTTCTGGTATTTCAGCAGCAGCTGTGAAGCCAAGACTTAATACCCATAACATTTTTGGAAAATGGAAAAAAATACAAAAGACCTAAAATAATCTACTAAAAATAGTGAAAGTGCTTGTTATTTTTTTAATAAATTCTCTTAAAATGAGACAAAACCAAATAGTGACTTACAATTCAGACACCTTTATCCACTTTTCAGTGTTGATCCATGCTACTTTTAAGTTGCAAGAGATAATACTGCTAAATGTTTTCTGCCTGAAAATATTTAAGAGTGAAACCTGTCTGAAAAAGTGATTGCATTGGAGCAGAAAAAAATGACCATATAATTAATACTTACTTTCTTATTAAAACAGGGTACAGTAGGATTTGAAAATCAGATCAATAAATGCCTGGAGCTGGCAGAATATCTCTACACTAAAATCAAAAACAGAGAAGAATTTGAGATGGTTTTTGAAGGGGAGGTAAGTTTGCTTTCACATATGTATGAGCCAAATCTGTCTTCATGCTTCTCACAGTTCTTCAAGACAGCTGTGCAAAACTGCACTTATTTTCTAAAGAGCTACATGACTATTGACATCTGGGCAGTTTTTTTGTCAAATACATGTGGTTTTGCACCATAAATGTCAGATTTATCTCCTCCTCTTCTGCAGAGACCTTCTCAGTTTAGGGCATGAAGATTACCTTAATACAACCTACTCATACTGAGATTATTACATACGTAACTGAGAATCTGCTAATTTTGCTGCATATTCTGTTGCTAGTGCCACTACATAAACCTTTGGGTGAGAGTATAAACTTCATTTCTCCATTTACTAAGAAAAGGAAAATTGGGTTGCCCTTGCTGTGATCCTGAAAAACCATTACTCATAAAACTGCACAAAGGTGAAAAGCATTTGCACTTCATTAACACCCTAAATATTGTAAATGGGACAATGAATACAGAATCTAAGGCAGCAGAGGCAAGCAGCAGTACTGCAAGCCATTTCTTTCTGTTTAACATGCAGGACTAGGAAAGCTCATAGTATATTTTGTCTTTCATGTCTGTGATAAAATATGCTACGGACTAGTATTTAGTGTGGGACTGATCTGTATTATTTTTTTAATTGATGTATATGTTTGGTTCTTTCTGCAGCCAGAGCATACAAATGTATGTTTTTGGTATATTCCTCCAAGTCTCAGGGGCATGCCAGACTCTGATGAGAGAAGAGAAAAGTTGCACAGGGTAAGTATTTCTCGTTAAATGTAAAAATATAGTCTACTCTTTCAACCCAAAATTTGTTATTCATTAAAATAATATATCTATGTGTTGACACATATTCCAAATTTGGAGATGTCAGTTCTCCATTGCTTGTTATGACCTTGATATTTGTTCACTTTTGTCTTGTATTTATATTGATGCTGAAGTAATGTTTTCCCTATGGAACCAGATTCAGAACATATTCAGTTATCCTTTGGTTTGGATCACTTCTGTGCTCACAAGTGTTACAAGCCTTCAAAAAGTAGCTAGGCCTACAGACATCACAGTCTTCTTTGGATAGAACAGCTTATCAGCAAGAGAAACAGAAGGGTAATTATTTGAAAATGCTTGGACAGGTAAAGGACATGAAAACCTGTAAGTTCCTTCTCAGGTATTTATTTTGATTTTAAATGCCAATGCATTAATGCATTTCAGTGAAAATGAATACCCTTTGGAGGACTTTGGGATAAATTTATTTGAAGTGGTAGAGGGAAGTGAAGGCATCATAGAAGCATCACCAGAAAAGATATCATGTTACTTAGGACTTGAGGGAAGCAAAATACATCTATTTTGTAGTAGTGTTTTAGACAGAAGTGGAATGAAATACATTCAGGAGACAAAAGAATGATTTTATACGTGTCAAAAGTAATTGCTCTTTTGTGTGTGTGTGAGTGTGTGTTATGGAAAGGAGAAGAATGGGCAAATTTGGGAAATTTTGGAGAGGATTTTATGACTGAATCACAATGGAGAAAGAGAATAGAAGAGAATAGAAATTCCTGGGTGAAATTCCTGGGTCAAGCCAGTCCCATGATAAATAAAGTAATTGCCAAAAAAAAGAGAGAATAGAGGAAGATAGAGGTAAGAGGTAAGAAACCACAAGAGAGATGAAATATTTGATTTGACCCTGTTAAATGTTAGAGGACATCATAAAGCATTCTACAAAACAGTAAAAGAGCCAGACATCTGACCTTGCCTGGCAGAGAGTAGAGCAGGAGAATGAAGGTGGGAATAGAAAAACTGGGCTTAGTCAATACCGAAGATTAAGACTGTCAGAACATTATTCCTTGTAAATTAAATCAAGGAAGTGAGATTGTGGTAAATGCACAATACTGCAAAACTACTGGAAGGTTTCCATGGCTTATACTAACAAAAAACATTCTTTATGACATAGATCTTGTTGAAAAATTTCCATTGTTGTCCCCACATACAAATTGCTTTGAGAATACATAATATTCTCATGGAAAACGTCCATTACCCACAGAAAGGTCTGGAGTGGACTTTCATACAGAAGCAGAAAATGTTTCATCATGACAAAGTCTTCAGCACAAAGAAATGAGATATACATTTAATATATATAAAACTATTACATAGTGAATAAGATGTTATTAATCTGTAAATCAAAAAGACAGATATTATTGCTGTCAATTTTCCTTTAAATAGCCAATCCAACATATTTAGTTTTTCAAGCTTTTTCTTGTTACAGACATTTTATATTAAAACAAGTGCCTGTAAATTTATTTTTTCCAAATTAAGAAATGCTGTGACATACAAGGAAAGAATAATTTTTCCTTCTCTCTTTTTCTCTCTCTCTCTCTCTCTTTTTTCCTAATGATAAAGGTGGCACCAAAAATCAAGGCATTGATGATGGAGTCAGGTACCACCATGGTTGGATATCAGCCTCAGGGCGATAAAGTCAACTTCTTCCGAATGGTCATCTCAAACCCAGCAGCAACTAAGTCTGACATTGACTTTCTCATTGAGGAAATTGAGAGATTGGGGCAGGAGCTGTAGTGGTTGAATTATTTGTTTCTCTAATTCACTGTTTTCCAGCACTGGCAATTTTTTTAACCCAGTTCTGCAAAACATGTTTTAAGGAAATTCTCTTTCTGTAAGCTCCAATCTCCTAAGACATCCTTAAACAAAACAACTATAGGCTACTGAAATATACATGTATTGGTAGATCATATTATTGAGGGAAAATGCATTATCTTGAAGTTGAAGTACTATTGACTCTTACATTGGTCTTGTTTATTGTAGACAGCAGAAAATTAATAAGTATTAAAATAGCAAATTAAGAACTATACACAGTATATATGTACAGTATAAATAAATAAATATAATTATATATATACATACATATATATATATAAAGTGGTTATAAACTTAGATCTAAGCCACAGCATGTTTTCCACTTTAAGAAAATTAACTTTTCCTTTAACAACTTTGATGTGGATAATGTGCTACAAGTTTTTCTGCCAGACAGAAATAGACATATAGAAACATTTCTAAAATGTAGATTCTTAGGAGCTAAAGAAAATGTATAACAGTATTAGATCTTATTGTTGGTGCTTTTCTCACACACAAAACAGCAATCTCTAAGAGCACCTTTAAGTAAAATAGTTGTACTTGCCCTTTAGTGTCAAATCAGGGGATGACAGTAGCAGATTCATTGTAACAGGTATATTATTGCTGTATTTTTAGAGGTTAATTTGTGTAGATTGTGTATATTATTGTTAAATGACTTTGTGTAAAAGGATTTAAATGTAATAGTTTTACAGCAGGATAACTGTTGAATTGTAGGTATCTGAAATATTTGCTTATTTATATGCAGAGATTTACCATGCTGAAGAGTTGTCTTGTATTTTCTTCCGTTTGTAATGTAACCTATTTATATATTATTGAAGTTCTAAATAATGTTTATGGTATTTTAGTGTCTTTGTGAGCCAAAGAAAAAATATGAAAATATTAGTTGACACTTTCATTTAAATCCTAGTGCCCTTAAAAACTTACAGATAATTTTACTGAAGATAAGGAGTTCTAACATTGTGTATAGACTATCAAATTATGAGATCCCTTTAATCTATTAGAATTATTAGAAGTTTCAGTTTTATTTATTGTAATGTCAGACTGTCTGTTCAGTATTCTGAATGCTTTTCTAGTGAATATTGATTGCTAACCAAGGCCCCTGATTTTGAGTTTTATTTCAGGACTGACCTCTGCGACCATCTTAACTAAATTCTGTGGGAGTTTTTACCAGCATCATTCTTTTAGTGAAATGGAATTCACTATATGTTTGGAGTTTATAAAATAAATAAAGCTAAAAGTAATCTCAGTATCTTTTAATACAGCTGGCTTGTCCCAATAATTTCAACTGGTCAGGCTTTTCAAAGTATAGACACCAGATTCATCTGCAGCTTGTTCAATTTTAATCATTAGATAATCAATACTACTGAGTGGAAAAGTCCATACTGGAAACAGAGTAGTGGAACAAAATGGAGATTCAATAATCCTCTGTTCACTGAGTTAGTGTCATGGTGATAAATAGAATATGCTAATTTCAAGTGTTTTCATACATGATTCTGTGCAAGTCAGTAATTAATTGCTTTTTCTCCCTCCCCTCCACCTCAGTAATAAAATGGAATTATTTTAGAAACTTTCAGTGAAATACAATCATGCTATGCTGTTTTTGCATTCTCTCTGGCCCCTGTCAGTCCTGTGGAAGGACACCTACAGGCAAGAGAGATTTCCATCCTGCAGGTCCCACTGGTTGTCTTTTGAGGATGGTGTCTCATATTTTTGGCTATGTTAGCATAGGGAGAAGAAAGAAGCTGTTATGGTAATTGCTATATTGTATAGCACAGCCTTTCCAGCTTTTATAGGACTCTTGCTTATTCCTCTTTCATAACCTTCTGTAAAATCTTTTCTTCAAATTGAGTTGAATCTAAAAATTATTGTAAGTTTGTCACTGACCTTTAGATTTATGAGTATGACTTTCAAAATAGATCTGCATTGTTACTTTATATCATTAAACCCCCTAGTAATCTTACCAATACTGTATTTCTTTAATTAGATTTTTTTCCTCAGGACAGTCTGGTTGGTTTCTTGCCTTCTTGATTTTAAACCTCAATCCTCCATAATTATAACCCTATGGTATTACTGTGCATTCAATACTTGACATTTCCTGATGTAAACATCCATGCTGTATGACCTGAGGCCTGCACTACTGAAGCAGTTGGCATGAACATTGAGTTCAGTACTAACTTAAGTAATATTAAATGCCAGTCTTTATAGATACCAGCTATTCATCAAAACTAGAGGACCTCTCATTGATAGCTGTTCTTAGAGTACAGAAAGAAGTTTGTTTTGGAGAAGCATGTCACATATTTGTTTCAGACTTCTGTCTGAAACCTGGTCTCAGTCAGGTTTACTTTATTCAAAGGGCAGCTACAGAAGACTGAAAAATTTCTGTCAGTCCTTCTTGTTTATGAGAAACAATATGAGCTAATACAATTAATCCAAAGGTGTATAACTGGGGACTTAGCTTCACTAGAGGATTTTGTGTCTTCCACACAAGCACCATGGTTCTTATTATTTCCACCAATTCTTAGGTTCTGATTTCCTCCACCTCCCTTGTCAATAATAGTATTACTAAAGCTTACCCTCAATCCTCTAACCTTAATATTTTAACCTTGTGAACCTTGTATCCAGATCACCATCTCAATATTCTAATAATAGTTTCATGTATCTGAGATGTTAAATCTCCTTGAAGCTTATAAACCAGGTGAAGAGAATCATCATCATCCCGATCATGAAGATCTAGGAAAGACCATAATACAGCTTACTGGCATTCATGCAGCAAGCCCCCAGCAGTTCTGTGGTGTAGTCAGAAACAGATCTAAAGCTCTTCAGTGCGTATGTAATGTTCTGCTCACTAAAATTTCTGCTTCTTCATTTATTGGAGTATCTTGTGTTTTGAAGGTCAAAAGCATCAGAAGTTCTTCCTATTGCCATTGATGGTTTGCAGCTAGGCAGGAATAATGGAGCTCCTCCTGCTTGTTTTGGAAGCAAGACAGTTAATGCACACGTGTCGTCTCTAAAGACAGAGGGCTTAAATTTATCTTCCTACCCTCTGCATTTATCTTGCTTTTCTGCAGTGTTGTGTCCTGACACAGATGACCGCAATTAGATTTTTGCAAAGCTTTTAATTCTAGTATCAGATTCTGGGGTGTTTTCCTATTACATATACTGTGTTTAACAGGCACCATGCTCATATTAATTTCTTACTTGGTTAGCTGATTTTAACAGAGCAGTTATAGTCATTAGTGAGAAAACTCATCTGTTTTCTTATTAGGTCATTTCCATCTGAGTAATATGCCACAGCTTCTCAGACTAATGCTTACCTGGAATTTTCCTTCTTTCTGATCTATATACTATTGACTGTGAGAGATTAGGATGTATGGGTATACAGAAGTATTGACTAATGCAAAACATTTTAATTCCAGGTAAGCGATTTTGTTTTTTCTGAGGTTTTAAAACATACTCTAAGGTAGCAATTTTGTCTTTAAAATCACATGGACAATCACTCTAACTTTGCATGGGTGAATTCAGATCAATTAAACAACAGGCAAGATCTTAGCTGAACAGGTAGCTGCAGTGCTTATTAACTGATATAATTTACTTGGAAAAGACTGACCACTGGATAAAAATCAAAAGCAGCTGCTGATTTTGAATGAGAAAAATTCTGATTGTGTTATTAAAGGTAATTTTCAGAGAAGATAGATTATGCCATTCACAGCAGACAGCCAGCACCAGGGGCCTTGGGAATAATCCAGAATTTTAAAATCATCACGGAGTTAGCTCATAATCTGTTTTTTGAATGGTGATAAATATGAAGAGATTTTTTAAACAGAATCTCTGTTTTGTGGTTTAAGAAATGTTGAAGTTATAAAGAAGTTATGCAATGCAGTTTTAATTTTTCAATAAAAGTTAATCTTAAAAATGCCTAATTTGTCTCATATAATTTTTGTGAGATCTTTTGTTTCCTTAAGAATATGAGACAAAAGCCATGCAACATTATCCCTCACCTTAAAAATAGTAAGGCAAATGCTAAGGCAACTATTTAATTTTAATTGTGGATTGAATGTGAGCTTGTACCAACAGAGACTGAGGAAGAAGCACAAGCATAGAACCTTGGTCAGTTTGGACAAGATTGTTGAGACATTAGTACTGTGTATAATATGAAAAATGTGCTTTAAAATTTTGGATTCTAGACCATATTTTGGGGTAACCCACCATCCTCTTGTGGGGGATAAAATAATTTTAGGGGTTTTTTTATACCAAATATATTGAAAAATAAGGGTACATTTTGAATTCATAGAAGTATAAAATTCTCTTTTTCATGATACAGACAAATTCTGATTAATTGCTGTTCTATACGTTATCTATAGAACTGTCATTGATTTTAACAGTATATAGGAAACTTGACTTTGATTGCTTTAGGGTAGGATGAGCATCCTTCAAGTAGGATGAGTTTTCTTAAGAACAGTTTTATTTCCAAGTCAAATATTTTATGAAGCAAACTAGCCATGAGAAAATTACATGCAAAGAAACTTATTAAGTCAGTTAGTGTAGCATACAAATGCCATAATGTAAAGCACTAAAAATTATGGAAGATGATTGTATGGTGTGAGTATTAAGGAATGTTCAGCTTACACACAGACTGTTCAGTAAAATGTTAGGACCACAAGAAGACTGTTTGTACCTAGTACAGCTCTCTGTGGTCAACAGAATTACACCTGCCTGAATTCCTTCTGCAGTGTTTTATAATTTGCAAGTTGTGACAGTTATGCTGAGGGTGATGATACATGAATTGGGAGTACCGTTCACTCAAGAACAGCAACTAAGTGAAGAGGAGATGAGAAGATGCGAGCATTGTCTGAAAGCAAAGAATTAAAGGAAGGATGGCTGCAAAGCACAGAAGGATTTGTGTTTCATTAGAACATTTGAAAGAATCTTTTGGACAAAGCAATTAAAATTTTGGTTAGAAGAAAAGGTAAGATGCAAGCAGATGATTTTAAGTAGACCTGTTAAAGAAAGAGAAAAGTTCTGGTTTTCTGCTTTAGTAGATCTATCTACTGAGGAAAAATGGAACATTGTTTAGTAATGATGATAACACAGAAATCTGAAGATAAAAAATTACAGGCCTTGAGTTATTTCTGCTATTTACAAGGTACTCTGTTCAGCATCTGAATGTAATTATTTCAGATTGTATAAGTATATTTGATATGTGTATTTGTGAGTGCATTTATATTTCTTGGTATAAATGAGAAGAACATGTTCATGCCTTTAGATACTTGGTATGTATCAGAAAAAAGTAAGTTTTGCATGATGATGACTGTTTTGTGGACAGGTTTTTTTTTCAGGACAGTTGAAGTATAATATTAAACAAGTATGTAGTGAAGGAAATAGTAAATTATTTTCCGTTACCTTTGAAAGTATGTGTGTATGTTGGATATTTATATAAATTATGAAATCTCTACCATGTGAAATTCTCAAATTACATACCTTTTAACAGGATACCAGTCTGGTTTATCTAAGAACAGTTGGTTTGATGAAGGAATTGTTGTATGAAAACTTTTGGCCTTGTTTTTTGTGGAAAGGTGTGGTGTCACGACTATGTGAGCACAAATACGTAAGATGAATGCAGGTGATAGGAAATAGAGAAAAACTAACCTAGAAAAAATGTCACTACAAGCAAAATCAACGAATGTAAGTACAATTAGTCTAGCTTAGATTTACAGAAGTCTATCACCCGTGACCAAAATGTAAGCTGGTTTGAAGCAGTGTCTGCTCGGTGTGACATCACTAAGAGTTTCAATTATGCTGGTGCATAAAGCAGGCATGTTGGCCTTCCAAAAATCACAAACTTGAATGTCAGCTTTAAACTCTACAGTTGAAAGTGTCTCTAAAAAGCAAAGTGAGAAAGGCAAAAGACATTTCTCATTCAGTGTCATATGCTATTTATATCTTCTAAAGGCTGCATGTATTATAGATTACATACACAGTTTAACATATTGCCTTACTAGGACTTCCCATGGGCCTCAGCAAAAAAGGCCATTAATCTCAATTAAGCTTCTTCCTTTACTTTTGGGAAGGTTGCCTGCAGGGTAAGACTGACGTTTTTTTCTTGTGGGCATACAGCCAGTCTTACCACTAGATAAAGTCTTTATTTCCATTGGTTTGAGGCTTTTTATGGTTCCTTGTTGCATTGTCTGGCCGTGAGCACCCTCTGAAGACAAGGCCCTTACTGACTGTCTCTTTCAGGTCATTCACCTTCCTGCCACACACACAGCACCGGCCATCACTAAACACACCAGCACAGCTCTTGATTATCTCAAGGAGTACAGCTTCACCGGGCAGTGGGATGAGATCTCCATTTGCTGGGTTTAACAGTGCTGAACCAAAGAACCACAGTTGTTTTAATTACAGCAGGATTTCCTACTTGTGGAAAAAAATTACTTTTACTAATTCATTGTAACCGTGACTCTTAATAACTCATTGTTTTAATTTGCCAGTAGGTATGCTGCTACGATAATTTGGTGTGTTCACTTACCTGGGTTGCACTTTTAAAGTATATTACTTATACCTGACTGTGTTATGTTTCGGGGGTACTGTATTTCTTCATACTGTTTTGAGCATCATGGCTCTTCAATTAATCTACGTATTTTTCAAAAAGAGGTGTGGGGTTTTTTCCCACTACAAAAGAATCAAGTTTAGTTTCCCTGCTGTAAATACCCCATATCAGTGAGTAGTCGTTACTGTTTTTACACAGTCATAGCAAATGCAATTGTCCTGCAGGTATAAATTAAATACCAGCTTTATCTTACAGTAGAATGCAATGCATCTTCTTTTGTCTTCCCAAGCACGTCAAGAGGCCTGTCAGGATGTGAAGTCCCAGATTGCTAATTGTGACCTGGCTCCCCGGTAGTGAGAACTGTAATTGCCATCAGACAGCTCCCTCTGCTTCCTGAAGTGAGTGCATGCAGAATGATTGCAGCAGTAGAGATCGTGTTGCAGGGTAAAGAAGTTTAAAAAAATTTCTTCCTTTCAAATACATCAACATTACCTTAAAAAGAGCTACTAGGCTAGTAATTGGTACAGTTTTCCTTCCCTAAAAGCCTAGAGTTTTTTCCTCTCAGAAATTCTGTGACTACAGTGTAAATAATTATGCTAAGCTATTGTTGAACAACTTAAGAACTCATGCTAATTTTCTATATATAATGATGCTATAATTGTACAATTACTGCTGTACTGAAAGCAGGCCAGAGGTGGAATAGAGGTTCTCAGGGGAGTTTGAATGCTCTCTCATTTATTCTGTAGCTCAGATCAGAGCTGTTTCCATTAAGTTGGCAAAGTGGTCAAAAGAAGGAGCTGAAATCATTGGATTATACTAGGGAGACTTGGTTGGATTCTCATAAAAATGTGCATGGCTTGAATTTACAACAGGAATGCCTCTTCCCCTCTCATCTTTTAGCAAATACATTTAGTTAAAAGAGCTTCAACACACATAGGGTCCTTACGTGGGACCATGTCCTCAGTTTAGGGTTTACGTAGTGAGCTACTAATTCATCTATCTATTTAGATAATGTCTAAAAAGGCAAAATTCACATACAAGTGTACATCTCTAGGCTTGTAACAGCAAATTATTCTTCAAATACAGAGCATCCACAAAATTTTAGAAGTAAATAATGTTTTATATATTATCCGTCTTCCCAGCATTCCATATTTCTCATCCCTCCAATGAATGGATCAATAGATCCTTTCAAATGTGTGTATAGGGGACAGAGAGTGTACAAGGAGATCTTCTGTGCCAGGCTACCAAACAAGTCTTCCATGCCCATCTTTGAATGGAAGACCAAATTGTGAGGTTGTCCTAACATGAGAAAACAAAACACCAGGGTTTCTTGGGTACAAATGAAAAGGGAAAGAGAACTGGTACACCAAAGAACAGTCACATAGGGCTAATTTCAAAATAGTAAGTTGCCCAGCAGGCAAAAAGGAAGTGTAGAGCACACTTCTGGCTGAATAATTTACAAAGTGGTAAAACATCAGAAGAAGCCAAGAAATAATTTGATACCACTTAAGTGACACTCATTACATATAGTTTGAAATAGACACCAGCATAGAGCATGTTATTTTGTAGGAGTACATAGAAATAGATGAATATCTACCAGTCCTAACTGCTTACTTACATAATTTTAAATGCATAAGCTTTTTCTGGCAGTAATACTTTCTCGTTATGTCCATAGGCACTAGAAGTCTTTTTTACCTTCTACATCACTCAGCAAAGGGTACTAATAGGAATTGTGTAGAAAGGTAAAGCTTTCCTCTACACACTTTGTTTACTTACATTTATCTATGTTAAGTCAGGTTAATTTTCTAAAAGTGCTGATGTCTGTCAAATTACATGTTGGTTTCCTCGGCTAAATAACACAAGTTTCATTACCAAAATAATTTGAAATGGCAAAGGGCAAAGTTAAACTGTGAAAAATAGACTGCATAGAAGCAGACTTGTAGAAGCAAGTAATTTGAGCTAACAGTTAACTGTCTCTATGTGCTTTGAGTGTGATGTGCTCTCTGAAATGCAGATTCAGCAATCTGAGCAGCTGTTCAGCAGTTACAACAAAGAATACCAAGGATTTAGAGAAATTGAGGCCCATTTCCCCATTACTGTAAAATTGGGCTTTTATGTCTAGTTGTGAATGAAAGATGTGATCGGATAGGTTCTTGTCCACTAAAACCAAGTCACACTCTGACTATTTTTTTAAATAAATCAATTACCGTTTGAAAAGCTTTCATATACCAAATTATGCAGAATCTTCTCATGGAGAGCTGGATGTATATCTCTGCATCAAACCCAATATCTTGATCAGTTATTATATAAGAAACAAAGAAAACAATATAAAATAGTAACTCTAAAACATACTTATAAAATATATAAAATGTTAAAAATATTTTACCCAGCATATTTTGATTTTGCTTTCTTTTGTTATACACTACATCCTACAAATAGCTTTTAAACTACCTTATAAATTGAAGATCTTTATAATTTCTTTCGTATTTATCCATGTTCTATAAGCCACATTGTCACTGTAGTTAGTTTTATGAGCCTGTTTTATTTGTAGGTCTGTGGACTTGGTAACATTTTATAAGATGCATCTGTTGAACTGCTTTTAGCTGGTTCAGTAATGGTTGCAATTGTTTTGCAGTTGACTGTAATTCCTAGGATTTAGTTGGTTCGCTACTTAAAAACAACAACAACAAAACAGGAAACCATTGACAAATTACTTTCCTAATTTATGCAGTTATGTTGTAATCTGTTTTGATGACTCTCTAACAGATCAAGACTTAACAGCGTAAATAAGGAGGTAGTTTGGAACCTAATATAAAAAAAAGGTGACTTGACCCTTGTGTAATGCTATTGAATTTTAATGCAGTTACACAAAGGAAAATTAAAGTGAAACTGAATGAACTAGAACCAGGTGTACTGCCCTGGTTCTGAAAGGGAAGTGACTATAGTAGAAGAAAAAAGTAGTTTAGGGAAAAATAAGATCAGAGTGATCACAAGAGATGCTCTGCATCCCTTTTGTCAGCCTGCACCTTGGTTTCCAGCTACAATTTCAGGGTCATATTTCATGGCTGAACCTCCAACGACTTTAACCTGCCAAACTTTGCTGCTGTGGTATATCTGCACAGCTGCACGTAATGGTATAAGAATGGTGGGCAGTGTAATTCCTCTGTGAATACTCTGGTTATCTTGTCCAAGTGCCCTATTCAGGATCATGACCAGATTTCTTTTGAATATCGCTAAGGATGAAGAATGAGAATGAGAATGAATCTGATTTCTGGTGTTTCCCATTTTCCCTCTGTATGTGATGAAGCCTAAGCACATACAGAGGGAAGTATTCTACCTGGGAGTAGATTATTCCACTTGCAGTTAAGAGGGAGACCTGACTAGGAATGTCAAAAAATCTAAACTACCTTAAAATGTAGAGACCCACATAAAATAAAACAAAACAAAAACCAACCAACCAACAAACAAACAAAAATCCCCCAACCCTAACCAACAAGCAGAGATCCAGTGTAAAAGGAGGGGAGACTATTTTAATCTCTTTTCCAGACATCAGAAGAATCAAATTTGAAGGTTTAGATCTATTTATCATTTATATTTATTTGGCCTGAACAAATATAATTCTAAACATGCCGGAAATGTCTCACAGGTGATAAAGAATTGTATTGTGTATTTACAATGGAGAAATAAAATCATTCCCCACAATCATCTTAATATTTTTGATGAGTGTTAACCATTAGAAAACTCTTATACAGAGTCAGGGGTTTCCCTAAGAACAGAGAAAATATTAAAGAGGTAGGAGACAGGGTCCTCTGTGCCTGATGTCTTTGGACTTCTTCATGAATGACTGGTATTGACTAAGAAAGTCTTCTAAAATTGTGTTGGTATTCTAAAGTAGTTGTGTTTTGATCTGTTTCAACAGCTTTGCTAACACTTTGCACTAAACAATTTGCAATCATAGCTTTTTAAGGCAACTAGAACCTAACCTGTGTTTTTCTTCTGTTTGCTTGCTTTTTAACTGAGTGGGATATCTAAACTGTTACCCATATTACAGTAATTAATTTAAAAGCACTCTGATATCTGTTTCTCATTATGACAGAGTTAGGTCATGAGTTTTGTACTAAAAAAAAAAAAAAGAAAAATCTGTAACAAATAAGAACCATTGCTCCAAAATTCTGTGTAATTTTGCATTCTGGCTGCATTTTGCCTTGATCAGACTTTAAAATTGCTACTTTTCAGTTCACATTTTCCCAGCTAAGTCTGTGTAAGGGACACTTAAAAGATTGAGCAAAAGAGAGTAGCCAGTTTTACCAGGGAGTGTACAAAGAGATAAAACAAGGTTGAACTGAACTGAGCTAGAAACCCCCTACAAATCTTACATTGTATATTTTAAAAGACAAAATGGGCTTGCACAAAATGGAGACATATTGGAAATAGACCCACTGCCTTTGATATTGTAATATGAAAAACCACAACTCTAAAGCTTGTGTCAGTAGCCCCCAGCCAGGAGATTTTCTGTTTCCCACTGGGCTTTCAGTAATCATTGAAGAGAAGCAGTAGTTGGAGAGAAGGCCGAGGGAGCAAAGCTGAGCACACAGGGTTATAGGTGAGGACAGGTCTCAGCTCAAGACCTGGATCTGAGAATTGCCTGGAGGTAGGCCTGTGGCTGTGAGCCTGTGCCTCTTCCAGCTCCTGCTGGATTTGGGCCTTAGCCTGCAATTTCTGGCTCTTGCACCACTCTTATGTTCCTTTTCTAAGCAGTTTTGTGGCTTCCATCAAAAACCAGTGGGTAAACTGCCCTTTCTCTGCTCGTTTTTTGGCTGCAGCAATTTCCTCTGAGCTTCTGTTTGTTAGTCTCTTTATGGTGACTGCAATTTTTCCCCTTCACACTGACTTAAGTAGGAAAAATTTCAAATGATCATCTGTTCTCAATTTTCTTCAGCCATTTAACTCTTTCTATCCTTGATGTTGTTTTGCTTAGCAGCTTCTTGGCCCAAATCCCTGTTCCAGCAGTGTCTGGGCCTAGGACAACACCCAAGTTTGTGTTGGGAGTTAAAAGCCCCATGTAACATCCCACAGTTCACGGAATCTGACACCATATCAAGAAAAGACGCTCAAAGAAATGCAGTTGGTAGGTGAGGTCTGTCCCTGAAAAAAAATAAAGCATCTTCCAGAAACACCTTTGAAAGTCCTAGCTAATGCTTTGTACATCACTTCTCTCTAATGTCCCACTCTAACGCTACCCCGTCAGTCTGAAGGAAGCAAGCCCTCATGGTTAAGGTTCAATCATTTTTGTGAATAGCACCACATTCTTCACAGTGTGTTATGGCATAAAAGCTGGTCCATGCCTTCGAGGAGGTACTGCAGGACTCAAACCCCTTGGCTCTGGTAGTGATCTACCCAGAACAGCTAGAAGAGGCATCAGCACCAGCAGGAATAAAGGGGCAGCTCCAGAAACTGGCTGGTAGTATATCACCAGTCCTGTCATTTGTACTGACACCTGCAAATCCCATCTCAAAATAAATAAAAGATATTCCAGCACATCCAGCTGGGCCCACCAGCTCTTGTTTCCCAAACTTTGTGCTTGCTGAGAAATGAATCTGATCAGGTGGCATTAGCAAGGGCCATCGAATCATTCTTGTCAGCAGCACGGAAAAGAATTGTTGTTCTGTGTTGTTCGGCTTTCAGTGCAGTGATTTCAGATGACAAACTGCTCATTTGATTTTTAAGCTCAACACATGGGTGGCATCCTCATCTGCTGCCTTCAGGACACTGCAGAAAGCAGGGAGAGCTGCATCTGCCTGCAGTAAAATGGAAACCATGCCAAACAGATGCTTGTCCAGGGACAGTGATTCTTGTCATAAACTGTTCTTTAACATATCTAGGTAGCTGTGAAAATGACTTCTGGCACTTTTTCTCCTGCTAAAACTTATTGGTTTTGCTAACTCATCCAGGAAGTCCTTTAGCATTTCCTCTTTGGAAGTGGTGCCAAGAGCACTCATATAGCCAGTAAAGGAAGGATTAACCTAAGCTCCAGCTTCTAGCTGCTCTGATTAGTACATGTGGAAGGACAGAAATTCCAAAATTTTTTTTGAGAAAGGTAGGGTGCTGCATTGGGTTGACACTGCCTTCTGGCTAGGCTTATAGGATCTGATTATATCCTAGGTTTTTTCTCTCTTCTTAATCAATTTTATTTGCTCCCTCCAGCAAGAGCTCATTAAGAGAATGGTCATCTGGCTTTAACAAACTCCACCTACAGAATAATTCTGCCCAGTTCTATTTTTCCTAGGATTTTAAGGCCATTATTTGAGGATTGCCACTCCCATGGCATATATTACATTACCAGTTTGTTTTATCGTATTCAAGCTCCCAAACCTTATCTAGAAATAAATAATGTCCACGAGGACCCAGGAGAGGCCTCCTGCTTTCACAAGGATGTGATAAATAACAGAAGAAGCTCAAAAAATACATTTCCTTGTTGTGGAAGACAGAATCCTTCTCTTTAAGACTTGCAGGAAAAGAACTTATCAGCTATTGAGGCAGAAGAAAATAAATCACAAAAGACTTCTCAGGGCAAGAAAAGATAAAGGACAAGGAGCTGAATGTTGGTTTCGTTGGGGGGTTTTGTTGGGGCTTTTTTCTGAAGGGGGGATTAAAAATAACTTAAGAAATGCATAATTGTGGAACTTTTCATAGAACATGTCAGGATGAAAACAATTCAAAAATGTAACAAAGACTAAAAAGGTCTTTTCCTGAGGCTAAAGCAGATTGAGCTTTCTCTGAGCTAGCAAAGTATTGTTTTGAGCATGGCTGGAAAGAGGCTAATGGTGCTCAGTTTGTAGCTGTCCAGAAGATGGAGGAATGTGCCCTTCTGTGACTAATGAATGCACTTAGGAGGGCTGTCAGAGAGCTGGAGCTCTGTGGCAGTAAAGAGGAGTATTGTGAACACGTATAGCCTATGGGGTCAGATCATCCCTGTGTCAGAGTCTGGGTGCAGTATTTGTCCTGTTTATCTCAAATGCCGTGTGATAATATTTATTCCATCCTTCTGTAAAGAAGAACCTTCTAGGACCTTTGTATTTCGTCTTCTTTCACTCTCTTCACATGTTGTAGCCAAAAGAGTAGTAGCCCAGTAAGAGCATACGTGGAGCACAAGACAGGGCTTACAGCCTGCCTGGTTTCAGAAGGTCCCTGTCCTGGGTTTGGGGGTACAGAAGGAAATGACAGGGCTTCTGGGAGAGGCAACTCTCTCATAACTGTGCCTTGGTATAAAGGTGGTTTCTGTTTCTTACAGCTTTTAGAACTGCTCCTCTTCTCTGACAACCAAATCTATGAAGGCCAAAGCTGTAAAATCAAATACTGTGGATGAAACCATTATGGATTTCTTTTATCCCTGATACTCAGGAATTATATTTGGCATTTCTGCCTGGTCAAATCTGTCAAGCCAAGTGTAATTTCTCTTTTTAATGTTCAGTGTGTTTGCAATAACTCTGTAAAGCCTACAGAAAATGTCTGGACTTTTTTCCAAGAAGGACCTTTGTGTCAGGTTCAATAAATGGGACACTGTTCAGGACAGGACACTAAAGGATTTAATATATGACCCATTTTTAAACACAGGAGGTTTTTAGTGTAAGACTTTCTCCAGTACTGCTTTCTTCTAAAAGAGTCTTCATCAACAGCTGTTCTAAGCATTCCTCAGCAGACTCTGGCAGTTTGATAGTACTGTCAAGGTGTACATTTGCTTTCCTGTCTTACTGCTCTTTTATCTTAAACCGTAAAATTTCAGTTGGGAAACTCTGAAGTAAATTTTTTTGTTTGGTTTGGTTTTTTTTACGTGGACCAACATCTTTAATTAATGTTTCAGTCTGAACTTTAGATAAAGGGCTCCAGAGAAACTGTGGATAAAGAAAAATGTAGAGCTGACTTTTTAATTCAAGATAAAATAATTTAAAGGGCTTTATAGAACTAAAGCTGAAATAGTACACATCACTATACAAAGTACTGAACACCCAAGACACTGCAGAATGGACTCTCTGAGCAAAAAAATTCTCATTTGATTTGTTGAATTTAAGAAAACAGGATTTAACACATCCTTGGTAAATAAAAAGGAGTGCAGCAGCAAATCCTTGACTATCAACAAAATCTCTTAGTATAAGCAGTTTCTGAAACTCCAGATTTTAGGCTAACCACTTGGGCCAAAAATGACTGACAACGCATGTAAGTATCATGTAATGAATTGGTTGGAAATTACTTCATTAATCCTTCATTATGAACCCTTCTTCGCAACATCCCTCGCTGCAGTACTCCCAAAGCCAGCTGCTATCTACAGCTGAATAGTAGCAGGCATATTAAGCCTCTTAAATACTTGCATTGTAATTCCTAAATTGGGTGGCCAGAACCTTAGTCTGTGCAATTGCTTTTATAATTAAGATTCTATCTGTGTTTCTATAATGAGCCCTGTTTTCAGCTCAATATAGTTTAAAGAGACTTCTTTTCTTTTTTAGCAGTGGTTTCACGTACAATGTGTTATTTCCTGGTTAATAATCAAGTGAATCTTTGAAACAATCTGACATTTGTAGTAAAATCTGTGCCCTCTCTTAACCATTCACCAGTGCATCTTTTACTGTGAATACATCTATTTAAAGGTTATTCTCCTCTATTATGCCTCCTCTTCATCCTACACTCTGTAAAAATTCTTAACACTGTGCTTCAGGCCAGAATTTAGGGTCTGATGTCTATATGAAATGGGACAACAAGCTAGAGTAAGGATTGCAAGTTTAAAGGAATTATGGAGGCAGAGAAGCGAGGACATTGATTTTACTAAGCTCATTCCAATATTCAGGCACACACTTTCAAAGCTTTATAGGAGCAGATGATGTCTATTTTTGAGTTTAATCAGTCTTAAAGTCTCAGATGAAACCCCTGTAGCAAGTAAAAATTGTATAAAAAGCCATTCTGTCAGAAACCTATGGCTATAATATCTTTAATAGTCAAAGCTGTGCCTCTCAGCTTTGTGTGAAAACTACTTACCAGTGTCTAACTCAGAGCTACTGGGTCTTCAGCAGCTTTGGGAAGACAGGCAGAGTTTAACTGTATTACATACAAGTCAATCACTTTTATGAGTTGAAGAATGAAGGCTTTAGGTAATTTCCTGTGTCCTATTAATAGAGTCTCCGCAAATTAATTTTGCTGAGTTTCTGCTTTCTGAAACAAAAGCCTTGATTCTGGTCTCAACTGACTTGGGGAAGGAAGAGAGCTGTAGATTACCTTTACAATTCTCTGATCCGTTGATGGCATCTGCAGTCCTCGGTGCAAATTACAGCAGCCAGAGGAACTGTTCCTGATAATAACCAGAGCATGACAACACTGACTACAGCTCCAACACATGCCCATGCTGGGAGCTCTGGGGAAAAAGCAGAGAGAAATTCTGGCAGCTATCTGCCACAGAGCACTCCCCTTACAGAGATGCAGTGTGCTAGGGCTGATCCTGAGACATTGAGGCCCTTCCCTCCCACTGCAGAAGGAGATTGCTGCGTGTTGCAACAGTACTGAGTTTTCAGCTGAAGGCTTATGAGCTCCAGCTCCTTCCTTGCTGGATACAAGTCACTCCTAATCGTCTCAGTGAAACTGCTTCCCCTCCCTTATGCATTAGTGTACATCAGCCATAATGCAATGGAAATGGATAGATATTTATAGTGGTAAAAAATGTCAAGTGGTCAAGACTAGGCTCTTTGAGTTTGGCATGGTCTTTTGTGCCTCGTGGAGCACCAGGGGAGAACCAGCCCTGCAGCATTCTCACTGGGAAAACTATGCCTAAGAGCAATTTGTCCAGCTAGTGCCTTCCTCCCTTGCATTTCATTCCCCATTTAGCTGCGTAGCAACTAATGACTATGAAACCAGCTTTACAAAAGCCCCACATTAGTTCTGTACTTAATTAACTTTTAGAGCATCAGACGGTAGTATTTAACCATAACCTGCAGAGTTTCAGGGGCTTGTTTGGTCAGAGGCTCACTAATGCTTGGCTTCCATTCAAAGTGCTTCACTGTTAATTTCTCTTTACATACACACATGGTCTGATCTTTTCACAGCTGTTGCCAGCAGCAGGTCAAGAACAGGTTCAGTCTCACGCCCCCTGACATTTGCACGTATGCTGACCATTGCTACCTTATTTATTTCTTCTTAGATCGCCTCAGTTCCAAAGCACCTACTGCTCCTAGTCTCCATAGTCTAAAACTATGGGGAGTGCGTGTGAGCACTCCTGCAGCCAATGGATGGGTGTAAGGCTTCTCTGTGCCAGCAGGCTTTTACCAGCCATTTGTGCGAGCTAGAGCCACCTATTTGTTTTTGTAGAGCTGAAGGGTCTGTGCTTTAGGCCTTCTGTTAGTGAGAAGTTCAAAGTATTGAGGGTGCACAGCCAGGTGGATGCCTTCCAAGTAGCAGCAGGCTGTTCTCTGTGTGCTTGCAAAGGTGATAAAATCTCCTTGGGCACTGCTGATGTATGGGTTGGTCTTAGACATACATCAGACTCTTCATGGCTCCTACCAGCCCCAGTCCTGCTCTGCTGGGACTGAAGTCAACAAGTAGATATTCTGAACTGCAATTCCTCATATTGGGCAATACATTAAGAGCAGAAATGAATGAGGTCATACATTGGCTAGGGGATAAAACTAAGAGCTGTCTTATGACCCAACTTCTTAGTCACTGCACACTGCTGCTCTATTTCCACCTGAAACTATAGCCTTCCTTCAGTGTTTGCTTACCGGGACAATCCCTTTTATTACTGTTGGCCTTCCACAACTCTGGCAGTATTCACTTAATTTGATTTTAAAGGTTCCCATTAATAAAAATTATTCCATTTGCTGATTCTTAATAATGCCTCAGAAGCTTTTGTTGTGGTGTGCATGCCTATGTTTGAGCTTAAGATCGTTTCTGCAATAAATCATAATTTTCTGCCTGTCTTAGCCTCTAAGCGATTTGGGTCAAATAGACTGATTTGTTCACTGTAGCTCCCTTTCTGCCACACATGCCTGGGTTTCCGTCCATTTTCATTCCTGTTTGCCTAGCACCAATAATACAGAAGGGTTAAAGGAGGGGGAAAGAAAGCGCAGTTGCTTTTCTTCATCCACTGCATACCCTGCTCTGCAGAAGGATGCCGGCCCCGCTGGAAGCATTTGCACCACATCCTCTGCAAAGGTCAGCGTGGCTGCTTCATCTATTGCAAACTGGATTTTAGCCAGCAGCTGTAGCTGACAGTTTCAAGAAGGCCACTTCCCCATCCATCTTCCTCAGACAATTGTGTGCAGTGTCCAAACTAACAAGTCATCATTTGCACATGTGTGCCTTCTACTTCATTATTTTATTAACGTATTAGAAAGGCCCTGCTTTATTTATTAAATTCATTATTATTCTTATCAAATGATGACATGTTGTTAGCCAGGAAGATGCACTTGCTATCTCACAACTAATTATTCCAATTAAGTTTTCATGATTCTACCATAAAGCACAGCTCATTAACTTTAATTACTTTTGAAATGCAGCTGCTGAGATACAAACATAAAAGAACAGGTAGGTTATATTTGTTGGTTAATTTCTGCAAATAGAGTTTGTTATCATTAGGTTTTAAGTGAAACTTTCAGGCAATCTTGTTCCCTATTTCTTGGGTAAGATTTTGTTTGTTTATCTAAGAGGGTTCTAAAGTGCATTTGGTTTTTTTTACAGGCTAGTCTTTTGCCATAGAACATTGGATATTTCTTCCAATAAACCTGGTGTTTCAGTTCAGCCCTTAATGGAAATTGATGGAAAACTGCAGATAACACCTTTCTTTGCTGAGGTGGAACCAGCCCAGAAAGGGTGAGAGCACTTTGATGGAAAGCTGAGATGCTGTGGTAAGGCAAAAGTTCTTAAAAAGAATTTCAGTGATGCAGTGATGTATGTAGTTTACGTCTCCAGTGAGGGGCCAGGTTGAGATTTCTCTGCAGGGTTGACTGGAGCGATTGTCCTGGTTTGGCTGGGATAGAGTTAATTTTTTTCTTAGTGGATGGTTAGAACAAAACATGGCTGCCTATTTTTGAGTTCATCACACGCAGGCATGAAAGTTTTACAGATCTCCTGAGGAAGAGGGAAATGGAATTTCTTTGTTGCTGTGAAAATAAGACAAACTGACTACTGGTGCAATGGTACTGACTGGGTCTCAGAGGGTTTAATGTCTGAGCAGACTTAAGGAGCTGTAAAATCTGTTGCCTTGTTTCACCACTAGCCCCTTTAGGAAATGTGAAGGGCATTCCTCCTTTGATAACACTTCACTCTTGCAATTGCAGTCAGAATAGACATAATTTGTATTTCCTTTCATAAACAGTTGGATGCAATAGCTGCTGCAAATTGCCAGAGTGCTCTTCCTCAGCCCCTCACACACCTCTTAATGGTCACAGGAGCAGAATTCAGCCACAGAAGTGTTATGGCCAAAGACATGAGGGTTTTTCACTTTTAAGTTTGTATGTGGTGAGTTTGGCTTTGCTACTTACTGGAAACTGGAAAATTAGAAGTTAGGTTCATAAAATCAGCACTGTGTAATTTGGCCAATCCCAGTTTTAAGGCTGTTTACATGTCTAGAGGCCAGATGGAAGTGTGTGAAAGGCTAGTATTCATGTCACAGATTTTCAAATGCATATTCATCAAAGTGTAAACTTTTTAATGGCAAAACACTGATACTCTTTTTGGTCCTGGTGTTGGTGGGCAGAAGTATAAAGTTTGGGATAATAGTCACCTTTTTTTTATTTTTCCAAAGAAATCAGATCTTTTCTTTACTGTTTTTAATGACATGGGAAGGGGCTTCTAACAGGTATTTTGCAGTGTCTATTTTGCTGCATCTGCTAAGAGATAGCTTTTTAAGGATGAGGTGTGCAACATGATGAACCGAGGCTTTAATGTCTTCTGTGAAGCACATGAACAATTATTATATTTGACCGAACATAAACTTTGAGTAGAAAATGCCTGCCATTAATGAAATTTTTGTTGGCACCAAAGCCACTTACTTCTTCATAATTTCTGGGAAAACAGAATTGTCAGTGTAATTCACTGTGTGGTCTAAAAATGCTCTGGAATTTATGGGACTTTGGCCAGGGAGGGAAGCAAACCATTGGAGAGTGGCTTGAGTTGTGGGTTTTTTTCCTAACACAGTAATTCAATGGTCTTCCAGTCCAAAGGCAAGGCAATGAAATTGAACATACCTTAGAGAAGCCTTCACCAGATGAAGATGTTCACCCATGGGTCAGTGTTCAACAAAGGATGGGCTGGCATCAGAGAGCCAGTCAGCCAGGAGGACAACATCGGGCTAGCATCTGCCTCATGGCCACACCAAACCTTACAAACAACCCACAAAATTGTCAGCACCTACCTGGAAGCACAAAAAGATGTATCATACAGGAGCGACTCTGCCAGAAGAGAGCAAAAGAATGACAGTGGGTGGTAGTTTGCTATCAGCTATGGATTTTTAAGGAAGCTTTGGATAAAGGGTGGTGAATCACAGTGAGTGTCCCTGGATCACACTGTGTTATACTGTTGTCTATATGAACCTCTGATAGAAAGAAAGAAATGAACACGGCTGGGATTTCCCTCCTGAATATAAATGGCATGTGGATGGAAACACGAGATTTGCCTAAGCTGGGAGAATTTTTTGACTTACTTTAGCAGCTCACAGTAACAAATTTCTCATACTGTATTAACAGCACAGAAACTCTTGAAAGGTGTAGTTTATTTATGTATTATTCATTTTGCCTTCTTGCTTTGCATTGCAATCTCTGGATATCCTAGAATTGATTTCTTCTAGTACTGATGAGGAGAGACACTATGTAGGGAGGTAAACATGCCTGAACTGGTGTGCAGATGGAGTCCAGAACTGGCCATGCCTGACGAGAGTGCCTGGAGAAACACTGCCTGTCTGCTCCAGTGGAAACAGCTGAGCACAGTGAGGGGGTCAAGGGTGGAAAGGGGTTGGTCATCTCTGCAGGCAGCACTGGGGTAAATGCCAAGCACAGCGCACAGAGGCTTTTAATACTAAGCAGTAAATATGATAGACAGCACAGTGATAATACAGAAGGAAATGAGTCCAAAAGAAGTGAAGCGTGCTAATCTGGATATCCTTTCCGTGCTCCATTAAGGATCTTGAACACTGTGTTGCAGTTCACTAATAAATAGTGTTTCTGCATCACTAGAAGACCGGTGGCAGCAGCATTCCTTAACGAGGCCAGCTCTCTGGAGGCCTGCGGGATCGGAACTAGGACGCATTGGTTTGCACGGGCGGGCTGTGAAAAAGCCTTCCAGGAATAAAGAACTCTCGGAGAGGGATGATCTGAACCTGAGATCCGTACTGCTCCCTGATAACCCACTGCCCGCCTTCTCCAGCTGCACCGAGGCATCCCGTTGGCTCAGGGCAGGATTTTATTGCTGGGCGTGGGGCGCGTTCCAGCAGCCAGCGGCTCTCCCCGCACGAACAGGTCTGTGCCGCTGCGTGTCACCGCAACGTCGGCAGCGACATCTGCCCCGTTATCGCGCTGAAGTTTGCGGGCGGTGCATGCCCTGAAACGAGTTAGTCCAAAATTCGGCCCCTGGGCAGCATTTCTCGCCCGATCCGTTCTGTACCGGTGCACTGCTCCTCCCGCTTCAGCTCCAGCTCCCAGACGGTTTCAGGCGCTCCCGGCGCCGCCCCGCAGCCCCGACCGGCTCGGCCTCGCAGGGGGAGCGGCGCTCGGAGCTCCAGAGGGCTGTGGGAATAGAGAAGGCAGCATAAGGTATGACCTGCCACCTTTATGTTCTGTGCGCACACTTACTATACCTCATTAGCATAGTTAACACTAATAAATTAATTAGCTCTTCCTTGTCTAGCACCGCCGGGTGCCCCCGCCCCGCACGTGGCGCCGCCGCCCTCGGCCGCCAGGGGGCGAGAGGGCNAGTGAGGTGCGCCGGGCCCGCACTGCCGCTCCCGGATTTGGGAAGTCTGGAGGAAGAATTGCTCCAGAATTAACAATTCCACGGGCCGGGTCGTGCAGCCAGGTTGTACCTCAGTATGAGCAGGCCGGCGGGCTGGCGCCTGGGTGGCGATGCTGGGTTTGGGCAGCCTTTGAGGGCGAGNCCCAGCCCGCGCGAGTCTGGGCTGCGCTCAGGTGCTCCCGGGACAACGCGGCAGGCTTGGCTTGGTCGCTGCGTTAGGGATTGGACTGTAGCTGCTGCCCCTCCGCAGTAGTTCAGGGGTGCCGGATGAAGATGTTCACATGACAGGCAGCACACCTCAGGGCTGCAACTCCAGTGAAAGTACTATTTTTCATAGTTACACTGGTTTTGTTCACATTGTGGCCGCAAAACTTTGGTTCGGTATGCGAAATACAAAATACCTTATTAGGCTGCTTGTGAACAGCCTTTTGAAAGCCCTTTCTTTAGTATGCGTTTTGCTTTCAGTGAGCAGAATGGTTCCCAGGTCGTGCTGTGGAATCTGAGGCACAGCGGTACATGGTCTTTGCTGGAGTCACTCACAGCCCTGCCCACACCACAGTGCCTCTGCCTCTGGAGCCGGAATGTGAGTGCCCTCACTCTGGGTACCGTGCTGGGCTGGGGTGTTTGTTGGAATCGTATCCTTTTGGATCAGTTCTCTGCTTTGGAGAAGCAAATACTGATGTTCTGATCAAATCCAAACATTCTGTTAAAATTTATATATAGCCTAAAGTCACAGTGGGTTTTTTTTCTCCCTTTTAATATCAATGGTATATAAGAGTCCAGTGTTACTAATTTATGTCAGTCCACGTTGTCTTCTCGTTTTCCCCCACAAAAACTATTCTGCAGGTTGGTAAAACTGGCTGACTTTTTTTCTTTTTTTAGCTTAGTACAGTGGAAATGTCATTAACTTTTTTCTTTGGAGACTCGTAAAACCGGTGTGTACTTTGCAGTTAGAATATCAGTTACATCAGATTTATGAGTTCATACTGTTTGATTAAAGCATGTTAATAAATTGAGATTCATCTCTTTTATGAAGTAGAATCTACTCATTTTTTCTTGTAATCTTGCTTAGATTTGGCACCTTTTGTTTTCATTTAGGCACTTTTTTGTTGTAATGTTTTTGCTATGACCTGAAGTGGCAGTGTTTGATTGCCAGTCTTTGTAAATGTAATTGAGAGGTGCACATTAAAGAAGTTCATTTCCAAGAGGATATCCTTATTTATATTAAGTGCAGGAAAGGACCTGCCTGCTGTCTTAAACAGACTGATACCTCTATTTTTCACTCCCATGTCTTCTTACTGAGCTCTTGAGATGCCACAATAATGAGTGATTACTCTTTGTCTGTGGACAGGCATCTTAAACTGCATCATGATCCCAGCCTAACAGTTACAGTTTGGGATGTTTTTATTGAAAAGCATGTGGCATACATGAATGTGACTAGAATTTCTCTCTATAGTTTTTCCAAGTTTAATTTTCCAGTTGCCATTCCGTAGTAAGTTTGTTACAGATAGTGTTGGGCTCACAGTGTTAGAGGAGCTCTGCACAAGTGCTCTGTCTGCATGGATCAACCTTTAGTAGAACTTGAAGTCAAGCGAACTGATGTTTTCCTCTAATTTGCTCTCAAGTACATCTTTTTTCTGAGCTCAGCACTTTAATGAGGTAAATGAGAATGGTAGAAGGAAAACAGCAGTAGTCTTCCAGTGTTACAGATCTAATTTGAGTAAGATCAGATTTCTTTGATAACACCAAACTTCTGTAAATAATGTAAAGCAGTTGTTTTAAAGATTTCATTACATGTGGGAAAATTAGAGAAATGTCAGAAAATGTTTTCAATTACTGGAAGAATTTGCTTGGGCAAGGCAGATAAATGAAAAATATGTGTTAAACGGCCACGAAACAAAGAGTTTACACTGTTCAGTGTGACTGCAGGAGCCAAGCCCAAGTTGCCAGAGGGATGAGAAGAGTGTTGCAAGTTACAGGTTTTTTACAGTGAGACTTTTAGACTGTACATGCTGCCTCCCCACAAAACTAGTAAAAAGTCTCTTTCTCTGCTCACTTCAAACAGGAACAAATACATGCAGCAAGTAAACACTACCATCATTAATTTTTGATGTAATATTTGCAGATTACTTCATTCTTTTGGCTGCCTCTGCTTACATTCAGTGCAATATTACTTTCATTGTGAGCTTTATACCAGTGCAGTTGTAACAGGAAATAGGAACACTCCAGGACTGAAGTGCCGTCAAAGGAAAAGAATTTCATCCTATGCATAATTGACAGCAGAAGTTGCTCTGGGTTGCATTGTTGGGGTTCTAGACATTAAAAGATAATAGTCACCTAATTTTTTTTGGTAAGAGGGAGAAAAGGTTGCCAAGTGTTCTGTTGCCCAGATCTCTTCATAAGTAGACCTAGTAATAAGTCATTTGTTTGAAGCAGTTCTCCTCCATAAGTTTCCTTTAACATGAGGTGTGTGGCTGATTAGACCAGCTGGCTGAGTCTGTGTATTGCTCAGTATGCGTTTGTTTCTGCTCTTCAAAACAGAATGAAGGAAAATTCTGAGTAATTTTCTTGTTCAGCAGTGTGAAACTGCTGTAGTTTGCCCAGGCTGATGTAATGACGTGACAGTCTCTTCAGCTAATAGATGATGTAACAATATCCCCAAGGCTGGGGGCAGAGTGGCTGCAAAGTGGCCCCCTGGAAGAGGTCCTGGGGGGTGCTGGTTGACAGCAGCTGAACACGAGCCAGCATGTGCCCAGATGGCCAAGAAGGCCAGTGGCATCCTGGCCTGTATCAGGATAGTGTGGCCAGCAGGACCAGGACAATGACTGTCCCCCTGTACTCAGCACTGGTGAGGTCACCCCTCGAGTGCTGTGTCCAGTTCTGGGCCCCTCAGTTCAGGAGGGACATTGAGGCGCTGGAGCGTGTCCAGAGAAGCTCTGGAGCACAAGTCCTGTGAGGAGCAGCTGAGGGAGCTGGGGGCGTTTAGCCTGGAGAAGAGGAGCTCGGGGGAGACCTCATCGCTCTGCAACTCCCTGGGAGGAGGGTGCAGTGAAGTGGGGGTCATCCTCTTCTGTCAATTAACAAGTGACAGAACAGGAGGAAAGAGCTTCAAGTTGCACCAGGAGAGATTTGGAGACTGGATTTTTGGAAAACTTTCTTCATCAAAAGGATGGTCAGGTATTGGAATAGGCTGTCCAGGGAAGTGGTTTAATCAGCATCCCTGAAAGCATTCAAAACACATGTAGATGTGGCCTTTGGCTTAGATTTGATGGTGAACTTGACAGTGCTGGGTTAGTGGTTGGATTTGATGATCATAGAGGTCTTTTCCAATCTAAATTGTTGTAAGATTCTATGTAAGAATTCTTATCTGTGAGAAATTTGTATGCTACCATATTATGTGGTGTTATCCCTAAAAGATACTGAGCAGCAGTGCCCAAAGTTTGGATTTCTCACTCTTGTTTGAGTGCTTTGGTTTGTTGTAATAGTGATACAAATGTTGCATGAAGTGATGACTTACTTTTTAAGGGAGGTTCACATTTTAAAAGCTTGAGCTAAATTCTCTGTGCTAAAATAAAAGGTTATGCTACGTAGATAGAATCTGTTTTCTTACCAAAAACTTATAAAGCTTTTTCTCTCGAAAACTGGGTGTTTCATCAAGAAATTCAATTCAGTTATACAATGTAATGTGTTAAAATAGCTGACAGAAATAAAATAGATTCTGTCAGATCTAACAGGAATTGCTTATACATGATACATAATGAAATTCTACTGCCAGTTATGGAGTGGGTGGAAGAACGACAAAAAAAACCTTTCAATATTTCTTTGCTAATGAGGTAGAATACTGAGAAGTGTTTCTTATGTGGGGAAAAAAGACAGCCTTGGAAATTGTGTATTTAATGCTTGAAGCTAAGCTTCTGAAAGTTTAAAAGTGAGTATAAGGTAGCTGACTTTCAGAAGTGGTCAGAGCCTTTATCTGCCTCTGAAAAATCCAGGTTTCAGTGCCTAATTCCATTTGCAGTTGCACTGCTCTCTTGGGGCTTTGATTTGTGACCACTGTGCTGCTGAGCAGGCTTCTTAAAATGTGTAATGTACAATATATTCTGTGTAGGCATAGAATGATAGGGTTGGGAACAGTGTTCAGCAAGGAAAAACTTCCTGTATTTACCAGTTAAGTCTTTTTGGTACTGCAAATTAAAATTGGTGTATTGACCTTGAATCCTTTTTCCTGTTTAATTCTTGACAGTGAATTAAAAGTGAAATCAGTGTGTGATCTATGTACTCAGCAGCCCTGCTGTCATCTTGGTGAGAAACTAAAACCCTGCAGCACTGTGTGAGGCCCTTTTCTGCCCTCTGATACTCAGCATTCTTGATAGAGGTTTTCTTCATGTGCTCTTAAAGAGCTCTGGCCTTGCATTTCCACAGCTTCTTTGCATTTTCTGTGCTGCAGTTTGTCTCTGTTGTTACAAAGTCATGGCATTTACCCATAGGGGTCTGTAACTTTTATGTCTGAAGTAACAGCTGGCTTTGAGAGGATCTTTGAGAGGCATCTTGCCTGCAGTAGCATCTGTTGTAAATTATATTACTTGATTATTTCTCAGCAATTATTCAATTACAAAGACAAGTTACTAAATACCTACTTGGGGCACACGGCAAAGATCTATAAAGCCAGATTGCTCAGGAGGCACAGAGCTTATGTACATATCCATGGAATCTTCATTATTTCCATCCTTAATAGTGGTAGAATAATTCGTGTCCTTGTATTTTCTAAGGTCCCTGGTTATCCTTTGTTGCTGTATCTCCTGGAAGAGAATCACAGCCACAGAGCTTGGAGCAGAGAGCTGTATTGTGCTTTTGGCACTGTGTGCTGGTGATGAATTGGGCAGGTAGTGACTGAAAGTAAGATGGTGTGACAAAAGCTGAAAGGGGTCAGGGTGATTGTTGTGCAGGGCTGAGTATATCGCTTCTTTAAGGAGGAGACTTTTCACGTGGCATGGACTGAGAATTTCTGGTTGGGATTTCTGGGACTGCCAGGTATAAACATGCCATGCTGTCAGTGAAGTTAGGCCAGGGAAATAGGAAACTTTTTGTGACAACCTGTGCATGGCAGCATGACAAAATGGGATGACAGAAGGGATGCAGCTTACTTGCTTCTGAGATGCTTGTATGATTGATGCAACTATAAGGGCTTGAATTCTTTTAGATACAGCTTTCTGGTAGTTTTTACATGCCCACTTAGAAACAAACCATGCTGCAATGTTCAGGACTGTGATGGGTTCAGGGCAAGGAGTTCAACATCCAAAGATACTTTCTGCAAACTAATCATTTAGAATTTGGAAACTCTCTCAGTCCCTTCACCAGTTTGGGGCAGAACACAGACTTGGTATTCTAAGTAAATTGTTTATACATCCCAGGTGTCAGTGAGCTTGACACTGATAGATGCTGAACATATGTAATTCTCATTTATTGTATGTATGCCATCTTATTTCAAAAAGTTGCCCTATTGAATACTGGCCACTCTTGGCTCACAGTGTTCAGGATATAATCTCTTGGAGGTTATTGGGGAGGGATATTGTGTCAGGATGCAGGGGGTTTGTTGTGGTTTTGGTATGGTTTGTTTTTTTATTTCAAAGAAGTTCATTTAGAAATGGAGGAAAATCTCTGAATGAGATGAAGTCTGGCCTTTCATAATTTCAAGGCCATGACATACATCCAGTCCCAAAAATCTGATGTGTTATCAGAATAAATGTACCACTTTGCTTTATTTACTGATTTTTAATGCTGAGGTTTAACTAACACATGTCTTTAAAACTGTTTTCCTAGTAAGTTCTGAAACCATTTGCTGGTTTAATTTTGGTATAAAGCCTGTATGTCAGGTTCATTAAAAACACAAACTGTAAGTTCCTTTGTGACCTATGCAATAGGTGGTGGAATAAGAGAGAGAGGCTGTTAAGAGTATTTTCATGTCACTTCTCTAAACTGAGAGAAGAAAAACAAACAGTGTAAGCTCATCCTACATTCAGTACTCAAAAAAACACCTAAGAGGAGAGGATGTTTTGAATTACTTGATTACAAGAGAAGCAGCAAACCTGAGAATACCATTATGGCTCATGTCCATAGGAAAGCAGAGTATTTAAATTCTCCTTTCATGAAACTCTTTAACCTCTCTTCGGCAGGGAGGTCCCAAGTATTCAACGTAGTAAATGCTTTCTACATCTGGGAAGAATAATTCATGTAGTGAATTTTAGCCTCTCTGTGGCTTTTCTCCTAAGCTAAAATTTCTGTTTGTGGAGGCTGTTCTCAGGTAGCCCTACTTTATTGAAAGTTTTAATATCTACAGTTAAATGAGCTCTAAAAACAGCCCACAAATGCCAAAGCCAGATCCACAATGTGCCTGGAAGTTTCTGTGCAGCTGCAGTCAGGGGGTCTGCTCCATGCAGCTTAGCTTGTACTTTTACCTTATTACCTGGTGCACAGTTTGGTGTCTGATCTCTGGTTGTTCTCGGTGAGAGGCATCTTGAACAGAAGTAACATGGAGGTTGTTGTTTGGATCTAGTTGGAGGGACTGCAGGATATTTGGTGATTGGGAGATGTGGTTCCATACACTTAATACTTGGCCAAGAGGGAGAATATATGTACCCCAGCTATTCTCCAGCTATTGGAAGTTATTTCCAAGGACCATCCAGGCATCTCGAAAAGACACTTTTACAGGCACACTTCAAGTTCTAGTTAGAAATTATAAATGTGGACTTTGGGGATGTTATTGTTGCCTCAGTGATTCTTATTACTTTGGGATATTGTTGGTTTCATACTTTTTTGCTGCTTTACAAATCTTGGACAAATGTGAGTGTGATGTGACTCTGGAATTACTAATTCCAGATTTGGGTTATGTGACTAATGTTCTAAGGTTTGGGCATCTGTTACAGAAAGCTACCCACACGTAATCTGAGTTTTTTCCAAGCTCTGATTTTGTGAACATGTTGGGCAGAGATAAATAAAATTTAAGAGGAACAGTTTTAGTAGTGATCAAGCACTTTTTAAATTCCGTATTAGAATATTTTGTTCTAGATAAGTCATATTAAGAAAACTCAGTTCCTGCAGAATCAGGCCAGTATTGAACAATCGAATACATTTGTACCACTTCCGTCAGGTGGAATAACATGTAATGTCAGAAACCACACTGTAAAGGGTAATGCCTTTTAGATCTTTTTGGAAGGTGATTGTAGTACATAAAAGAAAAAGCTAGTGGGTAGAATGAATCAGCTTCCACACAGAAAAAGATAGCCTTTGCTAAAAGCTGTAGGAAAAATCTGACAGCCATATTGGAGTTACTTTTTGTTGTCAGCAATGCAAGCAGTAGTGAAAAAACAACATTGGCAAAATGTCTCTCAGTTACCCCATTTGGAATTAAAAGCATACTTTTAGCTGCTGGGAGCAGTGTGTATCCAAAACTTAGGCCTTGTCTTAGCGGAGTGGTTGAATTATTTGAGCTGTCACAGCTGCAAAATTGCATCTCTTTCCTTGCAACTTGAAGTTATGTTAATGAATTCACTGGTTGTACAGATGCCCTCTGTGTCTCAAGAATGTCACCAGGTGATGTTTAATCATGAGATAACAACCTGTGCTTACAGATGTGACTTTCCCATTCCTTTAGTAAGCATAAGACAAAAAGCAAGGTCCAATGTTGGTACTACTGTGGAAAGACAGTACTTTTTAACCAACTTTGTCAGAATTCATTAACCTTGTCCTTTCACCATAATCTCCTTTCTTGAAACAAATACTTGCAATTTATCTGCTTCAACTGCTAAGCAGTGCTTTTCCCAGGGAGTGGCTACTACTGTGTCTTTCCTCAATTTATAAATTACTAATTCTTTTGAAATCTCTTTTTTTTCTTTTTTTATTTAAGGGAGGGATTTTTTAGTTCGAAAGATTATATGATTACATTTGAATATTTAAAAATCATACATACAAACATTAATAGCTTCTAGAACTACAGTTGGCACAAGCAGAAATATAATTCTAATCTATGAATCAGCATTGGAACACTTTTACTAAATTCTTGTTTAACTTTGTTAGGTACAAGAAAACTCACCAGGGCATAGAGCAGGATTGGAGCCATTCTTTGATTTTATCGTGTCCATTAATGGTTCAAGATTGGTAAGTGTGTTGCTATTTTATAACTTTTAATATAAACAATGTGTTGAGATTCTGATATTTATAGGTAAACTGATGGATTTATTTAAATGTATATAAAGTATTTCTCCTTAGTTTAAAATGAATATGGCAAACTGCATCAGAAATTGATTTCCTTCACCCTGTAGCTGCAGTTCTATCGAGTTTAGTTGGAGATAAGGATGCAGACAGACATGGCTCTCTGCAGACATCTGCACCAAGAGAGGATTGCCTGCTGATCCACCCCTCATCGCTTATGCTGGTGCCCTCCTAGTTCTGTCTGCTTCCAGGAGAACTCACAAACTTCATTCAGCCAAAACAGGCTGAGTGAAAAAGCTGCTGTCAGAGCTGTTAGCTGGGCAGGAGGCGTGGGGGGAGCTTTCAGGCAGAGCTGTAGTCAAACAACAGACCATCATAGCAGTGGAAAAAAACAGCCGTGGGAAGCTCTTCCACCAGTATGCCTGGATTTGAGAAAGTCACTGAAAAGCTGCAAGGTGCATCTTATTACAGATTCAGTTGAAATGTTTTCATTTTTGGAAAGTATGAGCTGTTACTGTGAAATCGCAGGGTTTTGCCAGAGTTGTATTCTAGAATTGTGAAGGGACTGGAAACTTGTTACCAAGCAGCTGTTAATACATGTTCTGGTAAGGCACAGTGTTTGGAGCACCTCTGAAATACAAGTGTTGCTGTAGAACAGAATGCTTGTTCTGTTAAACACTAACCCAAGCTCTTGTTTAAACATTCACAGAATAAAGACAATGACACTCTCAAGGACCTGTTGAAAGCAAATGTTGAAAAACCTGTAAAAATGCTTGTGTACAGCAGCAAAACACTGGAACTGAGAGAAACATCAGTAACCCCCAGCAACATGTGGGGCGGGCAGGGCCTGCTGGGAGTGAGCATTCGCTTCTGCAGCTTTGATGGGGCTAATGAAAATGTCTGGCACGTCTTGGTACGTATGGACTTGGAAGTATTCTCATTATTGCTTACTATCTTACTGTTGAAAAGTAACTTGCACGGGACGTAGCTAACAAGTCATGAGACCAAACTGGTCTCATTGATCAAACTGGTTTTCACTGATTTTGGGTTTGGGAAGACTTTTGAACTAGAAATGTATATTTGTGAGTATATTATCAAGTCTTATATTTAAATGAATGGGTTTGTACAATACTCAAGAGGTACTGTATTTGGTACAACACCAGAACCATATGGAAAGGGGCTGCCATAGAGCCACTGTTTAAATAGTTCATTACTGTGTTGAAAACTTGACCAGTTTGTCTGACTCAGAGCTTGTGTGAAGTGCATATCTATTTGTTCTGCTACACCCCGATAGTTACATAGTGTTTTGCAACTTTCCATCTTAAAACTAGGAAGTGGAGCCTAATTCTCCTGCTGCATTAGCTGGACTTAGACCTCATAGTGACTATATCATTGGAGCAGATACTGTCATGAATGAGGTAAGTATATAAAAATAATGTTGTTTTTTTTTTAAAAACTAAAAACTCAGTTGTACCAGGGCAGTTTGAAACACCCCTGGGTCTGTTTCTGTTCAGTATGAATGGAAATCAAATGCAAAGAGGGAAGAGCTCTGGCATGGTGCCTCTTCTTAAATGCAATCCTGGAAATAAGAACGGCTCTTAAATGTCTTCATGAAGTCAGATACGGACTTTTTTGTACTGTAATACCAATATTTTGAATAGCAGATTTGAAATCTGGGTTGGGCCACATGTCTTCGGAGTTGTGCTAGCAAAACACATTTTAAAGTTGGCTTTGTGATAAAACAGCAGCACTGCAACAACTGCAACACGTGGCTGTTACCAAAGTCTGTTACAGAAAGTCAGGACTAGAATGATTGATCTAATGCCAAATGCTAAAATAAGGGCAAGAAGGCCCTTACCCATTTTTATCTTTTTGCAGTCTGAAGATCTCTTTTCCCTTATTGAAACACATGAAGCAAAGCCATTAAAACTTTATGTGTACAACACAGACACAGATAATTGTCGGGAAGTGGTGATTACTCCAAATTCTGCCTGGGGTGGAGAAGGCAGGTAAGGAGACAATGTGTTACAGGGGGATGGGGCAACTTTCTTATAGCACCAGCCTGAAAACTGCTGGGCTTAAGTTTTCTACAAAGACAGGAAAAGAGTGTTGTTATATCAAGAGTATTTCTGCTCTAATAAATTATGTATCTACTTGAAATTCAGATGCACTTACTAATGAGAGGGGTGCAATTCAGTAAATTAGCTAGTGCATAAAGCATAAAGCAATGGTTGCTTTCTGCATTAAATTCCAAATCGTTGTTAGCTTCTTGTGGTATATCCTTGAAGTATTGTGAGTAGCCAGAGCACATTCACTGTGAGTTGAATTCCAAGCTGTATACCTGGTACAGCTGCTTGATTTAAATAATAATGAATTTTATTTTGTGCTGAATATTTATTGCTAAAGCTATAGGATTTCCTTTCAGTTGTTTTGTATTGATTATTTCTCCATAGAAAATGAGGAGATGTGGGGGTGGGAGGGGAAGGTTGTACAGAATTTACCTTGAAACTTGTTGGTTTCAACAACTTGGACAACTTGAGTTGTTCATACATTGCTTGCTATAGTCTGTAGTTGTACAGTCACTTACCTGACTTACAAATCTTCATATTTTAAAAGCCTAGGATGTGGCATTGGTTATGGATATTTGCATAGGATACCTACTCGCCCATTTGAAGAGGGAAAGAAAATTTCTCTCCCAGGACAGTTGCCTAGTGCATCTCTCAGTCCCCTCAAAGATGGCTTCACAGAGGTAAGCTGTGGTCCCTCCTTCAGCTTGGTAGAAATGGATGATGATGTTATATTGCTTTTCTGCTTCTGTTGGTTCATGTGGAAACAAATTATAATGATGTAACTTTCTTTTCTCTCTCAATAAGGTTCAGCTGTCATCAGTTAATCCCTCAGCCACCCTTCCTCCTGGGTCAGCAGGCCTTGAGCAGAGTCTTTCAGGACTTTCTATTAGCTCACCTTCAACTACTGTCAGTAATGTTCTCAGCACAGGTTGGTATTGGAAGTAACTGACCTGAAATGGATGGCTTTTCTGACTTTTTTGTTCTCACAGATGTTTCTAATTAATTTAATAGAAGGCAGAAGAGAAAATAAAATTTTCTCTTAAACTCTTCTCAACAACAAAGGCTAAAGTACTGGATTTGTGCCTTGCTCACAAAATAGCTGCAAACAACTTCTATTAAAAATACCATGTGTATTACTTAGAATACAATTTTTCTTATCAGCATTTTATAGTTAAGGCAAACAGTAATTCTCCTGTAAGCAATTATTTTATTTGTACTCCTTAAGGAAAGAAGATTAAGTGTTGTATGCTTAAAATCAATGTTGTTTCCCATGTACTCTGCCAGGTGTTCCAACAGTTCCATTATTACCACCACAAGTCAGTCAGTCCCTTACCTCTGTGCCACCAGTTAACCCAGCAACTACATTACCAGGTGAGTAGGTAAAATTTCTTAAAACCTTTCTGAAACAAAAATCTTAGGGGAGCAAGGGAAGAGAGCTGTCTTTTCCCTTGCTTTTTGGGGAAGGTATAACTTCACACAACTTACGCATTTCATGTCTCTCTACACAACCTCTGCAATCTGAAGAATTATTTTTCTTGGAGTATGTTCACAGCATGTCTGTGGCACAGAGGAGTGACTTGGCAACAGAGTTTACAATGTTTACCTTCTAGGGCCCCCTGCACAGTGGATGCAGTATTCAGGATTTCTCAGGAAGGTTTTGCTTTGCTATTTGCAGCATTTTAGGAAACCCATTTTTAATACTCAGCTTGATCACTATTTCTAGTATAAATACAGGGCTAGCAATATCGAATTTACATTGCAGTTACTGTTTCTGAATTATATTGGAATTTAAACTGGTATAATACAAGTAAGAGTCTTTCTACAATGTGGTTGTTTCCTGTTAGTAATGAACATTTCAAACAGTAGTATTCTGGAAGTATTCACAGGGGGTAAAATAAGGCTTGTACAGGATTTTGCTTTGGCATTGGTGTGCTGGTACAGGACTCAATTGTACCTTCCAAAATACTGAAGGAGTTGTATTTTATGTTTTGCTTGTTATGAGACAAGTAGATAAAGATGTGTCCATTACATAATGCTTGGAGGTACAGCCTCCAACATGGAAGAGATGTGTAGTAGAGCTCAGTGCATGCAAACAAGGGCAGAGAACTCTCACAGAAACTGAACTTGGTAGTAGTTTTCTGTTTTCTCTAGGCAGAAAAAGATTATTGTCCTTTTCTTCCCCAGCCACCCAATCCACCCCTTCCCTAAACTCTGCAAATGTTTTCCATTCACCTTGTTCTCTGAATAGTATCATTGCCTTTTTGAAAGCAAATTAGAATATTTCTTGCAATTTGCATGGACATACTAGTGAAATTGTTCTTACTAAATATACCAGAGGTTTAAAATTTGAGTGGATTTGTATGACGTTCAGCTTTTTTCAGATTTAAAAAAAAATTCAAACCGAAGTTGCATACAGCTTACCTGAAAGCTCTTTGAGTCAGATTATGTCAGCCTTCATGGCTCATGAATTCATGAGCCGGTAAAGATGGCTGGGTTTTAATCAAAATCTGTATACAGTGGCCTTGCTTTAAGACTTTTCTCTATCTTAATACTGTAGTATCAACAATTTATTTCTGAATTAGCCTTTTCTGAACTAAACACAAAGTACAAACAGAGCCCTTGTCCCAGAAATGAAGCTTTTCTAAAGTGGAAAATCCAGGAGCAGAAGGATGTTCCATAGCAAACACAATGATGGGAGGGCATGTGTTGCATTCATTGTATGTTTCTCTTCTACTTTCAGTCCTTCCTGACTTTGAATGTTCCTTTGTCTTGCCTTTTGACATACATTTTTGTGCTTAACTCTAGTCATGAACTAAGTAGAAAAGACTAATAATAGCGTAATCAGTATTAGGGATCAGGGAATACTGTGTATTTAATCGTTTGCCACTCCAACTGGGAATGGAGAACTTCTGGTGTAGTGCTGTGGTGAAACAACTACGTTTGCTGAAAGCTGAACTTGGAATGTAAATCTTCTAATTCTGAAATAAGATTCTACTTTCCTCAGAAAAATCTGAAAGGCTTGGGATTATGTATTTGCTAGTCCAGACTTCCTGCAGTAGGTATCTGTTCCCCCTGTGCAACTTCCATATAAAAATTATAATCAAGATACAAAGTAAGTTTTAAATTATCAACAAGATCTAAGAAACAGTTAGAAAAAGACAAGTTTTCAGTTGTAACTTCTCCACTCTTCTCTTAGGTCTGATGCCATTACCAGCAGGGCTTCCTAACCTGACTGATCTGTCCAAACTTAATTTACCTGCACCACAGATTGTTCCAGAAATCATACAGCCTGGTATGTGCTTCTTCAAACTGAAACACTGTAATTAGAGTTATCCTTGACACTCTAATTCGCACCCATCTGGGGGAGTCCTGAAGGGGATAAATTGAATGTTTTCCTGAGATGGCAGTGGATGTTAGTGCCCAGATCATGTAGACAAGGAATATGTCTTTAAATAACCTAATTCTAAACCTGTGTCTGTATTTAGATGTTTCATTTTCTATTACCTGATTTATATCTCAGAAGAGATTGTGCCAAAAGTGAAAGTATATTATTTATGGGTAAAAGAAAATATGAAGTGTTTCCTTGTACCCTAGATGAGGGGATCGAAGCTCCCTGAATGGAATGCCAGAATTATGAACTAATATTAGATTTACAGTTTTGAATTCAACAAAACTGCTGAAGGTGCACATGGAGCAAGCAAAAAGATATTGGAAGCTTATTTGGAATATGGTTTTTGTTAACTTCTTGCTTCTGGCAGTTTCAGTGAAGGCCAGAAAAACCTAATCATCAGTATTAATGCATTAAATACCTAGTCCTCTGGGGAGGTACAAGCAACCTTGAGTTTACTCTGATTCTTCAGTTCTGAAATCTGAAAAGTATCAGGCTTGAAATGAGCCTGCTGAGTCAGTGCTGCACAATTACCATTTGAGCTGTCTGTGGTGTGCAGCAGCTCACTGCCTTTTTTTTCCCCCTTTCTTCTCTTTAGGTTTGCAACCCCTTCCCCCGTTGCCGCCTCTGCATCTAATGGGAATAACGCCTCTATCAATGCCACCCAAATGTGTTCCTGTGCTTCCTTTGGTCACAGAGGCATCTACAGTGCCTACAGATTTGCTTCCCTCTATTACTCAAGCTGGAAGCTTTTCCGTCAACCCTGGCACTACAGAGAATGTAGAGGAGACCTCTACACTCACCTTGGATAGTGCTACTCCATCTTCCAGGGCAACTATTGTTGACAGATCAAATGAATCCTCCACAGCTAATGAGAAAACAACTGGAATTACAGATACACAAGCTTCTGAATCATAACTCCAGATTGCTCTGTTGGATTGGCTTGGTATTTATTCAGCCATGGGATACATATTTGAAAAGCAAGCTATCATTAATTTCATACTAGTTTGTACTTAATCTTTAGAAGTCCTGTAAATAATATGGAGGTATAATAAAAATAAAAGGGGATTTATAAAGGGGGGG
>VWZW01006491.1:216561-304516 GCA_013397115.1 Edolisoma coerulescens | reverse complement strand
GGGGGGGGAGGAAGAAAACTTGTATGTTACCAAAAAAAAGTCAAGGTGGTAAATAGAGTTCCACTGCCAAACTCTGAGGTATATGTTTTTAATATAGGCTGACAGCCTTACCCTGCTAGGCTTGTCCTTGCTTATAATTAGCAATTTTTCCTTCTGATAGAAATGAAGCGGGTCTTGCGTGTGACATTTACATACCATAGTTCTTGTTCTTTGCAAGTATCTTGTTTCTACAGTGGGGATGAGAATGTTTAGTCTGACTTGTGAATTTTAACGCTGCAAAACTTCCACCTAAAGATATTTCTGTTAAAATTGCTGAGTGACCTGTTAACTGACATGTTGTTATTCAGCTTGTACACAAATCTTTGTCTTTAAGCTCTCGAGAGATGCTCAAGCCCTGTTTGTGACCCCTGCTGCGTTGTTTCATACGCCCACTGTAAAACGGCATTTGGAAGGGAATACATGGAATGTTAAATGTAGCACACAATTTGGCACTTCATGACTACTGTAAGATGAATTAATGGATTAAGCATACATATAGCAATAAATTCCTGGAATTTTATTCTTTGTGTGACAAAACAGCACTTTTTTTGTTTGTTTTGTTTTGTTTAATTCTTTAAGTCTCATTTAGCTGTTTTTAGCTCAGCTGTCTCTAGCACAGATCTGTGAAAGGGCTCCTTTCCCAAGGAATGGGTCCAGGTGGGAATGCCAGACATCTTAATGGCAGGCACGATCAGCACTTGTGGTTAAATCCATTGCAGCCATGAGTCATTAAATCTGCCTGCATATGATTCATGCTTGGCTTTTTAAATTCATATTTAAGATGAAAATTGTAGATTAACTGTAGATGATACACTTGTAGAAACTGTTCTGTGCACTGTACTCCGGATGATAGCCTTTGCTCTTGGTATCAAGTACAGCGGATGTGGGAAACTCTTCTCTTCCACTCCAGTCCTTCTATATTACTGGGATTTTATTTATGTGTGGTTGCTACAAGCATATGCAAACTTATCCATATCATCAACAGGCTGAAGCTGAAGTCTGTCTCAACAGCTGTGTAATTAATTTTGGCAATGTAGTTTGCCTGATCAGTATTTGGAACAGTAGTTGCATCTGACTTCTGATCATAATAATAATGCTCAAATAATTTGTTCAAGTGGAAGCCTTATCTAACACCTGTTGTCCTGTCTCATCTTTATCACCTAAGTATTTGTTTTTTCTCTGCTGCACATTCCTCATCATCTGTTACGGCAAAAGCCGGTGTCAAAGACAGACCCCCAGATACTTTTTCATACTGTGAGCGCTTTCTTTTCTCGGCTGCTTGGAGTGTGACATCTCTCTGCCTTGCTAAGTAGGGCACTTGCTGTTTCTCAGAATGTATTTTTATTTACCTTTGTAAATCCAGTGTCATATACCTCTGAATTAAACCTTGACATGAGAAGGACGTTCCCTCTTTTCTTTCCTCTAACAGAGAAAGTATGTTGGTATCAAGCTTCATTGAGGCTCACAGGTCTAACAGCCTTTCCTGCAACTTTGTTACACACTTCCAATGCAAGAAGAGTAAAAATATGTTTGTCACAAACCACATTCAGAGCAATTGCTGACTGTAATCAGATGTTTTGAACTAGAGTCCTTGGGTAGATGTTTTGGTTCCTGCAGTATGGCACAGTGTTCTCTGGCACGATTCTATGCTTTCCAACAGCAAGCTGCAAACTTTCATAGGTCTTGTGCAGTTGTCTCTAGTAGCAGACAAAAGAAGATGCTTAGTCTGAAGTTTTGCACTTCTGTTAGCTATTTTAAGTCCCTTGTTGCTGACTATATATCCAGCCTTTTGCTAGCTACAAGAGCAGTGGAAGTAAGGCAGTGTTACCATCAGCAATTCTGCTGAAGATAATGTGACTTCAGCTTTGGCGATGATTCAGTGGTGCAGATTTAAGCTGTAATCTCTCAGCTAAAACGTCATAAACATTGCGAAGTTGAACACTTACTACTTAAAATGAAAACATAGGCCTTGAAGTCATACTATTGTACTCTGTCCCCCTTTTTTTAATTCCCTCAGCTCGATGTGATGAAATTGTACCTTACTCACTTCTGACAAGGATCTCTTAATGATTCGGTTTTCCCATCAAAAAAAAGAGAGTAAGGAGGAAAAACTTAAGATACACCAAGGGACTGACAGTTGATGTAACCTCGTTTTCATGAGTTCATATATTCAGCCGTTAATGAACAGTTATGGACAGGCACATTAGCTTTATTTAAAGCACTGACACATGGAGTTCTTTAACAAGTCCTGACAGCAGATGAAGACAGATGTACCCTGAACATCCCCAACCTTGCATGTAATTAAAAATGATTTACATGTGTATGACTTACTCTAAAATGAATATGGTAATTTCCTGCTCCACCAAAAGCTGGTCTGGGGGCTGTGTTCACTGGCACCCTGGATTTGTTTTAAGGGCAGGGTTGCCTCAACAGCCATGTGAGCATGTGCTGAAGAGGTGCCTTTTGCAGTTTGATGCTCTGCTATTGCTGCTCCGGGAAACAGCTGCTCAGGCTGCAAGGTCAGGGCAGGAGTGTGGCCGAAGCACTAATGGTGAACGTTTTATAGCTGGGGCGGGGGGTGGGTGTCAGATATTGGGGCTGTGTCTGAGCTTCTGACGGCCATCTTTTAAATCCTGTCCACATCAAACCTTGTCGCAACTGGAGCTCCATTCGTTCCCGGGAAATAGCTGTGCAGGGCCACGAGATGGCGTGCACTAGTTTCTTTTGGCTGAATTTACAGGCTAAGACTCAGCCACGAGGGTGGTTGGTTCCTGCCCCCACCATCAGCAGCAACTGTAGGCAAATGGATGCCAGCTGGATGCAGAATGATGGTGCTGGGGAACTGTAAAACCAACTGATCTGAAGGCAGAAATGGGCTGAGCTTAAGCTATTTCTAAGTTTCAGAGTTTTGTTGGCAGTTTGCTGACTTAAGTCAAACTAACTTCATGGGACCAGGTGAAAGTTTTGAAGAAAGCAGGTCCTTACAGGCAGGGACTTGTTTGAGATACTGTAATGCTGAAGGAGAGGCCTGGATAATAGTTCCAACCTCTCCGTGATTATGGAATTAAGTCGAAGGGGCAGGATAAGGATCGGGGATGTTTGATCATAGCACTGTGTCTTCCTTGATTATACACAGGCTGTGTCTGTCCTCGTCAAATAAGTGTTCACAATCACTCTGTAACAAGGAGGCCTCACTGGCACCAAGCTCAGATGTTTTGGTTCTTCACTTGGACTTAAAACACCTAGAATCTGTTTCATTTTAGATTTGAATACTGTAATGGTAGGCAAGAATCAGACTGCAGAAGTGTTTCTTAATTTTTAAGTGTCTGTAGTTCATAACTCATGCTTGTAATACTCCTCTACATTCTTCATGGTAGTACCAAGGCTTAATATATATTTGTGCAGTCCAGCACAGTGTCTTGCAGTAAAAACCTGTGTAGGTCAGAAAACTAAAATCTTCAAACTGATTTCCCTGTAATATCTGTGGAGAAACTGGGGTTTTTTTAGCTGCAGTGTAACAGAGCCAACACCTGCCATAGCACAGTTTTAAAGTTAAACACTTAAAGTGCAAGAACTAATCTCAAAATAAACCAAAACCAAATCCATGGCCTCAATCAAACAAAAAACTTCATTTAGCTCATGTGAATCTCCAGCACTTCTGCCCTGCAGCCGTGGCAAAAGATAAAATATAGTACTCTGCCATTTTATGGAATACCTAAGAGATTTGCAGATGGTGGCTAGAGAGCTAGTGAGCTGAGCCAGGAACAAATACATCCTTTTCCTGAAACCTCAATTCATGTTTATCCTTAGGCCAGCATGCAGTTAGCAATTCTGAATTTCACTTGGGTGGATGACTGGTATTTCTTAGGAACAGCCTGCACACATGATTTCAGCTGGAGTTTAGTAACAAAGTTCTGGGTTTGTGCATGTAAAACTGCATCAAGACTTAAAGAGGTCAAAGACCAGAACCTGGCACGTGGGGACCTGTTCTGGGTGGCAAGGGTGAGGTGGTGTACACGGTTTTGTTACTTTACTCACAGCAGGAGAGTGCAGTCTCTGTCTGCTGGCCACATGCCTGCTTCTCCACTGCCCTTCTTGCACCTGGAAAGGAATAATTCTGCCCTAGGAGGAGGCTGCAAACATTACTCTGCACTGACAAGACAACTGTGACCCTATCAAATAATCATATTCTCAGCCTTGGAACTTTTGTCCTATAGGATCAAAAGTTAGGTTTCATCCTTAGTTGTGCAATGTAAAATTTTTACTCTCTCTGAACTTTTTCCTTTGTTAGGTTCACAGTTAATCCATCTTAAAAGCTGCATTCCAGCATTGCTCAGCTCACCCACAAGAGAGAGCTTCAGCGACCACAGAGGTCAGGCTCACCTTGGGCAACCAGGAAAGCCTATTCTGCCAACAAAACAACGTTTTAATAACAATCCTCTTGTCTGAGAGCTATTTGCTCTGCCAGCAAGTAGTTGCATATTCACATACTTTTTTCATGGCCCTTGCAGGTTAGGTGAGCTATGAAACCCCAACAGAAGCTAAAACATAGGAAACATGAGTGAACTCAAGCTGCAAAACCTGTAGTCAGCACAGGTGTGCTAGTTATGTAAGAAAAGCCTGCAGTGGATGATTATAGTATTAACAAAAGCAATGCAGAGCTGTGAGCTTTGTGTTTGATGAGGGGCACTGGATGAAGTGGGACTCACTGAGGGTCGACTCGTCCGGACCTTCTGATGTGCAGAAAGGACATTATAGTGCTGCCCAGGTCCTGCTTCCTGAACACATATTTTCCCAGCCTTTAGAGTTCATCTGCCAACATCCTCTGCTGGCAGCTTTCAAGAAAAAACAGTTCATTTCAGTGATCTTGCTCCTAAATGAATGATAGACACAAATAGCCAATCTTCAGCAAAGCCCACTACATTCTCAGTTGGCATAATAGAAATAACTTCCAGTTCTTGGTGCTGTACAGAGAGAGCAGACAGCCACTTCAGTAGCTAAGGCTTAGCAGTGACCATTTTGCTGCCATCTCGCCCTTATCTTTCAAGCTGATTTCCCCTGAAATTCTGTTTAGTGAGTTTGCAAAATAGTCTTTAAAAACAAACTGAAGATTTTAAATCTCATCCAGGCATTTCTAAGTATCTACCCACTGCATGGGCTTGGAGCTGTGCACATACCATCAAGCAGTGCTTACACACATGAAAGAAAGAATCTGGGAACTGAAGCTGGCTCAGAGGAATAGTGTGACTTCTTTAAGAAACATCAGAACTTGTAAACGAAAGTTGCAATTTTCACAAACAGCACCTCAGTATTAACTCAGTCAAGTATTATCAACTATGATGCTAAAAGCTAGAACTGTAAGAAAAGATATGAAAAGCTATTTCACAATACTGTTTATGCCCTCAGGTAAATATCTGTTCACATGAAACAGGGAACAGAAAAAGTATGGTCCCAGGCAGTGACACTGCTTTACCAAAACTCAGAAGTCTGACAATAGATGTTTTTGTAGATATAAACAGTACTTGGGTAAATCCTTTAAGAGAGCAACTACAACTTCTAAAAAAAAAGAAAGCAACTGGAAGTCTTTGTATTGCCAAATAACATGCCGTGCACCAGAAATGACTGAATTTGTGAAACAATTACCTTTGTTTCAAAGCTTCATTTTTATTTGAAACAAGTTTCTTACCCATCTTACCAGTAACACCTCTTCAGAGAGAAGGCAAAAAAAGCCCCACAACCCAAAACCACACTTGTAGTCTGGGCACTAACTGTTTAATAATGAAAAGGAACTTACTGTTCCCAACCCAGTTCTTGACTGTTTTCATTCCTAACTACTAAAAGTAACAAAAATAATGTACTTATGGATTGCATTGTGCTTCTGAATATTTTTAGCCTAAAAGTATGCATCATAAAGGAATAGGAAGACTTGGAGGAATTCAGGGTAATATATTAAGAACTGTGAGGAACTGAACCAAATATTTTTCAAACACTCCTTGGAAACTGCCATATGTCACACACACACACACACGTGCTCGTGCATCCCTACCTGCAGATACGCACTGCTGGAGTTCAGTATAGTCTGCTCCTGAGTCCCTCATCAATTTGCAGAAGTACTTGTGTCAGCCTTTACTCCTGTTTTCGCAATGCCTACTTTTCAGTCTACAAACTTCTGCCTCTGGCAACTCAACACCCTCCCTCAGTAAGTACACTGCTAGCTCCTGCTCTGAAGGACTTGCTGCCTTGGTGGTTGCTGCCATAAGCAGCGCTACGGAGGTAATATTTCAAGATAAGGCCTGAAGGCCTCTCAGATTCTTGTCCACTATATCATCTTCCTCCCCTTTTTCTCTCTTCACCTTACTCTCCCTGTCATTTGTAGATGGGACCTTGTAGTATGATTCAGAAAGGCTACAACAGGTTGCCAAAAACATACAGATTTCTTGTGGTGTACAGGAAGAGAGATGGTGAAAGAGAGCTGTTAAAGGACAGAAGCCAGATGGCTGTCTTCTCACTAATCACTGCATTTGGCACTCTGCTTGGCTCCTCCATGGAGCAGAGGGGTCCTACTGTCACCTCTTGCCGAGGACTCATTTCCCATCCTCATGCAAGGAGTGCCCATGCATTTTCAACTGCTTCTCCTTGGACCGCCCAAGAAAGGATCAGAAGTCGCCACCCACATCCAATGCCTGGCATGCTCTGCACACTCTGGTCACCACCCATCCAGCCCCAGCCTGTGCTCACCTCAGAGCCCTGCAGCTTCTGTGGAAGATGTGGGCTGGCCTGAGAGAAGATCACAAGTCAGCCGGTGGGAGAGAGACACTGCCCCACACCTGCCACCTGAGACACCACATGCTGTCACTGTGAAGGCCCAGCAGCAGTTTTCCAGAGGCAGGTCAGCAACAAGCAGCTTGCTCCACCCACACCGTCTGCGTGCTGGAGGAGAGGTACCACACTCTCTTCAAGGAGAACTCTTCAAAAGTATTAGAAGAAAATTGTTGTTATTGGGGTTGAACTTGAACAGCCTCTACAACAGACTGTGATGCTGAAAGCAGCTCATGAGCGCAGGGCAGCTCCAAGTGCAAAGCCTTTGCTTTTAGCCCCATATGCTGTGCAAGCAGAATATTGGCTGTTTAAATAGAAGATGCACTTCACTAGAGGAGGTTGCTTGATGAGTCCTGAACAGATCTCCTTATGAAGACTAGAAATGTGCTTTCTGAAAGAAAGACAGTATTTCAATTGATTAGGCAAATAATAAATAGTGCCCCCAGCCTCCTGTCTGCAGCAGTCTGAGTGCTGGGCATATGGCACCTTTCCAGACCACATGGCAGCCAATGAGGCAGAGCTGGTGATTATTATTTCACCCACCTTTGGCAGGAAATAAAACATCTGTTTAATCCTGACAGTGGGACTCCCCAGCAGTTAAGCTAAGATGGTTAAAAAGGAATATAATTGAAAATTATGTTTAAGGCAGCAGGAAGCAGTGATAAGACTTTTCAATTTTTTTAAGACTCCAGTCTCTGACACTTTGAGAGTTACAGGATTTTTCATGGCTGTAGACAGTCAGGACCTCTGTTTCACAGCTCAGTCAGAAAGAAACCCTGCTTTTGAAAAAGGGCATCTTTTCAGCAGGACTCAGTGGACAAATGTCTGTGGCTCTGGATTGCTCGAGCAGTTGTACTTGGTGCTGCTCTCAGTTCTGGTTACCAATGGTGTTTCTCATTGCTGTTCAACCACAAGGCAGTGTTAAGAGCTTGAACACTTGGACTGTTGCTGTGAAAAAGCAGCAAGAGCAGACATGCCATTCTTTGAAATATATGAGCAGATGAAGGTATTTTTGGGGTGCAGAACAACTTCTAAAGCAATCTGTTCCCCTGGAAAGTTAAACCCAGTATTATTGACTATCAGTAAGCAGCCAGAGGGCAGACTGAATAGCCTAGCTAGGCAATGATGAACAGGAAGTACAGCTGCAAATCTCATCTTATGGCAACAGCAACAGGGCTCTAAGTGGTCAAAAGAGACGGCCTCCAAAAGAGAGAGGGGTATTTACAGAGGGTGACAGAGTGGTCCAGTGAAACTGAGCAAAGGGAAATTGAGACCAAATGCTTGTAACAATTCTATGTCTCAGATTAATCTGCACAGCTGTCTTAGCAGGGAAGTGTTCAAATCCCCGCCCAGAATAGGACAAAACAAAGTGTTGGGTTCAGCAACTCAAAGAATAAGTCTGTGCTGAATTACTGGACTATGATGAAAAACATTTGCTGTTTTTGTGGGATTCATCTCACTCTATCCTCTTCCCATCCAGCAGAGCTTACTCACAGACACTGTAGTGCTCTTCTTTGAACTGGTTTGGCTCAGTGGGTGGACAGGCATTTGGTTAGTGGTGGTCACTTTGGAGGGAGGAGGGTTTGGAGAATATTTACAGGCAGCCACTGAGAACAGATTCCAGCTGGCTGCAAGCACTCCCACTGGGATGTGAGGCACAGTGAAGTCTCATGCTTCTGAGCACCCCTGTCAGCCAATAAGCACAAGCACCCTGGCATGCATGGCAGCACTGAAATGTACACGCATAGTCATTACTACGCTATCCCTTAGGAAAAAGCTGATTTTGCTGCAGTTTGGAACAACAGAAAAAAAAATTGTATCCATTTGAGGCATAATTAAAAGGAGCCTGAATCCAACCAAAGACAAAACTGCAAAGCAAAAACGGGACTTTGGTAACTTGACTTTGCCTGTTGCACCCACTTCTTTACTGGCTTTGACTAGGTAAAAAAAAAATGTCCAGCCCCTGCAGCTGCAGGTAGCTGTTGTCCTTTGCTCAGGAATATAATCAGCCATTGGCACACAGCTGTAACAGAGGCTGCTGCTCTGGTTATGGGTTCAGAGCTACTGAAGTTGGGTAAGATCATTACCATCTTCCGCCCAGACCTGCTGCAGTGTGCCCACCAGAAAATGTCACCAAAAGGTCCTGTGCAAGCTTCACATTCCTGGATGAGTTGGAACATATTCCTGAGAAGGACTTCAAACTTCAGTTAATAGTGGTGGGTTATATACTTAAAATTATTAAAACTCTTACTGTATTTTGTTTCCCTCGCTGGAAAGGGTGAACTTTTCTTCCCCATTATAGTCTTTGTAAAATTGTGTGCGTTTTTTTAAGGGTACACTGCAAAAATATTGCCTTGCTTGACTGTTGGCTGCATGTTCACAGGTGTCTTTGCTGTCAGTTATCAATGCTATCAAGAAAGCAGCATCCCTTAAAAGGCTTCCAACTGAATTTTAGCTCTAGGCCACATACTTTCTCTCTGCAGGGCAGCTTTTACCATCTAATCTCACTGGAACAAGAAGGCTTTAAAACTAGGAAAAAATGAATGAGGAAATCAGTGATACCAATTATACACCAAATGAAGATAAGTCCCTCTGTCTCATTAGCACTGTTTAATTATGCTTGGATTTAAATTCTAAATATAGTTCATACAAATTCACAAGGGCAAGTGTTTGCTTCCCCTGTTGTAATCCTCTTCATATCTAATACTCCTCTCTCCTACAAGATCAACAGTTTTAAGGACCTGTCTGCTTGAGTCATAAATAGAAAAGATTCTGACACTTCACCACTTACAAGTGAAAAATGTTGGTTAAGCAATGGCTTATGTTTGATATTTGCACCGCTGTGAGAGTCCAGAGGTCTCAGATGACTTCTCAGCTTCCTGTGCCGGGTCTGTGTGTACACATGGAGCGAGTGCCTGGGTTTCTATATTCTTAACAGTGAGCAGAGGCAGTGTATTTTCCGTATGCTTGTTGTCATGACCCATCATGATGTTCGTTATAAATTCTCATCAGGCTGAACAAAGACACCAGACCAGGTGTCAGGAACATTTATGGTTTTATTGTACAGTTGGCATAACTGTAGCAACCAGCCCCTGTTTAGACTAAAAAGGTATTGGCTAAAAACCCCTTAAATTCTTACAATACACTTCCACAAAGGTGTTGGCTAACAAGCCCTTCATTTTGTACACTTCAATAAGTTCTCAATTCCCCCGGCAAACTCATCAAAGGTGTTGTCACACAAGCCACAACACACCTCTGCTCCCACAATAAACTCCAGTACAGATTACAGAGTAGAATATGATAGCTGTGCTTTGCCCAGGAAAAGCAATGGAAGAAAACAAAGAATATCATCAGTCCTTAGATCCTGTGTTGGTCCTGCTGCATGGATTGTCGAGAGCAAAAGAGGAAGACAAAGAAAAGAGGGAGAGTGAGGGCCAATCCTTTTACAGTTAACCTGGTGCATGACTCTTTCGTAAACTAGATTTTCTGCACTGCTTTGTTTGTAGATGCAGAGTCGGCCCTTCTCCAGGAAGTGAGCTGGGGGATAGGACACTGAGCACAAGTCTCAGGGCAGAGCAGGGAGCTGGCTCAGAACAGTGCTGCCCCACCTCTGCAGGACCCTCTCCTCTGATCACTTTTCCTGTAGCAATACTCAGAATGTTTGAGACAAAACATGCTTAGGTCTGCTCCTCTACACTTGTGTGTATGCATTGATGTGTGTATGTTCTGTCTGTGTATCTCTTTAAATGCAAACTATCAACGTTTGCAGGAATTTGAGTCTTACCTTCCCAGTCACGGTCAAGCACCTGATCCAATCCATATCTATCTGGGATTAACTTTAATGGCTTTACCATTTATCACTACTAACCTGGTAACAAATATTATTTCTAACTACTTGTCTCAGTCCACTTACTAGTAGATTTCAGCAAGATTCTAAAAAGCCACCCTAAATCTGTGACTTCTACCAAGGGGTTCAGCTGAGAAGGAGAGGAGACCCACTCCCTTACTCTCTGAAGAAAATGCCCCCAGAGACAGATCTCTGCTCACTGAGAAGTCTACTCTGAGTCCATGTGCAGAGTAACTGTCCAAAACATCAATGAGGATGTCTTCAGTTTGAGAAACGTGGGATTTAAACAAGCACTTCTGCACCAGACAATTCTCAAAGAAAGAAATGGGGCAGGGAGGAAAGAAGCAAACACAGGTTTTCCTTTTAGGTCTGGTTAAAAATTCAGTGTTAAGATCCATCTAAAAAGACAAAGATTTGAAAACATCATCAGCATTTCTAAAAGCACAGAGTGCAAACATGCTGCCTACCACAGCCTCAATATTTGCTAATCCTTTATCAGTGGCTTCGTTTGACTCAGAAATACTATTCATTAATTGAACCACATATAAAGACTATTGAGTGAGAATTTTACTGCCCTCAACACTAAAGTTTATTGCACTTATGAAAGTATTTTACACTTGCATCCTGGATGGGTATGTATCTGTTAAGAACAGATGTCATTATTTAGTAACAGAGTGCAAAGGCATTTGATGCTCAATTTCACCTCAGCTTTGGGTGTCCAAAGGATAATGAACATAGATGCAGTATTAGATTTGAACTTCAGATGCTTGAATTCATGCAGGATGTAGAGGAACTACACTTTAGTAACCCTGGGATATGGAATAATTAGAACACCAGGTTCTTCCTGCATTAGTTTAGTCAGGGAATGCTTAAAAAAGATGGTGGGTTTTTGTAACTCCTACCCCCTGGACACAATGAGGCAGAAATGGCACTGACGGCTTATATGCTGGTAAGCACCCAAATCTCTGTGGTGGCTGCTGTGATTGTTATTTCTTGGAAATTTTAGTTGGACTCTCATGCCTGGAGAAGGAAGTCATCTGTGCATCTCCGGCAAGATGTCCACACACTGAAAATTTGAGAATACTGGTAGGATAGCCAGCCAACTGTCCCCATTAGGAGAGGTGCTCCTCCTGAGGGAAAGCCAGCGAGCCAGAGCCCAGCTGTGGGGGTAAATCTGCCTCTTGGGAAGCCCTTCCTCCTCCCGGGGCTCGAGAGGAGCATAGCCTGACTGAAAAGGGAAGACCTGTCCTGCACAAAGCTAAGACGCTGCCATTTCCAGAAGTGCCCCTGCCCCTGCTCCCCACGCCCCCAGTGCTCACACCCACTTCTGGCACTGTGCCTGCACTCGTGGGGCTGCCTGCGGCCCGGGTCAGCTCTCAGTCCTGGCTGAGGGGCAACCCAGCCAAAAAAGAGGGCTGCCTTTGCTGAGGAGACCTAGCACACAGCTGGGTGCTCCTTGGCCTGAAGCTGAGGAGGGCGGCTGTGGGTGCAAAGGGCTCAGGGGTGAGCCCTGGCTTTGCTCACACTGACTGCACAACCCACATCTCCAGCTACTTAACTCCAGTTAAATTGAGTGGTGTTAAACCCCGGACCAAGAGCACCAAAGCTCTCACACCATTTGTGACTTTAGTCTAGCAGCCATGAAATAGCAATTTTCTGTCCAGACACACACAAGAATGCAAAACAGTATTTTTACTTATTAAGAAAGAAATTTCTAATGTACAACTACACCCTAATGGAATCAATTTATGTGAAGCACTCAGGTAATTTGTACACTAAATATTTGTCTCAGGTCAAAAATACAACAAAATCTTTAGAGGTAAAAGGATATTTAATTGCCCTAAAACAGAAGAGCCATGCTATTTGGATAGGTAACTACTACACTATAATTTCTTAATTATAAATTCGTGAAAAATGCTCTTGCAGTAGTAGTAGCTACCATAATTACTTTAACCAAATTAATTTAGATCTACCTCCTATCCTTAATTCACCTTTATCAGCACAATGTCCTATAAATAACATGTTAAAAACCTTAAGCAGTGACCACCACAAGGAAATGTGTGACTTGAACATTATAAAATAATACTTTAAAAGGCTTCTGAGTTCGGATTGTGTCATTTCAAAATACAAGAATGGCAGTAATAAGAATTAAGTCTAGAGCAGAGAGAAGAGCTGAATCACAGTATTTCCAGCAATTATAAATACATTTTGTCAGTCATGCTTCCAACTATTGACATCAATCAATGCATTTCATAGATTCATCATTTTAGTATTTGAGCACCTAAAAGTCCAGTTTCCCAATAAGGGCCTAGGGCTTAACACAAAAGCTGAGAAGACAAAATTTAGCCTTGTTGGAATTAAGTTCTTTAAGAGATCCTTTTCCTAGACACTACATCTCAATACTACTGTGAACTCCAAGCAGAAGTAAAGCTTCACTCCAGAGGCTTTGATTTTCATTTCAAGACTCCTGCTTCAAGTCAGATGGATTCTATAAAGCAGTAAGTTTTCCTTCTCTGTTCGTTACAAGCTATTCCTTCCTGTTCTACCTAACCTATAAGAGAAACATGTTTCTCTTAGTATTTGTTGAGTCAATTGCTATCCAAATACAGCCAAATGCTACTGAATTCCCATGCCAGTTTCTAGGAAAATTAGTGTCATTAGTATTTAAATCCTCTGCCTGCTGAAGACAGAGAAGCCTTGGTCCAGTATCCTGGAGAGATAGGCAGTCTTGACTGCTCAGTCACAGACATCTGCTCTCTGATATTGCCATGCTCATGGTCTGTGTCATGCCAATGTGGTGCAGACAGGTAAAGCAGATGTTCAGCAGTCTGAATAGAGCACCTTGCTTTGCCATGTAGTGGGCACTGGGAAACTGGGTGCCTCCTTTCCTGGGCTGCTGACACTATGTCTGAGGCACTCCAGTGGCAAGCTGAGTTTTGATGAACCTGCCTGATTTTAGACAGGGGCTGATTTGTAAGCACCAAAGTGCTGCTAATAAAGCTGTGGTGGGTCAGGCAGCACTACTTTCCCCCTTGTGTCCTGGGTTTGCTTTCTGTATATCTAAATATGAAACACAACACAAAACTTTGCCACTAGCTGTTATAACAAAACCTTCTATTCCCCCAGTGCATAATGGCTGAGTCTGAAAGTGTTCTGGACACACATCAAGTTATCTAAATGAGTACAGCTGAAGTGTTATTTCAGCCATACCATCCATCTGGAGCCTTGCCCAGCTGACTCCTGGTTGCTTTTCCCCAGTTTCAAATAGGAATGGCTCATACTGGCTTTTCCCCATGATCTCTGTGCTCACCTGTGCTGCTCCTTAGAACAAAACTAGCAAAATTCTTTGCAACCTAAGTAATCTTTTGCAAAACCCAAAAGGAGAAAAAGAAAAAAAAAAAAAAAGGAAAAGAGGCCTTCACATTGCTGCCTCATGTTAACAGAACCCATCAAAGCATGTCCCCAAATAGAAAAAGCTATCTCAATGTAATTCAGCTGAACTCCTCTCAGTGGTCTCTCAGATAAGGAGAAAAACCCCCAGTCTTTACAGTTTTCACCATTAGGACCATGTTTTGTCGAATGTACTACCTACATATTAATATTTTAGTTTTAACAATACATTAAAGTATTATTATAAGTGGAAAAGGATGAGGGTCATTAAAAACACAGGAATCCTGACAGATGATAAAGGATGACAGAGGAGTAATTCTTATATTTTATCTGTAAAGGTTTTATTAATTGGGTGATAGGACCAATAACCTTTAGGATACACTAATTTGTTAAGACTGGAATGTGTTTGGGCTCAGTAATAAAAGTATCCTGACAGCTCTAAGAAGACAATTTATGAGATCAGCTCAGCACCTCATACATCCTTATGTAACCCTACAAGCAGCATGAGGATTTCGTGGTCTCATATAAACGTGTATGAATTGACATTTAACCAATGGAACAAGATGCTCCAAATCCACCATGGGCAGTGCAGTTTGCCAGCTCACACACTACTTACCTGTCTTTGCAATAGAAGGGCCTGCAGGGAAGGTATTCTGGTGCTCAAATCAGTGACGAGAGCTCTGCCAGCAGCCAATGAGCCACAGCTGCAAGCCTGAAACAAACAATTTGTGCAGTAGTTAGGGTGATTGTGTCTGTCATGAAGGAAGTTTTAGATTATGCAAATATACAGAGCTGTGCAGTAACTCTTCATGTGGCTTTTTATAGGGACAAATCCAGGGGAATGAAAGAAGCTGCCCCACTTTGCTAGGTCAGCCCCCTGTATATGACTATTTGGCAAGTCCTGTTCCTCTGCCATGCTCAGCCCAATGGCAGAGGAGGTAGATGGCAGAATTCTGGGAGTATGGGGTATGTTCTACTTCTCTTGAGTCCTTTAAATCTTTGCTAGTTCTATCCGTTTTAGTGGAAACTGCTGTTCTACCAATGAAGGCAAGTGAAGATCTACTGGGTCTGCTCACAAATGCACAAAGGAATGCAGTTCTTGGTGCTCTTTCCTGCAAAGCTTTTGCCAATGCTAACAGACAATCAGTTCCCTTTTCCAGCTTTCATTCCAGGCCTCCTAAAGCCATGAGTGTCCCAACAAGGTAAGACACAAAACATAAGAAATCATCTCTCCTTTGTCTTGCATTTTGACAGCTCTTTTCTGGAAGCATTAGTAGGACGTGAATAGGAAAGAGCTCATGCTGCAAAATACATTTCTGTGTATTAAAATAGTGTTTCTCAAGGTCCTGCACACATCACCCCACTCTTACACTGATTCTTACAGGAATCTTTGCTATCCATCCAATTGTTAACCATTGCACATTTCAGGAGAGCATCCTCCACACATCATGTACCATGGCTGCATGGTGACATACTGGAGCACTGCTGGACACAGCACCAGCTGTTCTAGAAGCTGCAAGGCCAGTGTCTGAGGGCTGGAAGATACATATTAAAGCATCACAGGATCTCTTTCTCTACAAGCCCCAGTTCCAACTATTTCATTGCAGTGAGAGGTGTGCAGGCTATATAAATTTAAGTTAAAATTCATTTGGACAATAGGAGACACATATTGCCAGATCCTACCTAAGAATACTAAAAAGTGAAATACAATATTTGCATATATTATAGAAAAGCCATTGACTTTTCTACAGATGTGTGTGGGACATTTATCCCTTCACTTAGAACCTTAAAAAAAAAAAACATGCTTGTACACATAGCCAATGTATTTAACATAATACACTGCCTTTGACAAAGCCGTATACCACTGATATTTTAAACTATCATAGTTCTCTATTAGTGAACAATATTTAGAAGAAGCTGATTTGAAAGTGTCTTCTCCCCTGAACTATAAATATTTCAGTATTCCAACATCAAAAATAAACTAGGATATTGATTCAGTAAGGTACTGACAGGCACTTCTAAGCACTGAAATGCTTAATAGTGCTTACGCCTCTTTGGGCTATAGCTGCTCCCAGACCTTACTGAAGACAGTGACTCTGCTAGGGACTGTCCTTCCAGTTTTGAAAAAGGGGGCAATTGCACAGCCCCCCGGGACATCAATACTACAGATAACAGGAAGCCACAACCCCAGACCACCTGCAAAACTGATTTAAACCTGCATATACATAAACAGGTTACCCAAGAGTAACAGCAAAGACAAGGGTGATGTCCAGGGACTGCTTGTTTTTCACACTGTAAGTACAACTGCAAAACTACAGAAATACTAATGGGCCAGGGGCTCAAGGCTGAGGCCACGGCATTCTCTTCCCAGGAAACACTTGTTCCATTGGTCTGCAGAGTTGTGCTCTGCTGATTAAATACCATGGCATAGCTTTCATACAAGAGGAAGAAAACATTTCACTTTGCTGGCTGACCTGCAGGTCTGACAGCAGCACGTTTTCTGAGGACACAGCAAATGTGGCTTTGATCTCCTCCACTGTTTACAGAGAAAGTCCCTGTGAGTGTTCTAATGGTGCAGAGAAAAAGATACCCATAGATTTGTACAAGGGGATTCTGAAATTTAAACATCCCATAATTTCTTAATGATACCCAATTAGCTCTCGAGACACTAGATACAAAAGGAGCTTTCTACGGAATGCATTTTTCCTTGACTTATACACAGAATTTTACTGTCCTGGGAAACATAGCACAGTGAAAAGATTGCAAGGTGACTCAATTACTTAGAGCAAAAAAGAAAAATCTAATTTCTCCAACCGCAAGAGTTTCCTAAACATTCTGTTATGAGTTGAGTATCTGAAAATACTGTTGCAAGAACCTCACTTGTTCAGAGGATAATAATCTTAATTCCAAAAGATACACGTGAAGTTCAAAATTAAATACACGGTGGCTGTACAGAAAGCAAGGCTCATGTACTATACGTGGCAGGAAACCACTTTTTGTGCCACAGTGCACAGGACTGGAAATAATAGGCTTAAAGAACAATAAGAAAGACAGGATGCTAGGAAAAACTAGAATAGATCACTTGGATAAGTAATGCAGCCTCCACTGATAGGCATCTTTAAGAACAAGGTGGACAAATTTGTCAGGATATAAGTAAACTTGAGCCAAACTTGGTATGGAAGAGGCTAGAGAGTTTTTCAGGGATCCTTGCCTAGTAAGCACTGAGGACCAAGTAAAACCTGTTTTGTTTTTGGAAGGGGTGCCCGGAAACACACTGGCCTCAGGTGGCAGGTATGTAACGCCAGACCCCCAGGATGGTGATTCGGGGAGCTCTGTGCATCTCATTAGACTCCTTTCACCAATCTCACCAATCTGTGATCACAAAGACATGAGATTGCTGGATCATTCATTAGTTCTCTGAAAAATGTGCAGTCTTACCTTTCCTACAAAGGCAACACAGTCCTTGACTCTACAGTCCACGGCTGCCCTGCGCCAGATATGGTGCACGCCTCGGGAAGGGTGAACCTTCCCTGAGGCCCGTGGCTGGGACACGGCAGTGCCCTGGTCCCCGTGACGCGGCTGCAGACGGACACGCCGCGCTGGCTGGCTCACGGAGCGTGGGGCTGGGCAGCGGAAACACCGTCAGTCTGTGCTGCCTGGCACCCCTCAGCTCTGAAACCAGAGTCCTCGCTCTGGCTACAGCTGATATGGAGAAAAAATATTTTTTAGAAATGCAATAGCAATTGTGAGACTCAAGTATTTTAGACATCGACATCGGGACATTCTCTAACCACAGTGTCTCCAAATTTTGAGGCTTCCCTGTCCTGACACGCCGCCCAGGTCCCTACCTCACCAGGCCAGGCTCTCCAGTCTCCCTTCCCAATGCATTATCCCACTTCTGGAGAAGAGCACCGAGTCCTGAGGGTTCTCTGAAGAGTAATAAATGATCTAGAGACACTTCTCACCTCCCTTCCCTCGCCGAACCACTCCGCTACACAGCATGGCTGCGGGGGCGCTGCTGCACCTGCCCAGGCTGGATGTGCCGCGTCCCGCCCGGCCGAGGGCGCTGTGGGAGGGGGAAGAGAGGCCCGGCCGCGCTGGTGGCCCCGCCTCACACCTGTGGTTTTCGCACGTTCGGGAAGATATCAAAGCTGCAGCAGGAACACGCAGGATGCTTTAAATTCCAAAACATGCTTTCCTTTTCGGGGTTGCTGATTTTAAAACACGCAGTCATCTGCTTAGGCTGCCACGCAGGCCGCGCTCGTTCTGGTGCCTGCACTGCCATGATGCATTTCCCCGCTTCCCGCGAGTGTCAAAAGCACTTTTCAGAAAGTCAAAATATTGACCAGCCTCCACGAAATTGGTATCTATCAGCTGGCGTAGACCAAGTTCAAAGTGTCTAATGCTCCACAGTAAAATCTGAACAAATTCAGTGCTAACATAAGCAAAATAGTGCCAAAACACTGCTGTTTTCCAGGAACCAGCCAACCAATGTTAACTCCGGCTGCAAGGATGCAGCACTACATTCATTTAAAAGTGCATAACTTCTCTTACAGTCACTTATTTCATATGTAAAGGGTTTTTAAACTTATTATCTTTTATTATACAGTAATGTAGTATTTTACAATCCTCCAGTGCAGACATTTAAAGTGTTTATGAATTTAAAGGAAGCCTTTTATTTCCAAGATTCATTAAGAACTGCATGATGTTTAACTTCATTTGTCTACCTGCTCTTAAATCAGGAGAAAGCTTGGGAGACCTAGTGATGGATGACACATGGTGAAGTTAGTAAAGTGGGTATGAAATACAGACTGAACACCTGACACATGAATTACCTAGAAGTGGATCAGCACTCCACCAGCAGCATAATTCGGGGTCCTAAACTCAGCCTCAAGGGTACTTCTATCCCAAGTAGCAGGCTGAGCAGCAGGCACCAAACACACAACTCAGAAGTCTTCTATTGACCACAGAATTAGTCCACATGGGGATACAAAGTTTTCATTAACAGTACTGCAAGATGTTAACACAAACACAACTGTGCTATTGGGTAAAAATCTTGCAACTCATCATAAGATGAGATGAGAAAGCTGTTTCTTTTAAGTATTCCTGCATGAAGTACTTTTAAAGTGAGCGTTTAAGTTTCAGAAACATATACTTGTAAAGCTGTAGTAAATGTCATGTATTTAGCCACCACAGCCTATTCCCAGATCCTAACCATAAGAAAAACAAGTCTGTACATAAACCTCCTCTTTTAGGTAGCTGTAAATTTCTCAGGTACTTAAGTAGTTCTCTAATATAGTGCCTAACTTTCCATTCCTAAGGGTAACCATAACACATTTCAAATAAATAAAAATATAGTTAACACTATCCTATGTATTTTCGTGTGGTAAAACCGTCAATTCCATTTCCATTATCAACATGCAGAATAAGAAGGACTGAAATCTAATGTGAACTTACAGCTATAGCACATTCTCCTTGAACTCTGCACTTGGTCTTGTGCTGTAGAGAGTGGAAAGGATGGAGGCCCAGGATTCTGTTTGAGTCTAATTTTCTAATAATTCTATGAGCTAATCTTATTCCACAGCTCAATATTTAAAGAAGGATCACTGAAATACTTACGAGCTCTTTCTGTGAGGTCTATTCAATGAAATGAAATTTTGGTTACCTCATCACGACAGATGTTTTAAGTTTCATGGAATCTTCCCCTTTCACCTCCAATGTTACTTTAATTAATTACTGTATTATTGGCCTTTTGTTTGTAATTAAGAAGAGTTTGCTTTAAATATTTTCATGTTAATCAGTGATATGGTTATGTGATTTGCCCTTTGCTGAAATGTAAAAACACACAATGAAAACCTTGAAATTTCAACTGCCGTTGTTTATTACTGTTTTGGCTACATTCTCTACAATTTCAGCAGCATCTTAAAGAGACAGTTAACATTTCTTTATATACAATGAAAACAAAATGGCTTGCAACATCAGAAACAAGAGCAACAGTTTAACTGTACAATACTAAATGAAAACCTGTGGTAATACAGCCTCCTCTTTCTGCAACATGGACAAAATTACATATAGGTATTCAGCATCAAGAATGGGATAGTAAAAAGAATAGCGAACAGGAGAGAGATACACTGTTCTGAAAAATAAGTTTCTACCATACAAGGCAGTTAGAAAATGTTTCACATTTTAAAATATCTGTACAAGCCACAAGAAACATTTCCTTGTTGATAGGAACTTCCAGAAATAGAGAATAACCATGAGCAACTTCTACATCTATTATCAATGCGCTCCGCAGGATGAGAACGCAATAAACTGACTTAAAGAACTGTACTGTATATTGCCAACACAGATCTGCTTTACATGCCTTGATTGTTAACGAATTGCCTATTCTCAATCTCTCGTACAGTTGACTCGCACCTTAAGGAGGTCATTTGACTCTTGTAAAAGTAAAAGCAACATCATTTAGCAGCAATTAAAAGCGCCTTGAGGGAGACTTAAAAAAAATACAATATCCAATTAGAAAAAGCCATACTTTAAACATTTGTACAGGAATAAATTGCTGAAATTTAACTGAAAATGTGACATCTGTACAACAATTTACAATAGAGCTAGAAGGGAATTTATCATTATTCCTGCATAGAACATTATACATGACCTGTTTGCATTTGGTTTCATACTGTTGCTTGCTTTTATTAGAAGCCTGGAAGGTTTCACAAGTTTCAATACCACAGCAAGTATAGTACTTTTAAAAAACTGAATGGATTTCAAAATTAGCAATCTATTTGAGAAATAAGTACCAGGAATTCCATATCACCCTTCCAATCTAAATTCAGTGAAACACCACCACATTTTTGGAGGTACAAGCCTGAGTAGCCAAATAAAATACTCCAATTTTATTCGAGAAATCTGATGCTGAACATTATCTTTCACCGTCTCACACTCCTTACTTTGGTTTCAAAAGATCAATGTCTTGGAAAGATGGCAGTTCATTTAGTTTATAACCAGGCACAAAATTTTTTCTGTGTTTTCAAATTTGCTCACTACCCTTTTTTGTTTAAATAATGAAAAACTACCCTTCATGTTAGAACTTTCCAGTATCCACCAAATGTACTTTAAAGTATTAAAAAGATTATTTACAGTGTTCCCCAGAAAAAAACTAAAAACCTTTTCTTCAGTCTTAAACACAGTATACCTGTTAGTTTGTAACAGGAAGTGTCATCCTTCATCCTTCAATGTTTAACGGTGTTTCTCAGAAGGGTACATTTATTCACAGTCCATGATCCATTCCAATCATACCAATGACACTATGTAGGAGGACTTCAGTCTGAAAACACAGTTATCAAACTTGTCCTGTGTAAAAACACTCAAATGCTTTCAAGCTCAAGTCTGCATCTGGAAACTAAACAAAGGTATCATCCCATTCCTCAGCTGGAGAAATTTCAGTACGAAATAATGCTTGAAGTAGGTGGTGTAGGGGATGCTGCTAAGCCAGTCATATGCAAGTTTCCTGAAGAATTTGATCTCCTCATATGAGGGAGAAGATAAGGATCATTAGCCAGCTGGTGGACATCAAATCTATCCTCTTTTCGGTATGCTAAACAGCGTCTGATAAAGGCCTAGAAAAGAAATGTAGGAAGTTACAATAACATTCCAAATACTTACATCTGCTTTCAGGCAAATAGGCAAGGCCTCTTGAATAAACTAGCTTTTAAACAAATTCTTATTCTTAAATAATTCAATTCAAATGACAATGCAACATTTTACTGCTGAGCCCATTGAAAAAATGTAACATCATGGCAGAAAGAAAAAATCAGCAAATTAATTTGCTTCAAATAATCATACTTCAAATAAGTATTTCCATGTTTAGGAACTATATTTACAAGCAAAACAGTAGCAACTCAACCAATTAGATTTCTGCATGTGTTATGCCTGAACAGACTAATAAAAACCAGCAGCGTCAGAGGACTGAAAAAGGAGACCTACTTTCTCCAATGACCTTCTAAAACCATTGAGTTGAGTGGGGAAGAAAAGGTGGATGATGTAGGGACAGAATTTCAATGCTTTAGCTGACTTCTGAAAACAGGCATTTCCACATCTGCCATGACAGGGTATAGCAAAACATGAAATTGACAATGACAGTTGCCATGCTCAATAGGCATTACATAAAGAATATTTAGGAAACCACTACCTTGCCGAAACACTCTTCCCATGAAAAACTCAATCACACCTGCTTAAAATTATCTAATCAATTGAAAAACTCTGTAGCTAAATTCACAACTGTTCTTGAGTCTTCCCTACATTTAGGTCCATACCGTGTATGCCAATCACTTTGTGCTGAAAGTTTCTGTCAAGTCTTATGTCTAGCACACACAGAACATTTGGTCTCCTGAGAGCCTGGGCTTCAACATTTAATGATAAAAAATCCTTATTACTGCTACAGAACTGATTAGCACATCATTACTTAATTTAGAACTTAATTTAAAAGAATTACATATATCTTCTTTGATAAATCTGTTCAGCTGTTTGTTCTTTGCTCCAATTAAAAACTGGAGATTAAAGGAGAAAATCTGTGATACAAGTTCCAAAGAATCATGCTAGAATTTACTTCTTTCATTTACATATCCAGCATGAACCAAGGTACAATATAATAATCATGCACATCTGTTAGTATATATTCACATATTCTTCAATATTACAGATTTTAATCAAATTCTTCACAATAAAGCCTTCAAAACAAATGAACTGTAAACAGTTATTTGCAAGATCCTCAGAGTAACACTTTGGGTCTAAAATGTTTTTAAAATACTTCACAGTTTTGTGGCACTGCAGCCACACTAGTGTGAAGCAAAGGACCAAAGCAAAGGAGCAGTGCACAAAATAGGAAACAGTGAGGAGGATCAAAGGACAGTTACAGTCTGAAAACTAACTAACATTTTCATTTGAGGTTCCGTATTTATTTAATCTCTATGTTTTCCAAATCAGAATTTCAGTTTACAAGCTGTTCTTTTCCAACTGCCAGGCCTATAAATCTGAAAAACAATTTGGATTCTACACAGTCATTGTAAATGGTCTGCACTAAGAAGTTAGTCTAAAATTGTTTTATAGCATTTCCACCAGAGAATAATTTCTCCCTCTCTCTTAAAGCTATCATGACAATGGTTAATATGAGTGGAGAATACTGGAAGTTTATTTCAGTCTTTCAAACAAACAGAGCATGCAAATACACAGAGAATGCAAGAAGTTGCCACTTCTCCGTGCTGAACTGTGTACTCTTTCCTAACATCCTCTATATAAAAACTATAATGACAAAGAAATGCAAAGTTAAAAGACACAGATATAAACTCTTAGTATGTAATGATGTTATCAGTTACATGATGTGTATTTGTCAACTGCATTCAAGGGATGGATCTTTCAAATGTGGGTAAAAAAAACAAAGAACTGCAAACAAAAACCTCAACCAAAACTAAAAACCCAACACTAACTACAATTCTTCAACCAGTTTTTCATAACTTTAACTGCAAACTTTAACTCTCTCACTAACACTACTTTTAGAAAATATAATGAACAGAAATATACCACCACTTGTAACAGCAGGTTTATGTACCCAAAAGACTTATCTTCTTGGGAAGTTACTGCCTCTAGAAATAGGTTTCCTTTCCTTTTAATCTTTAGAAGCTGAATCTTAACATCCCTAAATTTTTGGCATCTTGTGTCCCAAATCTAAGTATGTTTAATTAGCTGCTGAAACTTGAATAAGCATTCAACTGTCTTGGCTTCTTTTTTCAAAGAGCACATCCATTGCATCTGGTCATGAATATATTTTTCAAAAATTGGGAGAGTTTTTACAAGCAAGTAACATAAAACATTTTCTCCCACTTTCACAGAATTGGATTTGTGTTACAGATGCTCACAGTAGTAATCATTTGGGAAACCACCTTAATCTGTTTCTGAATAGCCAGTCTGTGTAGAAGGATTCAGTACTACTAAGACTTTTAAATACAGGACACATTGCCATCAACACCTTTGTGGCAGATCAACTATTTAGGCAGTTTTATTTCCTGAATCAGCATCAAAATATTTTCTAGATTCCTAATCTTAAAAATTCATGTTTCTAAACTCAGCTTTAAGTTAATACACACAGACTATGCCCTTCCAAGGGGAAGAGTATTACCAGCCATATCCTTCAGGTACCTGGTAGTCAAATAGTTCTTCTAGACAATAAGGCTGCAGAGAAGAACATTCACTATTTTCAGAAAGAGCTTGCTACTGTTAGCAGCAGCATTTCACAAGAAGTTCTAGTGAGACAGCTTGAATGAGACACATAAGGTCCTCTGGGAAAAAGCAAAGCAGACAATTTTTGAGGTGGCCTACTTTAAAACCACTTGCAAATTTCTGGAATATATATTTATATATATAGTTTTGCTTTGAAGTACATGATTTTGAGAAGTCCCAGAATAAGGTTGCTTAAATAAAAACATCCGAATACTAGCTCTCAATTATGTTTTTCTACATACTTAGCTATTATGTCCCACAGCATTCTTGGGTTAACAACAATTTTACAGCTGAATCCTTTAAGATGAATGTTTTACTCAGAGATTATATTACAAGTTACCTTGGCTTCATTGCTTACAACAGGTTTGACAGGGAATTGAACTTCTGTGGCTTTTAATATTGTATTTTCTTGTAAGATATCTTGCTGTGATTGATTGTGGCCAAATGGCTGCAAAATAAGCACATGATTTTTTTCAGGAGATTTGCCCAATTACTTTGATTTCATATATATTTATGCTATAGTATGTTGTTGCAGTGTAAATACAAACTGCCAACCATTCTGCAAATAAAAAAGTTACAGGCAAGATTTTCTAATTTTTTGCAAAAATCAATGTACACCACCAAAAAGTAACACAAGTAATTTTCCATGTAGATTCATGTCTTTACGAATGTAATTCACAGTCTACTGAGAACAGGCACCTACACTAAAACTCTTTAGATTTCCAAGTCTTTTCCTTACCTTTCTACCATAAAGGCATTGGAAAAAGATTACTCCAACTGACCACACATCAACCTTATTAGAAATCTTTGGTGGCTCTTTGCCAACTACAAAACACTCTGGAGGCAAGTACCTGGAAAACAAAACAAAACATATATTTCAGTCTGTAAGTATGGCAGCACTACAATGTGGTCAATTATCAAACTGTACAAACACCTCAGCTACACATCTCTGAGCTTTGGCAACCATACAGTTGCCCTATGACCTGCATTCCAACACCCTGCAACCCATCAAAACTGACATTACAGTTTTTGTACAGTTAGTCAAAGAGAGGGGTCTATTTCACACAAGAACAAATACAAATATTTTTTACCTAAACCACGAATTATCACTTTTTTTTTTTAATTGGGACCCCAGGTCAAATAAAAACCTTAGCCATCTATCAAAGAAAAGAAAAGATGAAAGCCAAATGGGGCATTTTACAGCAAGGCCTAGTTAGGAATCAAAAAAATGCAGACATGGCTTAAAGACCCTTACCCAAATTTTTAGTAAAAATGGTAACATTACCCAGAGGGGTATATGATAGACAAAGGTGATTGTTATTTCCATCCCTATATTCTGCAGAAAGAGAACTTTATTTAATGAAAGTTGAGGAAGTTCCCATGCCCTTCCTGAATTACAGAATAAGTGGTGAAATGGAACTTCCTTTAAAAAGCAAACAAAACCTTCCAAATGTATTAATTTAACTGCAGTCAAGTATTATTGACTGTAATATTTAAAATTGAAAAAGGCAAAAAAACTATTACGGAAACTACAGAACAGGAACTCTTTCATCAACAATGTGTAAGACTTAAATAGAAACTTTGAAGAAATATTTGTAGAAATGGAAACGGGCAGAAAAATGAGACAAAAATGCAACAATTTTAAACAGTGTCGCAAACTCTCTTCTGGAATACTTGTCTACAATTCTGATTACAACAATCAAGACAAGTGACCTAAAAGTGATACAAATGCAAAGAACGTAACTAAAATAATCTGAAAAATAGAGAGCACACAGTTCAGGGGAAAAAATGTGAAGGCTACAAAACCACCAAGGAGCAAGTACTAGGAAGGGGCCACAACCTACTTGAGGGAGGACAATGTTGGCACAGGAACAAACAAGTATAAACTGGCCACAAATAAACATAGTCTGTAAATTAGAGGATTAAGTTTCTAATGATCAGAGAACTGAGGTTACAGAAGACACTTCAAATCAGATTACTAGGGCCAAAACACTAACTAAATTTAATATAAACATCTAGAAGTTTAGAAAAGAGATTATATAACCTGGGTAGGCAGGTAACTGGACCCAGTCACTGAGGAAATCCCTTCCAGGGCTATGCTGCTGACAGTTTGTGCAATGTACTCTGCACAGACTCATTCCCAACCTCAAACACACTAAGTATTCCCCTCCCTAATGAAGATTTTGGGCCGAGAGAAAGCATGAATTAGAAATGCAGAGATTCATCATGAATCTATAACGATTACAGATCTTTTTTTACTCTTAAGTTGGCAGCACCACTAGTGCCTGAGGCATTCTAGATGAAATCCAAAGGCCAAAATTTTTCTGATATTTATTCCTAAAAGAAAACATTTTAATAGGTAAAGCATTAAAAAGAGTAGCAAAAGCCTAACACTTCTAAAATGCTTCAACTTGAGTGATCTTTTTTTCATAGCATGTGCACAGTGGCATTTGTGGAAGAATATGTTTCCTTTGCTAAAAACTCTGAAGGAAAAGGCAAGAACTTTACTACATGCAACTCCTGAATATGGGAAGAGGTGCAAAGCAAATGGGAATGACAGTGGCTTCTCTGTAGAGGAAATGACTTGTAACAACCTGGCCAATACAAGATTTCTAATCCACTCACCCTGACACAGCCAGCACATACCCAGGCTCAAAGAGTAACTGTGCCACGAAGAACCTGCATCTTTAGAGACCAAATTCTAAAAACAGATTTTCTGTAAGCAATGAAATGCTTATTGTCATTCCTATGCTTCGGCAGCTCTAAAACTCCAGTGTTTTGGACGAGCATGCAAGTGCACACAAATAATAAATCATAGCTGCTGAGCTGTCATTAACCTTCAGCAAGTAAGAGTGAATACTCTTTTGTCCTAAGGACATTACCTATTGGTAATCCCTGTTCTACAGTTTCCAAGTACTATGCACCCACACTTAATCATCACAGCGCCATCAAATGTCTTCAACCACCAGCAGCCAAAGATTAAATACCTGCTTCTTCAGAGGAAACCATGTTTCTAAATCACAGTGATGACCTCCACATTTATTTTAATATATACATATATATACATATATATATAAAAATAAATAACACACACACACTCTCTTATTTTACTTGTTACGTCATTCTTCTAACACTTGGGAATATCAGTATCACAATATGGCACAAAAACCTTTGTTTGTCATCCATGTTAATATTTTTAGTCCTAGCTGTCTCTCCAAATTGGCTTCATAAGACAGCATCTATAAAATTTGAACAATGATCCAAAGTCTGAACAGCAAAATCAAACCAGGCCTTACCAGTAAGTTCCTGCTCCCTGTGAAGTTAAATCCATTCCATCCACCCCATAGCTATCATCATCCATTATTTTGGACAGACCAAAATCAGTAATTTTTATTTCTCCACATGCTGTTCCATCTACAAGAAGGATATTACCTATTCAGGGGAAAAAAAAAAAAAGAAAAATTACTTCAAAAAAGCTAACAGAATGCTTTATTTTCAAAACCAGGTCCAATTTTCAAGAACATCTAACTTCATGAGGGGTAAGCGACAATTTTACATAATCAAAATCATAAAACATTCCGGGTTAAAAGGGACCCATGACCGAACCCACGACCTTGGTGTTACTAGCACCATGCTTGAACCAACTGAGATACATTTACATAATATTTACATCCTCAAGTCTAGAGTAACTCGACTATGACAAGTTTCTGTGCGGTTTCAGCAGCTCTCTAGGTTGCCATCATGATCTGAAATGGTTCTCTCAGCTGGGAGCTGGCTGGTCAGCAAAGAAACACCAACATGGAGAGAGAAAACACCAGAATGCAGCAGTATACTAGTTACAATGAAGTTTCAATTTTTTTCTGGCAGAACAAATCCTACACTACAGTTTTCACGGTTTGCATATGCCACAAAATTGTGCCAAGAAATTGCTGCAATCCTACAAATCTTACTCCATGTGTTAAAGATGTACAATAATTTCTTGATATAAAAACGATTTGATGAAGTTCCTCTGAGAACAAAAACTAATGAGACTAAGAATACATTCTGTACAATTTCATAATACAAGAGAAACCTATATGAACAGTTTATTACAGAGCAGAAAGCAAACAGCCTGGCACCAGGAATTACTTTACAAACCCCACACTTGGGAGTGTAGCAGATCAAAGAACATGAAGAATACAAGCACCATTCATGCAAGGTGGTAAAACAAAGGCCATGGAATAAAGACAAATATTATTTATAAAAATATTTATTATTCATTGTAAAGAAAACTCTCTGTACAGTCCTGTTTTGGAGTGCTTATGCTGGGATGCTGAAAGTGATTGATTACATACTTACAGGTTAAAAAAAACATACGGGAAAAATTATTTAGATATCAGCATTCCACAGTTACTAGACAAGACTGAGCCTACTAACGATCTTATCTGTTTATACTGCTAACTACCAATGCATGTATCTATTAGCGATCTGATTTTTTCCTATGAATTCAAATCAAAATAATGCAAAGTATAAAAGTTGTAACAAACATTCTCCACAGAAAAGGCAGATGATTCTGGAAATGAAAATCCAAAGGAAAGTACATACTTTTTCCAGTTGTTTACAATAATCCTAACACACAGAAGACAACTTTGATATTTTCAGGCATGAATTACAAACAAAATAAAGGATAAAAAATAAATTACATTTTCAATCGTAACATTTCTCACTTACCTGGTTTAAGATCATAGTGTATAATAGGAGGCTTGATCTCATTGAGATACCGTAGTGCATTTACTATTTGCATTACAATGGACCTAGCTTCTTTCTCTGACATCAATTTATGCTGCTTGAGATAGAAATCCAAGTCATTGCCTTCACAGTATTCTAACACCGTGCAAAATCTAAGGTAGAATTTAGAGAGACAAAATTAAAGAATGTATTATACTGTACAACCAGAAACAGACATGACAACCTAGTTTCATTCTGACAAGTTTAAGAATGGCTGCTTGAATATCAAAATATATGAATGAAATTGTTAATACAACACATGGTGTAACTATTAGCTTATGAAAACTGACATAAATTAGAACATTCATACTCACTAAAAGAGAGACTGCATCCATATTGATGAGAAATTTTTAAAAGCCTATTTATAGTAGACACATTTCTCAAAATCAAAATACCTTAACTATCCCCTAAGATGTGACACAACTTCATGCAAAGAGGTGCAGCGCAGTCACCAGGGGCTACACCTAGGCTAGTAATGCTCCTGATGTCATTTAGTCTTGGAAACTTATCTAAGGTATGCCAGCCTTTTGATGCTAGTCAGGTGTTGCAAAACACTCTTCATCACCTTATAGAAGGCCTGTAATATTTAGCAGACAAAATTCTGCAACTAGTGTAGGGTATTTTAAAATGTTTTGGCTGAAAGCAAGAACATACATTATTTTTGTTCAAATACTCTTCATTTCTGTTTATCTAATATATAGCACTAAAATCCTTGCCAAGTTCTACTTACGTATCTGTATCCAGGGAGAAGTAGTCATATAGTTTAACTATCCGGGGGTGATCCAGTTCTTTGTGTATTCTATACTCTCTGCAGGCATGTCTGAAAGAAGATGGATACATTAACCTTCTACAATCAACAAAATGCTATTAAGCTTAACATATGAAGCGTAAATCATTAATATTTACTTGTGGTAGTTTTCTTTCTTTTCATCCCTCCAGCTTTTGTTAAGCTGGTGAATCTTCACAGCAGCATATCTTTGTTCATAAAGATCAAAAGCCTAAAAAAGAAATGCATGAATATGGGAAAGTTATAACCAAAGGTGATAAAACTAACACCCAATAATGTGAGAAAAAAAGCTGGCATGTAATTCACAAGTCTATTGACAAGGCTACTGTCATGCTACCTCCCCTCCACAGGTTAATCGAAGTTTGGTCTACCCATTACAATCCTTCTACTTAATTAGATCCACTTTCGTCCCCCCGAAATTAAATGTACATGGCTCAAAAATTACATTTATCAGACTCAACAAAATCTACCTTGTATACTTCACTGAAGCCACCTCGGCCAAGTAAATGGAGTAACAAATAGCGTTCATTCAATGTGGGGTGATCTTTAAATCTTGAAAGAAAAAAAAATTGGTTTATTCTGCTTAAGGTATACAAGTAGCATCTAAAATGTAAATCTCTTAGTATTACTCATCAAATTGAGTTTTTTTTTTAGAAACAACATATAATATGCTGAGCAACATTACACCACAAGAAATCTTATGGCACAACTGTACAACATGACCAATTTCAGTACCTTTTGACTATTTAGTTTACAAGTACTATCACAACACTGTCATCAAAACAGTCAATCCTGGCAAACATTTTGTTATTTTTCTCTATTTTTTCTAAGGATAAGAAAAGCATGCTTAAATTTAAACATGTGATACATGGGTCTTTCTTTGTTGTGCCAAATTTTATAGAAGTCTCACACTTCATCTTTCTGGAACAGACAACAAGGACATTCTTCCAATTTCACACAAACATGACCAGATATGTTGTATATTACTGCCTCTTTTTAACAAGCACTAAGAAATTAAAACAAATGAGAAAGAGCAATATGGGGAAAACACACGAAAGAACTGACTATCTGCTCATACTCTAAGCAAAAGCAAAAAGAACACACTTCTTCCAAATACAAAATGATGCTGCCAGACCAAGAAAAAAGACCATACTCTCTGCCCTGAAACACCCAGAAGACAAAATACATTCTTCCATTCAATCAGAGGGAAGGGATCTGAATATTCATCATATTGTTAGCACAACACTGAGACAACTATACTCAAGAATCTAAGGCAAGCTAAGCTGCCAGTTCTATTCCATAGAAAACTTTAAAGAAGGGTTTAGGGCTAGTCTGCCAATAGCTCATCTCATCCTTCCATATTCTCTACAGTTTTGGAAGTATGGTCATAGGTAGTCAAGTATTCGAGAGGAGATGCATATTCTTGCTTACTCTGCCCCTTTTAGAAATAAAACTTTCCTTTTATTCACTATGAAGATACATATTTCAATGCTAAATAGTTTTTTTAAAGAAACCATAAACAGTAATTAATGCATTCAGTGTAGAAGAAAAACAAATTTAGAGGCAGCATCATTAGGCACTTGATGTCATGTGACCAGTAGCCCAATTCTTTTTTTTTTGGGTCCTTCTATTACATGTGCACCTCTAGTAAGGCCAATCTTATTAATCTTACCACCTTCCCTCTCCACTATTTTTGCTACTCCGTGTGGCTCTCCATGGCTAAGAACCTGCACCCCAACATCATGTGGGCTCCAAAGCCAGACAGGGAAGACCTAACCCACACTCTCAACTTGTCCCATTATTCCACTGCAGTTGCAGACATACAAGTTTACCCATGGATGCTTTGCCTGAGAATCCTCTCCCTCACCAAACAGCCACATTGCCAGGACATGAGAGGAAAGACAGCAAGGGCTACAGACCTCAATGAGTTCTCCATTGCTTCTCTCTTCTACATGATGACTATAAGCTGTGGCTTGGCCACTTAGTAAATACTTGTCTAAACTCCCACAAAAACATGAATACACAGTTTAAAGCTTTTCATTCTGTACCATAAAATGTGTTAGCACTGACTGCACACAATGAGCAGTGAAGCTGCACTATTCTGCTTATCCATGTCCTGTAACTGTTTTCAACTGCGACTGTAATTTGGACATTCTATGCCCCACATAAGCAGTATTTTCATAGTCAAAGCCTGTCATTTTTCTGTGCCATTTATTCCCTATTGTTTTTTTTAAAAAAACCTAAACCTGTTCTAATGCAAACACTGAAGATTAAAAATGACTGTTATTCAACCTGCTTGTTTATTTGTTGTAGGACATTTTGAAATAATATTATATATTTTTATTCTAAAATATATTATACATTTTTAAAAAGAAAATACTCTGCCATCAATACGTAAGTATCAACACCCATTATTCTTCATATCTAAACCACGACACCAATTTAGCTATCAATTAGCACTAAAACCACATGGTAACAAAAAATTTCTGTATTACTGCATGGTAGGTACCATCAGAACAGTTAGGCACAATTTCCCATCTTTTTCTTTTAATGTTTAAAAGCTTTACTGTGTGCATAATTCTATTGTGTCTAGAAAGTAAAAAATAAAATCAAATCCTGAAGGCTCAAGGCTACTGTTTCATACACATTTCCTAGTGCAGAAAGCAAGAAGTTCAGTCCCATCATGTCCTTCCCCCTGGCTTATTCCACCCTTGCACTGCCCTCTCTCCTCATGGCAGCATTAATGTTTTTGCAACTGGGGCAAAGAACTAGACCAGGAAATTGACCCTGAATTAAAGTTAATCCAGAAAAATAAACCACAGGAGCTAGCTTTAATTTGGATCAATTTCCAGCATCAGTTCAGGAAAGAAATGCAAGCATGTGAAAGAAAACAGGGCTAAGTAGCCAGGGAGAGGCAGAACCAGTTCCTTTCAAGCAACAGTGCCAGCTAGAAGTGTTGGTGAAACTGTAGTGTCTGTATTTGTGATCATGGAAAACAGACTTAATTTTCTAAGTTACGTAATTATTACTTTCAAAACTACACAGTAACAGTTCATAGTACATAGCAATTTAAGATTGTGAAACACTGCCATTCAAGGTGAAATACAAAGTAGCAACACAATATGGCTTTTTCCTGCTAGGTACCTATACCTAGTAGGAATGAAATCATGGTGCCGTGAATACAAAACTAATTTTAAGTGCAGCACAAAATTGCTGCTGGTGCATCAAACCTCCCTACCATTTTCTTGCATTATTGTCAGCTAAGTGAATTGCATTAAGTTGTCTCACAAGTATTTTTTTTAGCTTAGTAATATGGTCTAGCAAGTTTCAGCTCTTCACTACAAGCTGTGTAGGTATGTTATTTCTTGCATATTCAACAAAAACACTAATAAATTTACCAAATTGTAAGAAATTTTAGTTAAGTTTAAATAAATTGGTGTTTAAAATACATATATAAACACAGAGAACCAAAAAGAAATTATGAACAAGTCTCTCTTCTAGAGGTAAAATGTGATAATAGAGAATTACTTTAAAAACAGACATGCAAAATTAAGACAGTAAAGACTCTTACTGTGAATTATCTTCATTATTTATTCTTTTCAGTTCTCTTATGTGAAGATTCCTAACTCTTTCCAAACGTTCCAGTTCTGCTTGTATTTCAGCTTCCTCCTGCAAATGAAAAGAAGGAAATATAAAAGCTCATTTACTTCCCATTTGAAAAGGGTATTTTTACCCCTGCATCAATATTAGTGGTGATGGAGGAACATTACATTACAAAACCCTGCTGAACTAGAAGAAAGCACTGCTTTTCTGTTAAAGCCAGAAAAATTCAGAAAGATAAGGCAAAAGCCTGTTTCAAGAAATTTTTCTGTTCATGAACCCACAGGTAATGGGATGTTCATGGTTTTGTTCTGCACGGTAGGGATGCTATTTGAAATGAGAGGCAGCTGGGTTTTGTACCTCAGCCAAGGAGATAAATTATCTGGGAAGCGGTCTGAAATTGATGTACAAAAAAAGAAAAAACTGAGATATGGGCAATTACAGATTCTGTACAAACCGACAGATTAAGAAAAGACGTTTAAAATATTTTAAGGCTGAAGTGCAAATCAAGTAAAAGAATAAAAGAGCACATCATTACAGCAGAAACAGTCTTAAGGTGCTGATACAAGACACCAAAACCAATCTAATTTGAATAGATTTTTCCATTTGTATCTTATTAAAATTACAAACGAAGAATGTGTATTGCATAAGATTTTAAGTGCAACTTCAAAAGAAGCATGTCAGGCAGGAGCACATTCCTTAACTAATTTCACCACTTAATTTTATCTCATCTTTATGCTATGCATTAAGAAACAATGAAATAATTATTTATTCAGGTCCTCTAAAATCGTAAAGAATTCATGATGCCTAATTTGTGGAAACCCATGTATCTATACTCAAACTGAAACACATACTCATTGAAAGATATTGTAGGCAGGGTTATATTGATTTCAGAGTTACTGCCTCTAGAACTTGAAAATTTGAAGAAAGGGGAGACAAGATTAGTCCATATCAGAAAGCTCATAATTACGGAATTATTTTAGCTGAAAAGGAAAAAGAAGGCCTGGCATCTGATACATTTTTTTTTTTTTTTTAGTAGCAGCACCCCTCATCATCTCTTGTGATTTTGGCACAGCCTTTTGCACAGCCACATGGTATATCAAACTGGAATACTAATCAATCTTTTCTTGAAGAGAAAAAAAACCAAACAGAACAAAGAAAAAAATACATATTTGTTTTTAGAAAGAAGCTAGATCAGTTCTCCAGTTTATTCTCTGACTGTACAACCTAGTGGTGCTGGTAAAAGCAACAGGGCAACAAGCCATGGCACAGGGGGATGGAGGCAGAAGTCAGCGAGGTAGAGAGAAAATGCCATAAAATTAGTACTTCCATGAATCCATATCCTGAAGCAACACCTGCATTTGTATGATCTAAAACACATGTTAAATGACTACATATCCAAAGAACTGAGGAGTCTGGACTAGATGATTTCAGTGGATATTCTGAAACCATCCCCATAAGCTATGGAAAAAACTTCTCATCCCAAAACAAGACATGAGATGAACCTCCATTGAGAAAATGAAAATCAAATTCCTAATAATTTAAGAGCTAGACTAAGTAGCACTAATCTGTAAGCAGATTTGGGTGGACCATTTATTCTTCCTAAGATACAATGTCAAGAGTTGGGTTTTTTCCTGTTTATATAATGTTAAACTCTTTTTTCTATATTTAGATGCACCCCTGCAGTTTTCTGTTAAATACCCTGAAATGATAGGCAGTTCCTCATAACCCAGTAGTCCTTTATAAAGAATTTTAGTCCTTCTCCTCTCACAAAAGGCCACACATTTATACACACAATTGTCTATGTTCTTCCCAAAGACTAACAAAAAAAAATCCATCAGTTATGCCTCTTTTGGACCTTTTTGTTCATATATTATGCAATTCAGTGGTTCTCAAAATGTGGTTCATAGGCCAATGTTAGTCCAAAGAGAACTGGCTGGTTGCATTGTTTCCAGCTGTTATTTAGGACACTCAGGCTGTGAATACCTTTAAGCAAGAATGAACCAGCTTAGCTGCCTCAGGTCACTACTATATAAAAGGAAGTGAGAAAACAAGAGCCTCTCTCCAGGACCAAAGCAACTAGCTGGAAAAGAATTTCCTGGGTAGCAGTAGGAAAAGAAAACTGGTGGTGGCAGCATGTACAGGGCACCAAAAATAAGAACACCAGGAAAGCATCTCAAGAGTGAAAAGGAAGAGGAGCAGTCAGCAAAACAGCATATGCTGAAGGAAGGAAGAAAAAAAATGTAAATAGCAAAGAAGCCCAGGGAAGAAATACAACCATGTAAAATGAAGGTAAAAAAAATTTGTTTTCTTAGTTAATGACAAAATCTGTATTACACATAAGAATTATAATGTAAGAACGTATTTTTATTATTTTTTTCAGATATACTCAAATATGATTTGCTAAGAATAACATTTGTTTCCTCTCTGGCATTTAGTCAAGGAACTTCCTTCTTTTGCAAAGTACTCCAGCATTGATGCTCAAGGTGAAACCAAAATTCCAGTACTAAATAACCATGTAACAGCTTATTTCATCCATCATTTGAAATTCCCATTAGACTTCCATAAAGTTAAAGCATGGAAAAAAACCCTACAGAATTTCCTAACAGAATTTCATGTGAAGCTGGAGCTTCTAAACCATTAACAATGAAGAACTATGTGGGCAGTCTACTTCACTAGTGCCAGCAAATTATATGCAGATTTCCTACTACAGATTCAAGTACTTTCCTGTCATATTCTTTAGAAACAGCTGCAGCTTTCTCACGGGGCCCAGTTCCATTTATTATAGTAGGATTTATAACAGGTGGCTTGTACATTTGAAGAGAACAGGCCTGAAACAGACTCTTGCAACATTTTAAGGGGAAAAACACTATGACCTGTTTTGACTCAACTCGGGAACTACTACTCAGCAGATAGAAGTACTTTTCTTTAAATCTTTTTGAGGTATTTCTGTCTGCATCAACTGCCATTCCTTTTTACAAGTTATTCCTCAAAATCTTTGCTTGAATGAGCAATAGTTTCTTCACATAATAATTATCTCACTACACAGATTTATTAGAATGATGGGCTTCAAGCAAAAAGTTTTTTTCAAAAGTCAAAGACTAGAGTAAGATATCTGACTGCAAAAATAATTTAAGACACAGAGAAAAGATTTTCCATAAAAGTAGGAAAATTATATTCTCTTGTGATAGGTGATATGCTAACTGATAACAACTGAAGTAAATACTGCAGATGATGAAAATGTTATATTAATTCAGAAATACAATGCTTGTGAATTGGACCCTTTTAAAGGCCAAAAAACAAACATAAAAAGCCCATACATCAAACTTGGCTGGCTCACTGAGCTCTGAAACAAGAGCTCAGAAAGTGGAAGGGGAAGAGCAGGCTTGATAGCATCAACACTGTTAGCACTCTTAGAAGGATTTAAGGAACCAGTACAGTGTTACACTGGATGGACTCATTATTGCTCCCCTGTAATCCCAGTGTTCATGAAAAGTTGCACAAACAGAAACAAAAGGAAGGGCACTATTAGGCATAAAGTAGTACAGCAATTTTAGTATTAGATTTTTTAATCAGATAGCTCTCAACAAGCTATTTCTTTATTTTGATAGTACTAATTTTTATGGGTTTGGTTGTAATTAAAAAAACATACCTTTTTGAGATGTCCTAATCGAAGTTTGAAAATTTCTTCCTGTTCATGGTACTCTGCTAGAGTCAAACTGAAAAACGAAACAATCATGTAATTATAGCTTTTATATGGTGGCAAACAAAACAATAGCATTTTTACTTAAAAACTACAGTATATCCAGTATCTTGTTATTTACTGCCACTAGAAGTACTAGAAGTACATTTTTGAACCATCTGAACATTTTTGATTTGTCATTTCAGCGTCAAAACATACTTACAGAATGCCTGTGTCTGGTATTCTGCAATATTAACTGCCTCTCCCACAGAGCTATTTCTGCTCTTCCAGATAGCCTGTTAATTACCTAGGTGCATCCTGAATCATATCACCATCCCAGTTTTTAGCTGATGCTACTCCACTGCTTGGTTCTCAACTCTAGCGCATTAAGAAATTAACTAAGAGTGATAACACACGATTTCTGAGCTGTGATTTACAGAAGGTAGTGCAAAACCATACATTTGAAGTTCATTAGCACTACATTTTGCATGAAACCACAAATTCAGCTTTGAATTCACACGTGACTCTCTTGCTTGTTCTCTTTTCATCTTCCTTTTCTCAACAATTTCTGGCTACAAGTAATTCAGTGGTCCCTCACTGTCTATAGACTTGCTTGGACATAAAGTCAGATATCATGCGGAGAATCCAGACTGTTTGCACAGATTAGTAACCAAGAAACCTACAAACTGACTGCATGCAGTATCCATCTGATGAACAAAAAAGATAAACCACCCAAAAAATAAACCCAAGACACTTAAGTTCCAGATAAGAAATGCACATATGAGGAAGAGAAACAGGGGATGGGGAAGGAGAAAGAGGTATGGCCTCCTTGAAAGGGTTCACACAAATGCTTACAAAAGAAATTAAAATTACACTTTCTGTTGTTTTGCCTAGACCTAATATTTCACGCATGATACAAAGCTAAAACTCATAGTATAATACGTTCTCATAAAGTCCATATTTCTGTGGGTTCAGCTATCAGCTGGGAAGATAGTTACCCATGGTGGTTAGAAGGGTATACATGCTGCTTATATTGCAAGTCTGAGGACTAAAATGTCTTGAGAATCACCAGTAGTCTTCCCAGAAGTGAGGGACACTAATTCAGATTTTTCTTATAGCAAATGCCAACCAACTTCAATAAAATTTGCAGAAATCTGATAGACTATAAGACTTCTTCCTCCCTTTTAAACTTCAAGTTCACCACAGTTTTCAGAATTCTAACACCTGTATTTTTATTGTGTCTCAAAAGTTGTTGATAAAGGAGTGCATCTTTTTCCGATAAAATCTGGTGGTTCTGAAGCTTTCATAGAGCCCTTTCCATTCCTGTTATTATAAATTCTGAATTTTGCTGTCCATTTTTCTGATTTGACCAGGACAGAAAACTGATTCAACCAAATCTCAGTGAAATTACTGAGGGTTTTTTTGACCACAGCATCTAAATTTTCAAGAAACTGGAAACAGCCTCACAAGACTGTAGTTATTTTATCAGCCTTCTGGGTTTGTAACATATAGAAAACACTCAGATCAGGCGACAAAAGCACCCATCATCACATCCTGTCACAATCTGAGAGGGAAGCAATCGTTTCTTTTAAGACATGTCATACAGAGTTACCCTGCATCTTTTTTTCTTACTGGAATTCAGAGCAGTCTTGTATTACAGTCAATAGACATCCCCAAACACCCTGAAGGCAATGGAGGGAGGAAATTTGCCTCTCCAAGAAAGGCAATATGTCTCCTACCACCAGATTTTGGGACCTAACATTTATATTCTTTTCCTAGCAGAATCTCCTCTGGGTTTAGACAATGTATGCTACATCTTAAAAGAAGAGGCATTAAAGCAAATGCAAAATGGGGTGTCTCAATAGCTAGGAAAGCTGGCCATGCACTTGGACTTTGTACAGTCCAAGCAACAGCAAGAAACATAAGAAACAAATGCTCTAATTCCTGCTGTAATACATCTGCTATCACTGTCAAAGAGATCAACAAGACCATGCTAGACAACTCACAACAATATGCCTGACACTTTTTCAATACTTCTATTAAAACAGCAAACTACTCTAATGTGGATTAAGTTCTCAGTTAAAAAGGACCAAGGATCAATGCCAACATGTACAAGGTTGAATATTGCTGTTTCCAGATTCTTGTCTACAGTACAAATTACAGGTTTGCACATTTCCAGAAATACAGACAGTAAAGTCTCTCTTTCTCGGGAAGAAGAGTAAGTATTCAGGTGGCTTTGCAAGCTGAACCACTGGTAAAACACACTCAAAACATGAAGTTTATGACATGATCTACCAGAACTTTCAGTGAACACTGAGAGTCCTAAAACCACAGATCGCCTTAAAAACTAACATAATACAGAAAACCTGGTCCTTTTTATAAAACCTGAGGTGTCCACAAGGAGTTGTAACAAAGTGCCCAGACAGCTCTAGCAAGTATCACCTTTCAAAAAGTCCTGAAACAGCCCTCCTGGGCACAGAGCACAACTTGGACATCATACTGAAAACATTAAGATCCAAAGTCACTCTTTCCATGTTTCTATGCTATAACTCAATAAATGATTGTTTTCCATTTTTCTATTTCCTTACAAATCTAACTCTATTAGAAGCACAGCATGTTTCACAGCAATCTAAAACTGTCATTACTGACCACCACATTTTGGAGGAAGGCATATAAAACACAGAGCTGTACGCAGATACTGTACGCAGTCACTTTGGATTTTGTTCATTTACTTCTGAAAAACAAAACTTTATTCTCTCAGATTTGGAAACACTTTTTTTTACGAGTTTATTCATTTTTATCTAAAAATATATTGTACTTTGTATTAAAATAGCACACAGTGAACAGCAGTAAGCCAGTAACAGTGTGCATACTGTCTGTTTTCTGGCTGTAGGTCACCAGCCTACCACACAGTCTGAAAACATCCTACCAGCCTAGAGACTGCTCCCCATCAGCCCACCACTTTCCACCTGCATCCACTCACCACACCCTTTGCAGGGCAGTGGCATGCTGGTGGCACCTTTTGAAAACAGAATTACAGAATCACACAATGTCTGGGTTGGAAGGGACCTTAAAGATCATCTAATTCCAACCCTCCTGTCACAGGCAGGGATGCCACCTACTAGATCTGGTTGCTCAGAGCACCATCCAAGGCACCTACAAGACACCATAGTTTCCTGCAAAAGGGGTTGCTCCTCCATCACCACAGCACAGGTCTCATCAGACGTGAAGGGAGAAAGGTTGAGGAGCACAGGGTAGGGACATCAAACAGAAACAAGGCTGCTGCCATCTTAAGCTGGATAGTCTGGGCCTGGGGCTAATCTCAGGAGCACTGGGGAAGAAGGGCAGCTGGGAACAGGTTGCATGAATTAATGTGGCAACAGTCTGCTCCTGACTATGATCTTTTCCGCACAAAATTACTGTACAATGAATGCTGTATTTTAACTGCCTGCAGCCAAATAAACTCTGAAACACATGCAATGAATTGCTGAAATTCCCCAAAATGTGCTGGACATATTCTGTGCACGTAGCATAATTCTCCTGTGACGTGTAGGGCCACGATGTGCCACTTTTACTTATTGCTGGATAGCTTTCCTGGCCTGAAAGGCTTGACTACCACCAATTCAAACTTTTTTTTTTTTAAAATTAGTAAAAATAGGCCTTTCAGACTCCTATGTTTTCACAATCAAATTTCAAAGGTTTTGACACAATATGCATGGGTAGACATAACCAGTCTTCTTTTCACTTCTTCCTCACAAGTTCAGACAAAACCTGTTTCTAGGATCACAATTCTTTTACTAGTGGGTACAGACAAGACAAAAAACCCAAACTACCCACGTGTTCCTTGGTTTTCACCATGATCACGCCTGGTACATTTACAAGCATCTCTCTTCCCATCTCTTCCCAGCTGGAAAATCATCCTGGATACATAGGCATAACAGAATGCAGCCATGCTCCCAAACAGTCATATATACATCCCCTACAAGTTTTCTGGCTACAATTTCTGAAGCTCTTCTCTTGTGGTCCAAGCTTATTCTCACTCCAGTTCCCCAAATTTCTACAAGGACAAACAAACTTCAACCAAGTCAAAAACTTTCATGACGTCTTTTCACCCATTGTTTGCCTTAGAAAGAGACTGCCTTAGGAAAGGAACTGTCTTTACTTGTCCAGTAATGCCTGGACACATTGTTGGCACTTCAGCCTGAAAAAGTTCCTGAAAATATTTTTATTTGTTCCATACAGAACAGAATGCTCCTGCTAAATGATGCATTTGTTCAGCCACAGTAACAAACCCTGCCAGCTCTCTCTGCTATCCTAGTCCAAACTGCATGCAAGGACAAGGACGTATACAGGCTACCACGGAGGAACTGGGAAGCACTTGAAGAGGTGACTGGGAAGTGAATACAACTGAAATGGCTGAAGCTGCAGAGGAAGGATTTCACCATCTAAACCAAATAAAATATTGCTCCTAGAAGTAATTGTCTCGTGAAATAAGAGCTGCTTCCAAAAAGTGGGGACTAGCATTATAATCTTACAGAATCCTCTCTCGCGTCTCCAAAGAATTTGGAATAGACTTTTCAAACAGATTTTTTTCCAGGGCTAAGAATGCAACCTCTATTCAAATAAATTTTTTTTCTTTAAGTATATTTCAATTTATTTGTTTCACATAAGACTAATAAAATTACTTTGCTCAGTACAAAAGAGAACTCTCAAAATTGAAACTACTTTTTAGTTTTGGCTTAGGCCACAAAAAAGGAAAGAATGATGGAAAACCAGAACAGTGTTTAGACTCATCTGTTACATGTTACTTGAAACACCAAGCCACCATTCTCTCACAAGACACTGGCAAGCTGGCCACTTTTATACCAATAACTTCGGAGCAAAAATTCTGCTTTTACATTCCTATCAGAGACCACAGTATATTCAGCTAAACTAAAACAATGCCCTTGTTAAGAATGCCTCAGGAAACACCTTCAGTCTGTTTCAAAATAGTTGACATCTGTTTGCAGAAAAGCTTCAATACTACTGATTGTCATTTTGTCTTGTCAATACCAGAAGCTGGAGATTTTTTTTAAAGCAAACAATGAAGTGGTGAACATACCTGTTGGTAATAACCTCTAGCAAGTTTTCTGAATGTTAAAAATAGACCTGCCCAATCACTTGCATATATGTTGTACTAATTCGCTACTGGTTTAGTTTATTAATCTCAAGCAGCTCTGCATTTCCTCATACCTCATATAAACAGAACCTTTTCCATTTGACTATACTAATTAGGATCATTACTGCTGAAGTAATGCAGAAACAGTGATAAGTACAATGTAATAGGAGAGAATCACATGGAGCACATGACAAATTTACTCTAAAATGGAAGTGCACAATTAATGTTTTCCCAAGATACACAAAACATTTAATTCTCTACTGAAAAGCAGAAAGGAGTCAACACGTATTACTAGTATACAAAGTTATAGCAAATCCTAAATACAAAAAAACCCTTTCCAGTAAAGGCCTAAGAGCATAATGTGGCTAAATTATTCTGTGATCTCAGGATGCATTACAGATCTTCTCAAAGATCTGAAACAAAATTTATAAGCTTATGATATAGGCAAGTAATCTCATATCTAGATTATATAATGATCAAACTATGATACTTAAAGGCAAAACAGTTTTGATTCAATAACTGCTTACATTCATGCTAGCATTAGATACAAAAGGACAATTCTGATTGTTCTCCTGGCGATTCCATAACAAGCGAGCATTTTCATGTGTCATTTAACACGTATCTGGTTAAGCCAGATGTAATGAAAATTTGCAAAGTCTTTAGTAAACTGGAAATTATTTAACACCACGTAATACCAGAAAATATTCTGAAGTTTATTACCAGGAATTAATCTTGTCCTACCTAAAAATCAGAACGTTGTCTGTATTTTTCCCCAAATTTATATTTCATCATCTCTCAAAGTAGCAATAAGATTATGGGAATACAACCAGCCAAAAGCTAGCAAATAAAAATTTCGGTAAATTTTCAGGTATTTTCCATTACTTAAATGTTAATTTTAATAACAGGAGGGATTCCATTCAAACACACCAGTATTTTTAACACGACAGCAATATTTACTGTACTATTCAGAAGTATTAATTATGGTCTCAGAAGAAACACAGGCACTAAGCATTACTAAAAAGTCACAATGAGCAATGACTCTTCAGCTCTCTACCAAAACACGAGTAATGCTAACCAAGATTTGCTTACATTGCCTTACTACTGTATTTTCATGATATTTTTGTCACAGCAAAACAACTTCACAATGTGAATTTTAAGAATGATGCATTATGCAAAACACATGCAGCTGTCTTCAAGGGATGGTCCAAATGTATGGATTTTGCAGATCTAACCAGAGCAATTTATATACCCTCCATCCCCAGAGGTATAAATTACTGCCTCCACATATGAGAGGTGACAGGTGACCATGCTCAACACAGGTAGCTTACTTCTGCCAAGTAACACAGATTAATTTGCTAGTCTTTTTAACCCTAACTATTTACTTTTTACTTAAAAATAAACTAGGAACAGATACACTATCAGCTGCAGCCTCTTAGCATCAAGGGCAGTAACCAGTATCTTGAAGCAGCAACTTCATAAAATATTCAAATCAAATGTCAAGAACACATCTTTGTGTGCCTTGAATTATACCGTTTCTGTCTGCAGGCAAAAAAAAATGTCCCCAGGAAAAAAAAGGAGTTCTATAATAACTCTCAATTTTTACGTTTCAATGACAAAAAATTTCAACACCGTCAATATGTGAAATGAGATCAGTAATTCTGACAGTTGGTCTCAGGACGTAGCATTCAGAAGGGGGAAAAAGATATTCTTTCCATTTGTTTTAAGGTATGTCTTCAAATACTAAAGGCTGAAAAAAGCTTTTTTTTAATATAACTAAATACCATTATATGGAAAAAAAAATCTCTAACTAAAGGAGGAGCTCTTAAACCAATGTGGATAAAGAAAAGTTCAATCGGTATCAGCAACATTACAAGACTAAGAAGCCAGGATAAGGACACTTCTAGATCAGGATAACATAAGGAACATTGCCTAACCCCAGAATGGGCCCTTCTCTGGTGACTTTACCAAAAATAAATTGCGCAATTGTACAACAACTTCATAGACAGTGGTGCAAATTTCCCTAACATCAGCAAGTCCTTAGTGAGAATATAGCTGCTGAATACACCGAGTGTCTTTTTATGCTGTTATTTGAATAGAACACACAGAGAGAATATCTGAGAATTTATGTAAAAGACTGATTGAAATGTTAAACTTACAGCTGTGGTAAATTGGGTCTAACAAAGGGATCGTTTTCTGCCCCATTCACAGCTTTATTTTTCCTCTGCTTGGGTTCAGAATTGGCAGATGGTGCCTGAGAATTATTTGTAGTTGGAGGCTTTCGCTTGGCCAGGAGCTTTCTTTGCCTTTCAATGTCTTCCCTTTGTTGATTCACCCACTCTTGCTGCCTGTAAACCCCAAAAAAAGCTTTATTAAAGTTTCATCAATTTGCATTTTTTAAAGAACTATCTTTTTAACTGATAAGGCATTTAGAAATTTTAGAAAACTTACTGTACATGTGAAAATGTTTCCTAGGAGAAAGAATACCAGTGTTCTTCATGAGGTGGAAAAATTTTGCTCAAGTTATGGCACAACCTACTTTTTAAATATAGGGTGGTTTCTGGGTTTTTTGTTTGGTTGGGGTTTTTTTGGTTTTTGTTGTTTTGGGTTTTTTTTTATTTGTTTTTGAAAGTGTTATATATGACTTCCGCACAAGGAAAAAAAAAATTTAAAAAAAAAAAAAAATCAATCTGAGCTGCTGGATACCTTCTTTTTTACCATAAAAAATGCCCCCTGACAGCATCAATAGAGAGTACCTGACTTTTATAAGCCAAATACAGAATTTGATCTGGCCGTTCCCAAATAAATCATCAGTTTGGTTGTGTAGCAAATGATTACAACTTTTATGCAAAACACATCTACAGACTGTTTTTTAAGACTCTTGAGAAAGACAGTGCCCTAGGCAATCCCACAATGCTAAGACTAAATACTGCCCTTCAAAAACTAGAATCTGAGTGAATTACTTTTTAAAATACATGTATCCTTCTATCTATATATCTATCTGTATCTTCAATGAATGAGACTCATTACCAAAGAACATCTTTGGAAGCACTGCATAATTATTTTTCCACCATCTCTGACAGTCTTGCAGAATCCTTTTCCTTGGCCCCATCTCTGCTGAAACACCTGCTATGGCAGCTCATTTCCAGGTGGTTGTTCTCCCCCATCCACTTGCACTAGACCCCATCTGAGGCTGCCAGATTTGTCACTGCTCCTTCACAGCACTAAGGAGCAGGATGCCTGAAAAAGCTGCTGCCATGAGGATGTGCAGGTAGCACCCATGTGACCAGTGAGAACTTCACAGACCTCATCTGTCCCAATGACCACTGGTGATAGATGGTTAGCTTCCTGAAAAAATCACTGATTTAGTTTCATAGCTCTTTCTATCAGCTGAGATGAATAATTACGTGCTGCTTATTTACTACATTCATGCTTTTGTAAAAACAGTTAAAAACAAAGTGAAATCAAACTGTTTTTTAAAGACACAAAACCTTAGCATTCCCTCAGCTGATCAATGGAGTTCTATACTCTATTCTCAGTCTTCAAAAGGCAAAGTAAACTGCAACATATGAAAAGCTACTTCATTCCTAGAACATTAGTAATAAAAAAATCCACTAGAGGGAAGTAACAATTAGTGAGAATTTTAAGAACATAGCATTGACTAACTTCACAAGATTTTGAAATGCAAAGCCATCTGTCCACTGCTCAGTAAATGAAGCACCATGACGAACTGTTGTAAAATGCCCCAGGCGTAATCTGTCTTGCATGCTCTTCTCTCTGCTTGCCAGCTTCTCCTGTGTGCTCTAAGAAAACAACAAAAAAATTTTCATATTTAGTAACACTAAAGTGTTCAAAAAGTCAATAAAACTCTCAAGGTTTTTTTTCTTCCAACAACCTCTTAGGGCAAGGATAAGAGGAGACTAAATGAAAATATCTTGTAGTATTTACTCTATTTTAATTTCTACAGAACTCAAGCATCTGCAGTTGTCAGAATCAGTACTAAAGAATGATTTATGCACAAAAAAAATAACCTGAGTTTGGCTCAGTTTTCCTATGAAGTTTGCTGCTCGTCGTCATTAAAAAACCACTTTATTTGTAAATATAGAAAAACTGATAGAATTTTAATTATATCCTCTATGATGATGATAATCTATCTGTACGTGTCTACTACAACACATGAGCCGACTTAGGTATCATAGAGAATGCACCTACTATACTTAGCCCAGAAAATTACTTCCTGGAAACAGAGCATCTATGTTACTTCTTGTACCAAAGTGACTTGGGGCAGGGATGTCTACATGGAAACACACTGTGGGCAGGCTTAACTGCAATCAGATATTCACTTGCAGTGACAGAAGCAGAAGCCCTTCTTAGAACCAGCACTGCTACCACAAGCATCCTTGGGATGTGACAACCGAGTCTGCCTGGTCTCCGTTAGAGTGAACACCTAATGCAAGGAAACCTCTTTAATTGTTACAAATGCTTACTTCATAAGGAATGTCTATGGCCCAAAATCACACACATGCACAAAAAGTGAGAAGTTTGTCAGAATTAAGGATCTTTTTGCAAACAGACTTCTAGGCTGAAAAAGGGCCTTTCACAAGAAACATCTCTTGTGGTATTCTCTGTCTGAAGGTACCCATCTACTATCATGGCAAACAGATCTGATGCATCTTTTCCCTGCATTCCCCTCATGCTGCAACTTAAAAAGATCTGCAATAATTTATTTATGACATGCTAGTGAGGAAACTCTCCCTAATCCTCCAATGGCTCACTTTTTGCCATTGTATATGACAGCAGCATCCAGCAGCTAGCACTAGGGAAGGCACTTGGGCTGTTTATCTTAAAATCTTTTGTAACCTGATTTGTAATAACATGATTTTCTATTAACTTTTTAAGATTTTTTTTTTTTAGATGAGGCTATTTTAAAGAAGAGGGAGACAAGCAGGGTATCCTTGTCTTCTAATAAATTGCTGCTAGTTTAAATATAATGGGAATGAAATTTCAAAAAAAATTCTTTCATTAATAGTAGTATGAAGGCAGTTATCTTCATTTCCTTTTTTCCATTAATTCTGAGCTAACATGGCATTTTATCATTTTACATCAAAAATTACCTTAGCCACTTAAGTGTCTCACAAAGAGATATTATCCATCTCCTCTCCATGACAGATTATGTTCAAATTTACCCACTGTGATCTTACAATTTGTTCAGAAAATATGCCATATACTAAATTCTTAACTTTTATGTTTTGCTAAATCTTGAATTACTTATGATGGGTAAATGCTTAAATTAAAAAAGGTACATTTTCCACAATCTGAAAAAGGCTAAACATTTTATGTAGCTTATTCAGGTTTATAAAAATACTGCCAGAGAGAGATCATGGATATGAAGTTTCAATCTCAAGCAACGAATGTGAAGAAGTTGAAGTGAAAATCAGGAATCATAATGGAGTTTTACTGCAATCTCCCAGCTTTTATCACAAAGATTTCAAGAGCAGTAAACTTACCTTTTCAATTAGAAGCTTCTTGCTCATTGAAATACATTTGTTTAACCTTTCTTTGTATTTTTCAAGTAGTTTTTGTTGTTCATCTATTTGTCTTCTAAGATCACAATTAGCCTAATAAATATACACAAAATATGAAGACGTATGTTGAAACACTATTTTTTAAATCAGCTGTCACAGAAAATAAATATATCTACTTTCACATGACTAACGTAAGGTACACACACAAACACATCTATTTATCTAAACAAAGATTTCATTTCACAGATTTATCCCAATCTGCAGAAGGATGCCTTGCTTCTCTTTTATTTCCCTTACATTGTCCTGCACTCTGTATTACAGAGCATTCAGCATACAGAGAATATATAAAAGCTCTGTACCAATCTCTTGTTCAGTTCTCCACTGAGGGCTCCACTTTCAATTAAACAGAAAGTTAAAATTTTAGCATCAGATCTTTATATATGATTTCTGAAGTCATGAAAATCCTAACATCTTCAATTTAAAAGAAAGTAAACGTTTCACAATAATAAAAGTTTCAATTATCTGAGTAGGAAGTTTAACAAATTTCCTGTGTTCCAATTATATTTAACTTATTACCTTAAAAATCCCACAACAATATTATTTTGATTAAAACAATTTTTTTTTTAAAAAGTTTAGGGTTGTCTATCCCATACTGTTGAACATGTGTAAAAACAGTCTACATACACAATTTCATAGTATATGATTGCATGGGTTAATATTTTTATGTATTGTACGTATGTATGTACACATACAAACACTAAACATACTGCAACTTGTGAATACAGGTTTGTTTCATATTTCATATTTCTATGTATCACTTCTCCAATGCTTCCTTCAAGAGCATAAGCATTAAGATTTTTTTTCTGAAAACAGGTCTTAGAGCACAGTATAGCATAGTTTTCTTATTAAAAGTTCATTGCCTGTAATTCTTTCTGTCACAATCACCTCCATTCTGAAAATGCCAATGGTTGTTCCACTGATAAGGGCTATTCACAATTAGAACCAGAAAAAAAACCCCAAAACCACCTGTTAGGTGAACTATAATATAAATTTAAGGAATTAATCAACTGCCTGCAAACCGCATTAGTTTTCTTTGCATCTTCAAAAGTATATCAACATATTTAATCAGTAACGAGTCATAGCACAGAAGCTGAAAAAAACATCTTATACATTTCATTATATAGACTTCTTAGATTTAAGAAAAAAATTACAAAAATTAAAAACTTGTTATACCTTTTAATTTAGGTAATTTTTAAAAAATCGAAAATATTTGCCTCATATTCAGTCTGTTGTTCTGAATAAATACCTTTACCCCATGTCCAACACTTACCCTGAGTAAGTCATCTATACGACCTTCTTTCTTTTCCAAGTCTTGATTTTTATTACTTTCTAGTGCAGCTAATTTCAGCATTGTGAGATCAGTCTAGAAAGAATATTTTGAAATATTTATTCTTTCCTTTAACAACTACAGCATGATTCTTCTTATGTTTGTTAGGAAGAGAAATAAACTACTTTAAAATATTCAACAAGACCAGCAAATCTTATCTTCAGGTGTTTTGGAAGTGTCATGACAGGTTCTAATTCAAAACTGCTTTCCCTCTTCATGAGGACAACTGTGAACAGTTGGGACAAACCATTAACAGTATTAAAAGATTTCATCACCAACTGAGGAGTTATTGTTCATAAAAAAGCATAAAAAACAGGGCAAGAATGTAAATGTAAACTCGTTAATTTCTCTCTATTGGTCAACAGGTGGAGCAACCTTTTCTGACTAACATGTGAAAGATAGAACAGATCACGTCAGAAATGGCAGAGAGAATGAAACAGTTGCTTTCAGCTTTCAGAAGTCACGTCAGAACTGTGTGTTGATCATTTTGATTGCCATCTCATGTTTCTTCTTCAATGTCAGATTTTAAATGCAGTATGACAATGGCAGCTGTCAATTCAAATACTGCCTGAAAGAGCAGTCTCTGCTTCTAAAATCACGAAACAGCTAAAATCTTGAGCAAAAACCTACCAATGACATGGTCATCTATGTAATCATGAAGTGCAGTGCTGGGAGCCGAGCAACCGCAGAATACAAAACTCACCAGAGGTATTTAAATTATGAGCTGCTGAACTCAACAGAGAAATGCTTTGGCAATTTTAAAAAACAAAGCTTTTGAAAGCCTTTAAGAGTTTAGAAGAAGTTAAAAGAGAAAGAAATAAACATAACTACCTTTTCTTTCCTGCAGTCTGAAGTGATATAGGATAGCTCTACACAAAAAGTTACCTGAGTAATCTTAATAGATAACTGCTTTGGTTGTGTGAGAGGGTGGTCCCCGAAAGCTAATGAAGTAGGAGAAGGACTATTCTGTCGAACCTGAAAGGCATGAAAGCAAAGTATTTTAGATACAGCTGTAATATTTAATTATGAGCATAGCCTTGTTACAACTCTTGGCAGGAATATCACAAAGAATAGAGAAACGAAGTGTTTTTCTTACACAAGCTACTACTTGGAGCACTGCATTGAGAGCTATCAGTATGGCGTTACATATCACTTGCAGTTCAGGAAGGATGCAATATATTCTCTGAGAAAACTAAGACTGTCACTTTTGGGAAACAGACTGAAGGATTTAAGACAATACAAGACTGACATAAGGTGATGGCAGTCTTACATAGACTTATTTTTCTGATTCTGAGCTTTCACAACTCAAGAATAATGTGAGTTATTTTTGGAGTGTTTAGTTCTCGTGGGAGAACCAGAGAGGGGAAGCTAGTGCAGATCAAAACACAAATCCTGTTAATGAACCTAGTCTGTGTGAACGAGACCTTTTTCAAGCCAAATTCCACAATCTGTATTACACTCCATATTGTTGGCAAAACCAAGAGGATGCCTGAAGTTGACTGTAAACGGAATAAAAGCTGAGGACTACCCTCAGAGAAAACAAATCTTTTCTGTAACTGGCAAAATTTGTTTGGCCATTTAGAATAACATGTTGGTATGCTGAACACTGAAATTGTGCTTATGAGAAGGAAAAAAATTAATTAGCACTACCAACAAAGAGAATTTAAAAAGCAGATTAGGTATCAATTGTGAAAAAAAAAAAGATTTATCAAAAACTGAGCTTTTAAAGTCCCAAGTTAGGAGTTCAAGTTTGTTTATAAGTAACAAAAAGCCTCTCCTTTTTTGTGTGAGGCCTATGAATAGATGTCATTACAACATTTTAACATTTATTCAACATTTTACATAACTACTTTGTATTTAAAAAGATGTTCAAGAAAAAATGACTCAGTGTTAATGGAAAAATTTTGTTTTAATACTTGATTTGACTTTTTTTTCCTGTTTGAAGAATGAACTCTTTCCCAGGACTCATTCCTTTCAAAACTCTCCCCTTGAATACAGATTATTTTTAATTTTGCTATTTTTAGACTATAAAACAATCTCCAGCAGTTATGAAGTTGACAGACTTACAGAAGAAGAAGCGGAATGTGAATTCTGCGGAGAGCGGATTGCAGGAGGTACGCCTCGCACTGGACTCGAGCCGTTTCCACCTTGGTACTGTAGAGCAGACATGGCCCTCCAGTTAGTCAATCTTCTCAAAATACATTATACATCTACTGAATGATACAGCTTATCTGTACACAGAATTTGTAAATCAGATTGTATTACTTTTATTAGTGCAGCCTTTAGCTGTTTAAAAAACAGTGTGAAAGATAATGAGTTTTGCATTTTAGTTCAGGTTCCACCAAGAGATGACTGCATCTCTACTTCAAGGTTTAATAGTCAGAAGCTTACGTAAAGAAAAAAGAAGTAGTCTCTCAAGAGGCCTGTCCATTACAACCAAAAATGCTGTAGCATCCAAAAAAAGCTAAATGGGTATTTTAAAAGGAAATTTTAAAACCAAAGTGAATTTTACAAAATTCTTACCTCAAAATAGTCACTAATCTTGTGACCACGTCCCCCAATACTCTTTCCTAAAATAAACACAGTAATACATTAGAACTGGTTAAATAAATTACTTGCAGAGGTGTCCTACATTTTTGCCTATAAAGTAATTATAGCAAAATCTTACCACTTATTAATTGGTTTTCTTTGATGCAGCAATACGTGATGTCCCCATGTAGGTAATTAAGGGATTGGCCAAAACAAAGGGATTTTCATATTCCATTCATTGAGAAATCAGATATTAAGTCACCCTCAATTCCTAAACCAGTTTAGAGTAGACTTAGAAGAAACCCTAGACCTCTTCTAGATAACAGGAAACTCATCTCTCATCCTACAGATCAAACTTTTAGCTCTAAGTCCATGCCCTTTTCAAGCACTATCTCAAAGTTCACCCACTTCTAGAGTATCAAATTAACCAAGTTTACTAACATTATATACTCCGGGTGAGTTATTATGCCCAAATGTTCTGCCCAAGGATTCTCCTAAGTGCCAGTAACAGTGAGGGCATAGAGGATGACAAGTATTTCCAGTCCTCTTAACCTGATTACGAATTGGGTAACTCACAGTGGTAATTAGGGAAACAAAACACCAGAGAATGAGATTAGAATCCATCATAAATGTATTGAGACTTCAGAAGAACTAACATGAATTGTATTGCTTCAACATGAGGACCTGACCCGTGTGTGGCATTCCAGAGATCACGCCAATGCACAAATGCTTTCTTCTGTTCGGCCCTAAGATGACCGATAAATTTTAAGACTAAATTTTCAAAATTTTTTCTCCTGTATAAGTCAGATTACCTGTTGGGAGACGTCTTGGAAATGGACTACTATTCAAAGCCTTTTACTTTATAGACAGAAATTTTTGCAATACACAAGGAGATCATTACCCATCGATCCATAAATTCAATTTCTACTTTTTAGCAAAGATTTTCAAGCTTTTCTGTTGTTTCAGCCCTGATGAATTCTCTCTAGTCCAATATACCTCTGTACTGACACTGCTGCATAATGCTGTGTCACTAAGAAGTAACACAAAAAACCAGAAACATTTGGCAGCCCTTTTTGTGTCAAGACTTTTAACAGAAGAATTTAGATAAAATAATTCCAAGACCTAGAACAGCACCCAGCCAACTTCTCCAGTAGTTACCCAGTCAGTGTACATATCACTGCTACTTCCCGCCACCCAGTTCTTTACCCACCATGTAATTCTGCTAGTGATTTCTGTCTTCGTGCTTAATTCTCATATATCACTTTATCAAATGAAAATTTGCTTTCATTCAGATAAATGAGACAGACTGCATTCCTTTTCAGTACAGAAAAATCTATTTGATGTCATGTTACAGAACTCTGCACTGAAGAAATACGTCAAACTATTTTGGCACAGCCAATTATGAATAGATTTACACTGATTTATCTCATGTTCCAATTACTTCTATGTTCTAAACAATCCTTTTCTTCAACATTTATAGATTAATTTACATAGTCAATATCCTGGGTATACAATACACAAGAGACTGATTTCTTGTTTCTATTTTCCAATACAATAGAAGTGAATTATTTGCTGTGCTTCAACTACACTGTACCACTCCAAGAGGCTGCAGCTTCTTAGGCCAGCTCCTTGAGAATATTGCAGTGTAGACTATTCAGTTTCACTGCTGCTGACAGTAAAACAGTAATTATAAGACATTATAATCGTGTTTTCTATATTAAAAAGTTCTGAAAATTTCCATCATCTCTAATTTCAACACTCATTAGTAACAGGAAGGATAAGCTACTAGAACAATGAAAATGGGAAATTTCATTCAGGTTCTTTGAACAAAGCAGGTGTCTACAAAGTAACACTTACAAAGAAATTCATTTTAGTCAAACTACATAATTCTTCTACTAATAGCAAGCTGCATCACAAAGACTTCCAGATATGGAGCCCATTGATATATATCTGAAGTAACATTTTCTAGCTCAGTTAGAATGAAAAATAAAGCTGATACAGATGTTATCAGAACTATTTCCACTCTCCTTCTGATGAATTTTTGTCTTGAGGTTAAATTTCCACCAGTCTTTGCCCAAAAGTCACTTAAAGAAAGGAATGACAAAAACTACCTTTTGTAAATATTAAATTAGAAATCAGTCTCATCATGATTTCCCCACCCCTCTAGATAACTACAATCTCCCATAGAAAAGGAAGACTAAAATTCAATTTTTATATATACCTGTTAAACAAGCATCAGCTATTGTAATTGGTAATCCCTTTTTCCCTTTATCTACTGAAAAGAAATTCAAACCACAAGATGTTTTGCATGAGAAGAGTTGCTGTAATTCTTAAAAAGATTACAGAGTTGTATCATAGCTGTGAGTTACACATGCAGTAGCTAATGATTCTTTTGGGTAATTGCCAGTCCAGTTCACGTTTTACTTGCCCATCCCTTCCAGTGACAAACAGGAGGATGAGAAGAATACACATAACTTATCATCCAAAACATAACACCTGTCTTACGTAAGCAAAAATACAGAATTTTTAAGGCTAACAGTCAAAACCGTGTTACATGCAATCACTATCCAGTCAATTTATATTTTAGTTTACCTTGGCTGCTTTCACTCTGAGTATCTGCTTTTCTTTTTCTTCCTCTGGAAGGTTCTGACTGTTTCTTCTCTGGAGTCTACAAACAACAAAAAGAACATGATGCAACATAAGCTCTATTTATTTACATTATTTCTATATTATTGTGAAATAAATTTAAATCCTCATCCATAAAACATGATTTCAAAATTCAGCAGGGATGCAATTTCAGATTGTAGTTAAACTAGATTATATGATCTTTGGTCAATCAGGTAAGTACAAGCTAGAAGAGATATTTAAGAAAGTGGGAAGTAGTTCTTAAATTACTTCCCAAAAGGCAATTCCACATATTAATTGTTAGGCAATTACTCCTTTTCATCCATTCCAGGATTTATGAACGCCCAATTTTGTTTCATTTATGTCTACTTTTTACCAAGATCTCTGTATTTTAGTGTGGGTGTTTTAAAGCTTAATACTTCAGTGAAATAATCTAATTATTGATGGTGTTTTCTACACACTGCTGTAGTACAAACACAAAGTACTAGTGCTTCAACAGGAAGTCAATAATGTTACACTTTTTCAGAAGTGCAAAAGATATTTCCAAACTACTAAAAACTGTATAGACTTCTAGAATCTGCTGAGAATTAAAAAGAAAGAAAAACAGGAAAGTATAGCAAAAATTGCTCAAAACGTTAATATCTATCTACTTGGAAAGTGTCATCCTCCCCATATACTTTTATCTCAAGAAACAAAAGCGTCAATGATAAGTGAAAAAACACAAATCTGTTCATATTTCTGGAATAAATTTTTCCATGCAGTTGCCTAGAATTTACAATCAGCATGTACAACACAGATAACAAGAAAGGGCTGTGATCAGAAGCATCGCTAAATTATATTTGCTCCTCTTTGATATGAGGATTCAAACCAGTAAAGTCTCCCCAATTTCAGTTAAGTAATACAAGCTGCTCTTGTTCAAGGACAGCATATTGCAGCTCTGTGTGTGTGTATTCTTCATGGTGCCTCACACGTAACTGGAGAAAGCATAGGAAACATTACATGAACTATTTTACCAATACTATTTTTCCAGTAAATCAAAAGTCCCTAATAGCTCAGACTAAATTTTGTATCAGTGACAAGATGCTTCATTTTCTCATGATACCATCATTTTATCATTTTATTGTACCTGTCATTTGGTGCTCCTAGTATGCTTTCTTAACGCAGCAAATTATACCAACATTCAAATTTCAACCATCAGTAAAATAATTTCAAGGATATTTCAATTCCAAAATCTTCATGTGGATATGCTCAAATATAAATTTACTACAAATATCCAACAGTATTTATGTTGGCAAGAACCACTTTTAGCTACCTGTGATCCCTAAAAAATTATTAGTCTATAAAAGAACAAGCAGGACAAGAAAGGTCTTCCTTATCTATACCATGTATTTTTTATGTGTTTTGACTCTGTGTGGAGCTTCATAACAATATATTTGGAAGTTTTACAACTGTAACTGCTATATTATCAGGCTATAAATTAAGTCCAAATTAGATATATTTTATTTTAAATAAACTCATCCAACTGACATCTGCATCTTTTACAGTGCTATCATACATTAGCAAACTATATAACACAGATTCCTGGAAATGAAGTTATCTCAAGATCAATGATTCTAAAAGCAGAAAGCATAGCTTAGAAATTTTACTTTAATCATTTGGAATTATTGCAGGTTGAATAGGTAACATTAAGCTATCTTTCCACAAACTAAATTGAAACTACTTAACCAAGCATTTTCATGTTATTCTTGTTTTCCAACTTTTAATTTTGCACTTAAATTCTAATGTAATAATTTTTACCTACCGTATCAAGCAAAAAAAAAAAAAACCAAAAGGAAAAAAAACACAAAACAAACAAACAAACAAAAAAAACCCAGAAAAAACCTAACCAAAACAAACAAAAAACACAAACAAAACCCCCAAATAAACAACAAAAAAACCCAAACCTTTTAAAAGCTAATTAATGACAAAACATGTAAGATTTCCCTCACCAAAACCAGTTTCCAGCTGCTGTGGCTCGTATTTAAAAACCAGCCACTTTAAGAGGTTTATAGTTTTAAAACTCAAATAATTCATAAATGTCTATTTCCTTAAGCCTTTCTGATTTCTTTCAGTGTTTAATTTAACCTTCCAAACTAGAAAGTACTAGCACACTAATGAGGTTATTAATGAGGTTACTCAACAAGGTCATGTTCCCCTTTTCTAAGCACAAAATTCACATGATAATGTACAGCACACATCAATCACTAGAAAATGTACTCCAAAATCCTTCCTAATGAATGGAGTCATATGAATTACAAGAAACTGAAGACTAATGGGGCTGGGGAGTATCCTCCTGATAAATGAAGACTGAAGCTACTTTCTGTAGCTTCCCAAGTATCTACATAGAGCCAAGATTTAGATTAAAATCTTACTATTTCATAAGCAAGATGAAAGTTTTAAGGTTACCCAATGCTAGATTGTAAAGTTATATTAAAGTCACACACAGCCTGGCATATTAGCAGGGCCTCATACATCTTGGTCTTGATCCTAGTTTTCCCCTCAATTTCACTGTGCTTCCCCTGAGCCTTCTCTTCACATTCATAGTTTCTTAATGTGCCACGCCATGATGAAAGCACAGAGTACTGACATGAATGTATGATCATGGTTTGATCAGAAATTTACATTCTTGCTAGAAATTAATTTCAATGATTCTGAGATTTGCATATCTATTTTTTTTTTCTCCCAAAACCTATTGTAATACAACAGTGCTCTCTCAACATCAAATCATGGCACTGCTTCCCAATGAGCAGGTCTTCTTATTTCTACACTACCATCACTATTACTATGAAACCTTCAAGGTCACACTATTAAAACAAACAAAAACCAACAAAACAATCCCACAACCTGTTTGCAATACTAAGATCTACAGCTTACTTTTTATGGTACTTTAGCATATAGGTAACCAGACGTAGTTTAAAGAACTGTAAAAATTTATTAACATACTTGCTATTACAATTATAATTTAAGTGAATACTACTAACAACTTCTGAAAAAGAGTCAAGAAATTGTATTTCACTACTCAATGTCATTAAGACTCATCTTTCACAGTGCAATGGAGCACTGGACTTCTGTGCAGGGGCATTTTCAAAAAAGAAGTCTATTTCTATTTTAGAATACAAGTCTTAGAATACTTAAAAGACAAAACATTATCCCTACCCAGAAGCATGGCTTCAGAGGTTAAAACGCTGTGCAGAGACTTTCAAACTCACACATCTTGGAAAAGCTTTGCCTCTGTATCTCATGTATCTCAACTGTAAAATAACATTTTCCTACACTGAAAACTTATTACACATATAGTCGGTGTTCTGAGATCACTCAACTACTCATAGACATGTTTTTCTGTCAAGAAATTGCAATAATGCATCATAACCTTCAGGCCACTGCAGCACATTTCCATTCCCACACCTACTTCACAACTGCATCACTGCCCAGAGTATTTCTAGAAAAAGCCATGAATAAAAACAACAGGCAGACAGAATCTTCTGGTTAAGAAAATAGTCTATGCAGCCGAATGCATAATCCAGCTGGGAAAGGTGAGGGGAAAAAAAAAACATAGCAGAGATTTTTTCAATGAGAAAAACAAATCACACATACAGAACTTTTATTTACAAGGTATCAGCTTTGGGAACCAATTAAATTTACTTGCTGGGCAGCCCAGTAAAAAGGCATCTTCTAGTGACTGAGCAAATGAACAATCAGGCCCCAAAGCAAAGCTCTGACATGTGAAAATAACGTCAACAGCACATTCCAAACAACTGTCTGTCCAGCATGAGACACAGCCACACAGGGTCTAGCCTAGGCTAGAAATCCACTCTTGGTTACAATGGGTATAATCTTGTCCATGTAATCTGTGACACACAGGGGCAAAACTGTCAGAGGGACTCACCGACCCCAAAATAGGTAAATTCTAAGAGTATTTATTTTAATTTATACTACAGTATAACTGTAGTATTAGTGCAACTACGTCAGTGCTCATCACTTAGAGGAAAATGTTCTACTCAAGGGAAGTCTGAGCTCTGCACATTAAAACCTAATAAAGGCATGAATCCTTTTTTTGGATTACAAACTGGATTTAGGTAAGAAAATACACAGTGACAACCGCAGCTTTTACAAATAAAGATGATGGCTACTGTCTGTCCTTGGCATAAATCTGTATTTTAAAAGAAAACGTGGTAAACTAGTTTCTAGAGTACTTTCAAGGATTCACCAAAGACCAAAGTCAGCTGTGCTGATGAAACACTTACTACTTATGAAACAAAAGACAGCAAACTATTTAAGCATTTTCAGCTCCAAAAGCTGTGTGTATCCTCAGACCATGACTACATAACATAGATAATAAAGGAGCAGAAGCAGCTAGTTTCATGACCAAAAATCCAAAGAAACTGACTTCTTGCAGTCATGATTCCTTATCCAAGATATGGCGTCTTTCAGTAAATTATGCTCTTTCCTATCTGCATTTTACTTTAAAAGCTTCTATACAAAATAAAGCATCAAAGTAGAAAATAAAAAAAATTACTTGTTAGCATTAAAATTCTGAGATAATAATGAATGTGCCCCATATACTTACCTCTGATTCTTTATCACTTAAAGATCCCAAGCTTCCAAAGCTGTGATTTGAACTCTCGTTATTTGTTGAGGCCTACCAAGACAAATAAAATACCCAACATTATAGACAGAATTATAAAACATAATCCACTATTACCACTCACAGTTACAACACGTAACAGTCATTTCATGCTCACATGGAAAAATTTATTAAATATAGAGCACTTGTGACTTGCAAGGGGAATAAGAAGTCTGACAGGTGGATATTTTGACAGGGCACAGTAAATTCTGAATTTTCATTCTTTTTAAGCCAAGTAAAACCCTAGCATATTCAAAACCATTAAAAAAAGTGCTGGAGACTACTAAAATTTTCAATTTTTGAAGAGGTTTTAATTAAAATAGGTTTTAATTTTCTGTCATGGAATAGATTTAAAAAATAATCTTTGCAATAGTCTGATCTTGGAGAAAATAAAAACCTGTTGACAGTATTATTCTACCTTCTTAAAACAAATTATTTCCCACAAAGCAATAAATTTACATGAGTGAGGGAAGAAAAAAACCAACAACAAAAAACACAAACCCACAACAAAAAAAACCCCCACCAAATAGTGAAATAGTCCCAAACTACAATATTTATTAATAAATTTACTAAAGGCTGATTTGTTCAGAGATTTTTGAACACAGCATGGCATGAGGACATTTTAATGAGTCATCATCAACTGAGTGTCTTTTTATAAAAAAAAAAAAAACAACACCAAAAATCTTATACCGATGGACTGGTCTCTTCCATATAGGGAGGCAGAACAAACACTTTGAAGTGAAACTAGTTCCACAGCAGTTTGCTCCCAAGCATTAAATTCCAGCCCTGTATCAGTTTGCAGGACAGTACTCATCTGTGACATCTTCTGAATAACTAGATCATCTCTGAATTAAAATTTCCAGAGAAATGTTAATTAAACACACAAAATTTCCATGTATATTTCACCCCCAGGGCAGTCTCCAGTACAGAAATGTAGTATGTAGTTCTTCCTTGCACTGTGTCAGTGTCTGGTCATCCGAGTCAGCTAAGACAATCTCAGTAACCTACATTTGTATTTCCAACCTTGCTTACTAAAAAAGCTTGAACATGATGGGCTTTTTCCCCCCAGAAATTCCAAAACTCTTCAGCAAAACAGTTGATAAGGGTAACCTTTCAAAAGAGTATTCCCAATAAATAAGAGTCCATTTCAATTTAATTACCAGAAGAATATAATGACCTAGAACACTTCAAAAAATAAGCATTAAGTGAAGTTGCAAGCTCTGTTCTGTCTTGCTGGTTTAGGAAAATGAGAATCTGGTATGTGGGGACTTGGGTTTGTATACAAAGAAGTTTCTCATTTTGGCCTTCAAAGTCAAGGCAGAGCAACGGATATTATATTTATACCTCACATTTTCCCAGTTACCTCTGCACAGCAGATCAAAACTGTTTTATCAGTTTTTTTAATTAAGAATCAGATAAGCCTCTCTGAACACCCCCCACCAAGACTAAAGACTATGTTTTAAAAAAGTGGTTTTTTCCAAACACAGCCCAGATCAGCTACTACACTTCATGTTATGTGCATCGGTACACTGAATGGTCACAAATAAAAGAAATACAAACAAAACTGACATAATTGTCATTTTACTGACGGTGCAACAAATCACAGGACTAGAAGGTAAGAACAACAGTGTCTTAGATGGATCTGCATCTATCAGAAAACAGTGGTAATAGTATCTTCTGCAAACATTTATCACAGCATTTGATAGTATTAAAAAAACCCACTCCATCCAGATATCCATTTGGAAACCAACTGGATGACATACAGATCATGGAATGCATCAGGGACAAAAAATGTATTTTTTCCATGGCAGAGCGAAAAAGGAAATTAGTTAAATTTCTTTTTCTGGCTAACTTGGATGAACAAACTGAGAATGTGAAAGTGGAATGTAATTGGGCTAACAGCTGAAATCAGCTGAACAACAGACAACAAGAAAAAGACTTGAACAGATTTATGGAAATAGTAAGCAGTGACTCATAGGGGATCAAAGTTTAAAGAAGAGGAACCCCAAGAAACTTGATAATGCCTTTAAAAAAAATGTATTACATACACAGCAGTAGACAGATTACGAGGAGGGAAAATTTGCGATAAAGCAAGGGACCAAAACAGCTGTATCAAAAGCTAAAAGTTAAATGATGCTAAAAGTACAGATCTAGTAATGAAAACGATAAATAGTTATTTGAATTATGAACAACTACCTGAGCTATTAAAATGAGTTAATTAATTAGGGGAGTAAGCAGTACTAGAGAACCCAAGGAATAAATAAAGATGGGCCAGAATTATCGTGTTTAATTTTAAGCATATGATATGGCAAATACACAATTTTGCAATCATAATGAGAAGATAATTAAACAGTGCATCAACATCACTGTGTCAATCCAACCTCATTTCGTCCCCTGACTATTTAACTCACGTCTTGGTTTAAATGGTAGTAACAAGTATGTCACCTTTTTACAGCTTTGCGACAGTTACCTTCATGTCACTCTCCAAAGCAAATTAAGATATGACACAAGATCACTATACAATAATTTCAATTCTGTGTAGTTTGTTAATAGTCATCAATACATCACATGTCTTCAGAAATGTCTGCTATCAGGAAGTATTTTGTTCCGTAATCTATACCGGTAACCAAAATACAGCATAGGAAGCTAAAAATACCACAAGTTTGTGTAAAGCACTTTAAGAATGAGGACACTGCAAACAGTTTGGAAACAGAATTCAGAAGTAATTTAGTCATGAGGGAAACGCGCCTAAAAAAATGAGTATTACACCTTTTTATTATCAGTTTATTAAGTACTATACTTGATGGAGAACATTCAAATGCACAAATACAAAATGGAGTACCTCTGGCTAGGCAACAGTATTGCAGAAATCAGTCTTGGAAGCTGAAGCTATGCAACATAGAATATGCAACAAAGACAAATTTATTTTTATTAACTGAAGGGTAATACACAACACATGGAAGGTAATTATTCAGTGTTCATAAGGTTCTTCCCCAAGTGTTGCATCCTGGCTTAGATACTAAAGGACAGGAAGTCTACAAGGAAAGCAAGAGAAATTGATAAAAATGTCTGGAAGTGTTGAAATAATTTGTTTATCTATATGATTAATCTTCAGAAAAGTTTAACCTTAAAAACAGAGGTCACACCAGACTCCCTGTGTCTATTTCAAGCTGAACTGTAAGTAGATGCTCATCTGCAGCAGGGACAACTCCACCTAAATACTGTGAAAATCTTCCATCTCTGATCACATGTGCACTACAGCAAAACCACAAAAGAGCCTGTATAAGCTCATTCTTCAGTGTTTTTAAGAACAATTCAATGTCCACGTCACAGAAAGGTTCAGGATAAACAATCCTATCTCAAAGCAAAATAACAGACTAACAAGGATTTTTCTGAGAGCCTCTTTTAACCCAATGCTTTTAAAAGTAAACCACATGGACAATATGAAAATGAGATGGTGCGAGATAAATTCATATTTCAAAGATGGCAGATCTGAATGACTGCTCTTAGGACTTACTTTAGCTCCAACACTGCAACTTCCAGTACTCCCAGTGCTGCCACTTACTACTCCTGTGAATCTTGCCTCCAACAATTCTTGTCTTCTTGGGTCCAGGCTATGAAGTTCATCCATTGCTCCTAAAAAATATATATGTAAGTTCATTACATTTCCTAATATTTTCAGTGGAATATTTTACAAACAAGCCAAACATACCGCTGGCCTATGCAAAGGAAGGATTTGTACCCTCAGCTTGACAATGACTCACATCTGTTACCTAATAACCAAAGCATTCAAGGAATTACAAAAATTTTGTGGAAAGTTCTGCATATCAGAATAGCCTTGTCAATTCTGGTTGAAAACTAGAACCTGTTAGAGGCATGTAAGACACAGAGTCTGCAGCATGCAATACGCCAACCAGGCAATTATTTATAGATTAAAAACTAGCTGACAGGAACAAGTATTTTCCAGCATAAAACCTCCCAATTCTGCAATGCATTCTGCAATGCTCTTGTTTTCTGTATTATTTAAATGTTAGACTGTCAGTGTCAAAGATCAACAAGCAGGAATTATAGGGGGGGAAAAAAGGAAAATCAGAAGGTAGATTGCAGTCCTCAACACATGCAAAGGAATGCAGTGTTATGTGGAGGTCCAAAGGTCAGAGAAAGATGAGCAGGATCAGCAATAAAAAGGGAACCAAGAATAACAGAGACCCTTGCAGAGGTGATGGCTTTGAGAGAGCCCTGTAAATGGCGTAAAGCAGTGCTGCTGGCATCGGCAGGGAAAGTAAGGTGGAAGGAAATGGAGGAACAAAAGGAGTTTCTGATGAGCTCAGCCTACATGAGTAGGCTGCAACATGATGTGCAGCTTCCTAATTTGTATTTAAATCACTTACGGCTGTTTAATGAGTCTGAAAGATTATGTAGACAAATAAGTCTTCCGTATTTACAGAAACTCTATTCTATGTTTTTCTTTTCAACTACTTGAACATTCGGTTTCTCTTCAATTGGAAATGTTTCAGTTGCTTTATTTTAAATAAAGTATTTCATGTTGAAGTCTTTATGCACTATTGTAATAGCACATCCTTCAAGTACCACACAGTAAAACAGCCTCAATTTTTTCCGACTAAGACACAACAAGTTGGTGCTTTTCAGTACCACAGGACAACACAGCAGTTCAGGAAGGAATGGTGCCATGAAAAAAAGCTTTCTAAATTCTGTTTTTGTGAAAACTAGTTTGCAAAGTTGAATTGCTTCTAGAAACCTCTATCCATTAGCTAAACATTCGAACCAATGCACCAACATAGCTTTTCCCTCGCTATTAATAAGACACTTTGTTATAGAGCTCTTGGGTATCTCAAAATCTTCATCATTCAAGCCCTAGTCAGATCTTTTTGTTCCTGACATTTTGGCCACTCCTGGCCATGGAGCTAACCCCTGTGGTAGGGAAAATACTGGTTCTGCTATTCGGCTTATTCAAGGTGCCCTTGTTCCTCTAGGAAGGCAGATGATGGCAAGTGTGGTGTCAGCGCTCCTTTACCATGGTAGCTGGTAACAGACCTCCTCTGACAGAAGAAAATCACCAAGACATAAACAGCAGGTAAGGAAACATTCAGGAAATGTGTTTGTGGCAGAGTCTTCTTTTGAAAAATCAAACAGCGAGTGGCAGGCTGGAGATACCACATTTTGTTACTACATCCAAACACAGCCATATATACAGCTGGAGGTCTCTTTTCCAACAACGCTGGAGAATTACAGAGATTGAAACTGCAGCTGGCTTCTCTGCAGTTGAAATGCTGCTTCTGAACTTGCCTAGTAAAAATCTCACCAATTTCTACATCCTTTAGATTGTAAACTCTCTGGGTTAAAAACTGTTTGTGTATGTACTGCATGCTGAGTGCAGAACAATCAGGAATCCTCTTTAAACTCTTGCTTCCTAAATTGTGCTTGTATACTGCTTTCAAGGGTTTCTATAACAAATTGAACACTTCTCATATGCACAAAAAATATTTCTTACATTTACGGACTGTGTAGTAAGGAGACATATTTGTATTTTTTTTTAAAGCAGGTATGTTCAGCAGATCTCTCCTAGTATGTGTGATGTATGTAATCTTAATGGGAAAGTATTGCTCTGAAAAAGCATAAGAAATTAATCACAGCAGATTTTTCAGGAAAGTTTAAGTGAATATTATTTTACTATATAACAGTCGAAGTTTCTAAGTGTATGTCAGTCTGAAAAAAAGCATTTCAGTTTACCAAATAAATCATTTAATGAAGCAGGTCTAGCAGTATTTTGATTTATTATCCTATTTGATAGTCACTGCCCACAAAAGTTCAGCAAACACTTAAAACTACTGATGTAACTCCAGCAATTACAAAACCACAAGTACATTACAGAAACAGACACTACCATATCTTACACTGTTTATTTTATGAAATGTGGGAAAGCAATAATCCCTGTGGATATAGCTAAGGCTCATCTGAAGTACTGCAGGTCTCATGTACGGTGTCTAGATACCAACGCACTAAAAAGATCAGCACTCCTAGGTTAAGTCACTGGTCAGAATGTCGACATAGCAGGTAAAGGGGCAATCCACCGCACAGATAAAACACAACCCATTTTTTTTCTGCTCAGATTTTGGAGCCTACACACACTAATGAATGCACTGCAGTCTCTTCACTATTTCTGCTGAAGTGTTTTTTTTTGCTGTTATGTTAGGGGGGTTTATTTTGGTTTGGTTTTTGTTATTGTTAAATATTCAAACCAAAAAGCAACACACACCCTGCTATCTTTGTGATTTGAAGGACAAGACAGAAAAGCTGAATTCAAACCTTCTTTCAATAGAGAGAAATCTCAGGAAGGATCCCAAGAACTGCCTTCCTCATTTGTGTTGTAATTTAAAACACACCATTCATATCCAAACACACAGCTGTTTTATCAAAAACAAGCAGCTCTGTACAATCCTTCAGTTCTCAGCACAAGTTACCTACTTTTAAAGGTACTGTCAGCTTTAAGGCAATTCATGTAAGGGACAATTTTTTTTTTTTAATTATAGAAACTACGTATTAAATGTAAGGGACGTGTAATTTTTTTTAAACATTAGACTTTATAAATTCTCCTGCTCACAGAATGCCTTGCTACCAACAAGACTGACATAAGTTACAGACCTGAAAATATACCTAGACTTCTTATTTGAACTAATGTCATTCCAACACCTGAAAGCCAATTCACCAATTCAAGGGACATTCAATCACATTACACAAGTATTTACAGCATATTTACCATGATGCTAAAGGAAAGACTGGCATTGCTACCACCCACTGCCATTCAAACTTCTACTACCTTCCAAAGAACACCTGGAAGGTTACCTGGAATTCACAGAAGATTCCTAGAAAACTATGCTTCTTTATTTCTTGTAACCACTACAGATTCTGAATGCTTCTTCTGATAGTTTTTTGGGGTTTTTTTAATTACCAACACTTTCTCGCTTTTGTATTTTTGGGGAGTGGTGGTATCCTCCACATTAATTTATCAGACCCATAGAGAGCCTCTTCTCTAAAAACTAATATAAAATATACAGATATCTTGTCCTGAAAGGGACACTTTTAGCAGGAATTTTTTTGAAAAGAACTCCAAATTCCTCTGAGAATTTCTTTAGCAATGGGGTATGTCAAAAGCCAAAGTTCTAAGTCAGAGAAGCAATCTGCAAGCTTTTCTATGTCTTTGATATAATCGATTATACCGTAGTCTACCTTAGCAGAGATGTAAAGATTCAAAGGATTCTCCATGGTGGTTAAAACACTTCAGAACCAGTGACCAAAAAACAATGAAGTGCAACTATACCTCTACCCCAAGGCTCCACACCCCCAAATACACGAAAACTTGCAAATGATCCCCTTATTTAACCAAATACTTGCTCAGGCCTCAATAAAATTGGTATTTTAGGAGAAAAAGTTTAGCAGAGAATCACAGCTGCAATTGTTCTCCACCTCCTAAAACTGCATCTTTTGCGATACTCTTGTACTACAACCTCTGTCTCGAATGCTGGTAGGCTACATAGAGCAGCACTGCAGATCCAAACACAAAGGGTTGACAGATCAGACTATTTTTCCTTTCCACTAAATATGGAATCAAGCTCCACAACTCAGTATTTATCTTTGACTCTCTTATTACCCTGAATTGACTCTTGTTATCTGGCAATCAATTACAGCTTTGAAATGAAGAAAGATCAACAGCTTCACACATTGTCAGCTTTCTACAATGAAGATAAAGTTCATTATGCAGAAGACAGATTCTTCTTAGAACAACTCTCCAGATTAGATTGAGGCCCCCTTCTCCTGAATTCAAGGCCAGCACAAACCACCTTTCACTTAAGTGAAAGCCAAACTGGTTTGGTCTGGTTTCTTTAATGCATTTATACGCATACAGCTTTTAATGCCAAAGCAAAATACTTCAACACAGAGACCTATCTGTTGAATAGAAAAAGACAGTTCAACAATAGCCCAAATGTAAATTGAATTTCTTGATGTGTTCCTAGTAGGCACTCAGATTTTATGGTAACACACACAGCATGAGAGTTATGCCCAACGTATTTTTAGGAAAACTTCACATTAACATTGATAATATTGGCACCATGTTGTCTTCCTCAATGGCAGTACCATCCTTTAGAACAGTAATTCTAACTAATATCCAGCTAAAAGGGTGAGGGGCAAAAAAGGAGGCAGGGAGGGCAGTATACACATTTCCAATAGCAGGAAAAGCAGCCTGGAAAGTAGGAGCTTTTTTGCCCCCACTACCTTTTCTGTTTTTTCATCAATATTCCTTTAAAGGTATCAAACCAGACTTTAAGCATGGTGACCATTCCAAGTATAGAAACCACTGTTTAACAGCACTGCAATGCAATCCTTCAAGTCCTTAAGTGACTGTTTATTTCAATTTGGAATATCCTAAATATGTATTTATCCCACCATGTTGATGCTCCAATAATTTAACTTCATAACAATTGAGTATGATAGCTGTTGGCATTCTAGAACACACGCTTACCAGCAGGTAAAAGGAAAGCTCTAAAATACCAAATGCAGAACAGACTACAGAAAATTACTAAACCCAGATTTTTTAACCCTTAAGCAGTCTCTAAAAATGAGGCCACACAACTACTTTTCTTCATTCACCAACATGAAGATACATATCTGCATCCACATGTATTTCCTTTTAATTGTTTCATTTGGGAAAAAAAACCAACCCAGACCAAAACCAAACCAACCGAACTATGCGCTCAGCTTCTTTCTTCTTCCCTAGATTTCTGAAATTCTGGGCTTTCCTTATTGCAGAACCAACCAGAAAGGACTTTTTAATTTCCAGGAAAATACGGTAATGAAGTTAGTATTTCTGCCTCCAAGAAAACAAACTATTTGGTAACAAACTATTATGTAGTTCAGTAAACATTGATCCAGGTTTCTTCCAGATTATACTTTCAGTGCCTTATAAACACCAATGGAGAATAAAGTGACCCAGAACAAGTTGTCAGTCAATGAATACAGGGAGCACTAAAATACAAGTCTGACCAAGGGAAAAAGTACAGCAAACCAAAATACATTTTGACATCAAACTGTATGGAGTGAATGCAAATCTTGATTTCTAAATTGGAAAAAATGACACCTGTTCAACTTAAAATAGAACATTTGGGCAGTGAGGCTGAGAAACGAATAAAACAAAAAACCAAAAAGTCACAAAGTTGACCTGTATTGCAAAACTATGTCTTGAATAGTCTCTCTTCTACTGTGTGTTTTGGGAATCACAGAGAACAGAACTGAAAACAGCCTTGAAAATGACTAATGTGCTAAGAAATCAAGTTGAGATGCTAGTACAACGGCATAAAGCCAAGTGGTTTTAATTTGAGAAGAGTTCCATTTCAAGGTAACAGCAAAAGTACAGCCCATTCTTAGCAGAAGGTTTTGAAGTACATCACCATCCAAAGTGAATCACAATCCTGAAGTCAAGAAGGTCCCACTCAATCAAAATCAGCAGTCAGTAGGGCAGAGAGCAAGAGACAGTCTCTGAGATTTAAAGCAAAGCATATAAAATAAAATCCCAGAACTATATTTATGTCCCGACAATAGCTACATAACCCAAGCCTAGAGGACACTACTTAACAATGCCCCAGGGTTACAGCTCATCCAAAATACTTAACAAACAGCTACAGATTACTCATGACAAAGTTTAACCTGGGAGTTTAAAAATGCTTAAAATCACTGACTTCTCAATGAACAGGATTAACTTCTTTTACAGAAGACTACATAGCTACTATAACCTCCAAACAACAGGTAACATGAAAAAGTTCAGAGTACTACATTCAAATTGAAAGCCTTAGCTGTATCTGAAGCCAACAGTGGTAGTAGATGAAACAGGAAAGGATAGAAATATATCCTGACATTCAAGTGAAACTAGCTGTTTGAAAAGATCATAAAAGATAAGAAAATCCTAATGACAGAGAGACATATCTAAGCCCAGGGTAAGGAAAAAAACAGAATCCATTTAATTAATCAAGAGTCATTTTAAAGCACTGTGAAAATGCAATAATTCTCAGCACCTGAGAACACTGAAGCACATAACACAGCAGACACCCCCCACCACTGCTAAGGTGCCTAGGTGAACTTAACAGGCTTTTCTTATTAATCTGAAGAGAGTTTTTATTCCCTAAACTGATCCTCTTAAAATGAGAAAGACTGTCCAAAAGAACAGGCAGAGGAATGTGGGCATGTGAGAGGTAACTATTGTTGACAGGAGGCTGAGGGGTAAAGACAGATAATTAGCAGACAGATCAGGCTTTGGTCTACATAAAACCTGTGGGAGGGAAATAATCTAACTGCCAAACTTTGGCCTAAAAAAGCAGAACTGTGATAAAACTAAAAGTATAAGAAAAAAAAAATCTTTACTATGAAACTAAAAAGACAGCAGTTTTTGACAAATATTATAAATTTATATCTGCTGATTACAGTATTATAATTGCTGGATGGAAACTTATTAAAATACTAAGCATAGAATTAAAGGTTTTTCTGATGTGGAGGAAAAAAACCCCAAATACAGTAACTTCTAACCAATTTCCCATGAACTAAAAAGTTGACAAGGAAATGCATTTTGGATTGCTGGGTTAATCAAAATTAATTCTTCTGGTGCCCAAAGAACAGGAAAATATTCCATGTCCCTTCTCTCCCCAAGATGCAGCGGCCTATCTCCTTTTGGAATTTTTTTAAAAATTACTGTAGTTCTTGAATGTTGTTTATTTCACTTTTCCCAACAGTTCAACAGTCCAGAAATTTGATCTAAAATAAAGAAAACTTTGGCTGCTGGATAGATAAGTCATTTTCTGCAAATCATTCTACAGAACAGAAATCAATTCTTTAACGTTAAAAAAAAAAACAACAACATAATGATCTTTAGACTTCATGTCTGTGCTGCCAGTTTTTGGATTTCAATTTTGTGGCCAACAACCTGGAAAAGAGAAGTGAATTACGGAGAAATATGTTCCTGAGGGAATCCCTGCCAACACCATGAAGAAAGACTTATGAATAAAGCACTTGGGCCAACTCCAGAGCAGCTAGGAGACATTTGTGGGTAACAATTTAAGAACGTTTAATTCTCCCTGCCTTCAGCTAGGCGCTGCAGCCTAGGGATCTCTTGAGGATTATGTGTCTCATCAGATGGCTGTGGGCAGCAGAGGCAGAGATGAATTTACGAGTTGCCTACCAATGCTTGAATTTGGCGACAGACCAACAGCGTATACTCATGCAAGTGGGTATATGCCACAAGGATGGTAGCTCAGAATGGGTCATTCAGAGCTCAGGGAGCAAGTGATTCATACAACAGAGAGGACAATAGATCCCCAGGGTCTATTCTATTGTAACTGGGCATGCAACTATGTCCTAGGCAACCCAGCAATGCCTCATTTCTGACGAGTCCCTCTACCGATCCTACTCCCTGAAAGTACAACTAAATCGCCTGAAAGCCACACCTGGCTCAAGAGTAATGCTTGGGCCTCCTGAAGCAATGAAGAACTCTCACAAATTTCTGAGTGACAGTATTTCCCCTATGTATTGCATACAAGAAATTGCACTTTCCTTCTGTTCCACAGACAACAACTGCACATGTGTAAATACAACCTGTTTGAGGTACAGCACAGTACTCAAGAAAGACCAACAGTAATGTAACTAATAGAAAGACCTGAAAGGAAAAAAAAAGCCACAACTGACCGAGCATCTTTAAAAATTACATCCAAACATAAAAAATGGTAACCTATATGTCTATGACAGCTTTCAAGACTGAAGTCTAAATTAATGATGCTGATGGTCTGAAAGCTACTTAAGTTTTTTCGCAATACTCATTGAAACAATGGCATGCTGTCTCATTTCAATTTTGTTCATTATTCAGAAAATGAATCAACATTTGGTTTTATTTGGCATGTAAAACCATATAATAGGTCAGTTTTTAGCCAGATTTTTCTTTTTGCTAGCTTTTCCTGAAGGAATTTTTCACCAATCAAACTTTTCTCATCTTGCCCCAGAAATTATTATGCCATTATTTTTGCAGAGTGGGATTTTTTTGTATTAGTGATAGGAGCTGGCAAGTATGAAATAATTAATAAAGAGAAGATAAGACATAGCACAGAACATTCAACATGGTATCTATCTATCCATTTCCCAGACTTTCACTGTAACTCCATGCGCATTGTGTACAGGAAGCGTTAGCATAGCAAATACTGCTATGAGCAACAGAACCACGACAAGGTCCTTCCTGAGTCTGTTGAATAATGCTTAATGTGATGAATGAAGGGAATGAAAGGAAAAAGAACAATTGAAAGAACATGCAGTGTATTTCCCCCTGTACTCAGCAATTGTGAGGCCACACCTTGAATACTGTGTTCAGTTCTGGGCCCCTCACTTTAAAAAGGACATTGAGGTGCTGGAGCACATCCAGTGAAGGGCACCAAGGCTTGTGAAAGGCGCAGAAAACATGTGCTATGCAGAGTGGCTGAGTGAGTTCTTTAAGTCTCTAGGAAGCTCAGGAGGGACCTCATCACTCTCTACAACCCCCTCAAGGAAGGCTGTAGTGAGGTGGGGGCCGGTCTCTTCTACAGTGCCTGCAGTGAGAGGACCCAAGGAAATGGCCTTAAGCTGAGACAGGGGAAATTTAGATTAAATATCAGAAAAATTTTTTTCACTGTTAGGGTGGTCAGGCACTGGAGTAACTTGACCAAGGAGGTGGTGGACGCACCAGCCCTGGAGGTGTTTAAGAGGTGTCTGGATCTGGATGATAAATAATGGTTTCAATGATAGTGCTAGGCTAATGGCTGGACTGGGTGACCTTGAAGGTCTCTTCCAACCTGGGTGATTCTAAATTTCTGTATTACTAATAGATCGAAAGCTGTTTATCTGGAATTGACACCCCTCAACAACACTTAGGAAGCTACATTTTGAAGACTGGTATCACTGTATTCTCTCCTCTCCTTTGCACACCTTAACTACTTAATTCAATAGATCAGTTCACAGGCACTGTAACAGAAACACATGCTGTGCCCCACTGAAGAACAGCCCACTTGGAAGAGTAATTCCCCACATCCAAAATCCCTCTCCATGTCCAGTAATCCCTTCTAGGCTCTTATAAACAGTATTGAGTCAGGCAACACCAGTGTGTACTTCCTATGTCAAAATCCCAATCTGCAATATCTTTGCCCATCATGAAAGCCCTCCTGTATCAATAAAACAGAAAAGCCACTACAAAAAATACACCAAGGGAAAGTAACAACAGTGAATAATATCCCTTCTGGAAATGCCCTAATTTATAAGCCTTACTCTTACAATTAGGAGTTTAAATAATAAAAAAATTGCTAAAACCAGGTATTTCAAGTTGTTGGCTACAATACCACATGCAGAACAAGCTTGACAAGTCAACACTCTGAACATACACAAACTACACAGGTGATATCCTGAATATGTTCATTACAAGGAATGGTACCCATTCCTTTGAAACTTGCTGCTATATAATCCCAAGTGTCACATTTACTTGCTTTTTTAAAAGGTCTGGATTCCTCACTTGCAACTGTTCTCCATATTATTCTGAACTGCCAAGAGTAAGCAAGGAGCAAGTTTTGATTTGGCAGAAGGATTTTGGTGGTTTTTCAACAACACCAACTTCTACCACTTAATAGCAAACTGCTAGAGCCAGAACATTCCAAAGAAACAAACAGGTTTGTTAACGTAGTCCTCACTGACCATTTTGCACTCTTCACTACTAAAGAAAGTGATACCAGCGACCAGGTTTATTGACTAGTTGACTCTCACTGTCTAAAGTACTGCTCTAAGCATTTAGTCCATTTAGAACAAATATATAGATACTGAAAAACAAATGCATCTTCAGTAAAACTCATTCTTAATGACAGCATCTGATTTGAACATCTGCTACAGTGACGGAATAATCAGAGATACAAAGCCCTCTTTTAAAGTGCTTTTAATAAAGTTTTGTTCCAGACAAGTGTCAGTTCCGGCAGCAACTGGATACCCAACTAACACATCCACCTCGTGTTTCTTGCCATCTCTGACCATGATAGCCTGTGCATGCATAAATGTGATCCTAACCTCTCTAAAATCCCCTAGAAAGCCTTAAACAACCCTATCTAGGTTCCACACAGCTTTCTCCTGGAAAGGGAACATTTATTACACAGTTATAAGGTCAAAAGCAGTAACTTTTCTTTCTTCAGAGTTAAAAATCAGTGTTCTGGCACTACATACATTGCTTTGTGACTGTATACTACAAAGTTAGAAGAAAAGTTAAAAGAAAATATGATGGCTCCCCTTTGGGTTGCTGTTGTCAACCAAAAGTAAAATAAGTCCTTGCTAGTGTATTATAGAGCAGTATCAATGCTGATGTATTACACTGTACTACTCACACTACAATAAACAGATACACAATATACAGACAAGTTTATGCTTACAACCCCCCTATAAGGTAAGAAAAACTTATTTATATTTTACAGAAAGTACCTATTGTCTTGGCCAAAGTTATACAAGACATCTCTGGCAGAACACTAAAAGACCTTGTGTCTGTGTAGCAAACATCTGTCTCCAACACAACATTATGTCAAGAGAGATAAAAACTAACAGCCTGGGCTGCACATATGCAGGTGACGTGCTGCCTGCCTATCTCTACATCTCCCTCTTCATCTATGTAGAGAAATGTGCAGCAATTACTCTTGCTTCCAGGCAACTCGGTAAAAGGTATCCAAACAGAAAGAGAGCAGCAGAATTTGCCCATTTCAGCTTCATTTGCTGCAAAACCAGATGCTCCCTGTCCCCCTGGGGAAGAGGCAGCAAGCAGGGAGAAGCACACTGCAAGTTCACGGGTCACTTGTTGGCAATGCAGACTAACAGGTCAGAAGATAACACCAGTTTTGCGATACTCTTAAATGCATCCCACTCTGAACAAAAGGCCCACTACATTCCATCCCTCCATTTATTTCTATGCTGAGAAAGACTAAAAGCCAGAAGCAGTCCTGAAGAAGAAACATCTACCTAGAGAAATACCAGAAAGTACAGCAGATTTTATTTGCAGCATTCAGTTATAAGGAAGCAAACCGAGAGCTCTAAACACTCTAGTCCACGAAATGGCTGTTCTGCAAGAATTTAAAATGGCACAGCCCTTTTGCACGTATCAAAAATAAACAGTAGCTTCTGCTGTCTGAAGGAGGAGTGGAAAGGAAGTTAAAAGCAGAGGTCACCTATGAAGCTGGAACAGAGCAAGCAATGTCTCTTTCCCATAGGGCTTCTGGTTCTCACCCTCCTCAGAAAAAGCAAACTATGAAGGAAGAAATACAAGATGTGCAGCTTTTCCACAAATAAATTTTTTTGAAGTTACCCATAAGGTAGAGAGGTAGGCCAAAACCCCTCAATAATTTAACAGAATAAATTTATTTTTCTGAGTAACAATACCAGTCATTTAGTATTTGAAAGCTGCATTTGTGTCAATAGAAGTGTATTTCAGTTGTTAATTCCCTGAACTTCCTAATCTCCTTACTTCTGTAGCTCCTACTGCCATTTCTACCCTCATGATCTTCAAAATCTCCCAAGTACAGACAGCCCACTGACCCTGGAGGCAAGTGCACTGCTCCCTGGAGCACACAGGATAGACTGCTGACCACAGTACGTAACTCTTAATCTACATTGTTCTTGCTGTTACATGGCAAGGAACATGTTATAAATAAGAAACCAAAATAAAGAAAATCATAAGTCTTTCCAAATATATTCATCTATGTCACTTATTACATTGTGATCAACTAGAACATCAGCCTCCATACAGTTTTAACATCCAACATGAAAAAAAGTTCATTATACCTCTAAGATTAAACTAGGACAGTAAATTCACCACTAACTGTAATTACAAGATACATGAAATATATTGGCTTTTGTACTACACCATTTTAAGAAAAAGGTATTAAACCTCCAGTAACATCACCAATTTCCTCCTTTTTCAAAACACCTGTATGGCCCACATAGCATAGAAACTACAAAAAACTGAAACAAAAATAACATAACACATATTAAGATATTTAGACTGCAGAATCACAAGATTCACCACAAACCACCACACCACCACACAGTTCGTGCAACAGGGGTCCCGTCCCCTTTGATGAGCAGGCCATGCTACGTGTGAGACGGCTCACTGTTTTCTCTTGGAGGCACCCTACCCTGTCTAGGTGGTGCTCAGAGAATCCAGCAACTAGCTACTGTTCCTTCAGGCTGGAACCAAAGCTTGGTTGGTTTTTTTTTTTTTTTTAATTTACAGCTCAAACAATCCAAGTTTCACTGAACAGGGGAAGAAATTCATTTCCTCAAAGTACCTTGTAGGGAGGAGATTCTCAGAACATGGCTAGACAAATTACACACACACAGAGCTGACATGTTAATGACTAATTAATGACTACACCTACATTTCTCTGGGACCTTGCAGCATTGTTCCCATTCTACAGATAGCGAAAAAAAAAGAGACTTATATGAAATGACACATGAATCAGTAAAAAAAATTAAGTTTAAGGCTGGGGGGAGGAAATATTTCAAGCTTTTTGCTCATTCTTCTTACAGGACAGCTACAAAGCCTGTTGATACCAACAGTATACACTGAATTCAGTTGCAACTTCAAGTACTGAACATTTTTGAAATTTAAAACCCACTCAGTTCACACACAAAGAAACATACTATGTAATCATCTGTCAAAAATTTAGTTTTAGTGCTGCTCAGCATTATCATTAAAGAAATTTGCATTACAGCCATTTCTCCTATCCAAAGCTCATCGTCTAATTTTAAACCAGCTTTCTTTTCTGCTATACTATCACTTTCATTCAAGTTTTAGAAGAAAAAAAACCAGAAGGGATTTTCATCCCTTTCAACTTGGTCCCTTCCTAAGAACTGCCCATCTTGCTGGCTAAGCGAACCTCAGGGAACAAAGTCTGCAATGACATGAATAAAACTTCAAAACGTAAATGCAGTTAAAGCCCTAGGGGCAACCAGAAATTAGGAAAGAGCAGAATTATAAGTCTTTGATATCGTAAATTGAGAAACAAAATAATATTTTCAGGTATATGTTCAAAACATACTTCAAGACACCAGTAAAAATGCTTATCTGTAATTAACATCATCCACCACGTAGAAGCACCTGAACACACACAGTATTACTGCCCTTTTATTCTTAAGGGCTAAGGATGTTAAACTGCCTTCTGTGGACCACTGCAGGCATAATTTTAGCAAAAACAAGTGTGATCCAACCTCTCCTCCCCATCCGACAGGAGACAAAGCAGGATTTCTCTTTAAAATAGCTCACACCAGAGGCAGGGGAGTACCATGAAGCCCTTGGATGGTTGAAGTGGGCTTTGTGGAGCCTACTTCCTGCAGCCAACTTGACAGAGATAGAACAGACCACGCTACCAGGAGGCAGCAGCACACCTTACCAACATCTGACAAATCGGGATGTCTTTTATCTGGCGCACATCTAACACAACTGATCCACTTTGGGGTAACTAAGCACCAGCTAACCACATGGAAAATGCTTTAAAACTGAATACATCTATCACCAAACGTAGGACGGACTTAAGAGAGAACCCAGAACCAGATGAGGCTTACCTCTATCAGTAAGAAAACACGAATGAGTCCAGTGCCTTACAGCAAAGGCCTCGATGAGTCTCCAGGTGCACGGGGGTATCCAACACGTGCACCTCATTCCTGACCTCAGCCTGCTGCTTTAGCACTATCTCAGTGACAAAAACACAACTGAAACTTAAGCACTAGTCAAAGCCAACTGAATAAAAACACATCAGTAACAAGAAAGTTTCACCAACAGCAGTTTCCTGAAGAACAAACAGGCTGAGCTGGAGGCTGCCCTCCTCGCCCTGCCTGTGCCCAGCAGGAGCTACCACCGCCAGCAGGGCCAACACACACCACACACCCCCAGAGCTGGCAGCCACGTCCCTTTCAGCTCCTGCACTGCCACAGTAAATATGAACATGTGATAAAAGTCTAACCACGGGAAAACTTCTAAATACAAGGTAGCAAATATCAACACAAATGACTGAGTACACCAGGCAGGTTTGGGTCTAACTGTTAAAATAAAATCACTTTATTCTCTAATGAAACCCTTTCCATCCACAATAGCTGGCCATGCTACCTATTTTGGTAGTTACCTGAAACACTAATTCACTGCTTTCATCTACTGCTTTCACATAACAAAATACCATTCTACGAGTACTACGTGCTAACAAGATTATTTACCAAATGAGAAAACTCCACTAAAAATGGCTTATTTTTCAGAAATAAGCTCTTCCATTCACTATCTTTGGATCATTGATACAACAAACCAAATAAATTCCATGACTCAATGGATGTAACAAAATGCATTTGTAACAACCTGTCTTAACTTAAACCTAAAAAACCAAGAGCAATTTCATTAAAGACTGAAAAAATACTAACAAAATCTGTTATTTCCCCAAAAATCTCTCATTTGAACTGTTACCCACAACAACCTTAAAACTGGATTTCATCTTTTCTCAAGTGGTAACTGGTGGTCAGTGAGAACTCTGACACCTCAAATAAAGCAGCGTTCCTCTCGAGTCTTTCTAGACACAGGTGCCTGTGGCTGCAAAATCCTAACTGCATAAAATACTCACCCTTGCTGCCAGCACTAGAGCAGGAGAGCTCCTGCATGGTGATCTGCTGTAGGACATGGGAGGAGATTCCTGGGTACACCCTTGCACCACCGTGTCACTGAGCTCACCTCGAGCTGAAGGTGGGAGGCTGAACATCTGGAAGGCTCCTCTCCTACTGCACTGACCCACCCCCTGTATCTAAAGACTGCCTTCCTGCCAGCAATATCAACAGTGTGCACAAATGAAAACCGAGCAGGACAACCACTGCTTAGAGAAGCACAGGGGAAGCAGAGAAGCAGGATGGTACTGGAGGTCACCCTTGCAGCCCAGCACCAGTCAGGAAGGGAAACTGGCAGTGGGAGAAGGCAGGCTGAGTGACCCGGTGGTGTAGGAGAGAGCACACATCCCACTCAGTGACAGCAGCAATGGTGGCACACTGCCAAATTCTGCAACTTCTGACAGTCACTGGTATTGCTGCCTCATTGCTTGCTTCCCTTAGAAAGATGGGATTTCAAAACCACAAGAACAACATACAAAAAAAAGTAAAAATAGCTGTAAAAATTTCTTTTTTTTTTTTTAACAAACTTGAAGAGAAAGGTTTAAGGGAAACAGCAGGAAGGTGGTGTCATATGCTGGCAGAGACTGGTGCCTGTTGTTTGCATTTCTCTGGAAGAAAAAACAAGTGAAAGGCTCAGAGAACAGCATGTTGTGATTTAGCCAAGAGAACAAATCAGGTCAACTAGCAATCACACAACATGGGGGGAAAAAAACCCAAACCCTATCACTACAAAGGTAATTTACTGGAGATTATTTTGTTGTCACAGCTTCAGTATTTCATACCCAAATTATAATATATGTTGCAAGTATAACAAATAGGGAGAAAATACAAGAAATACAGTATTAATGTATCATCTAATGCACAAGCAGGCTGTTGTGAACTTCACACGTTTCCGTTCTTCTGTTTGAAAGCAAACAGGAATACCAAAAACTAAAACTCATGATACGGCAAACTAGCATGACTAATCCAGCTGCCAAACTTTGTACCATGTGCAATCATCATCAGGTTTAACAAAATTACATATTTGAAAAAATGAAACAAGTTTTTAAGAGATATGTAATAATAAACAAGAGGAATTTAGAACATTTCCACTAAAAAGCAGCTGAAGTCTTTTGTAAGTTTAGCTTGTTTATGAGACTGCTTTGTGAAATGCAGGGTCCTAACAGCAACATTAGTATTCCTAATGATGAAACAGTTCACTGAGACAATGGTTTGTATATATATAAAAATGTGTACATTCAGGACCTATAAAACCACTGCTTCCCTACTAGTAACCATTTGCATGTTCTGGATATGGCAGCACGTATCGAGCAAGCAACTGAAAAAAAATCATGCATGGATGCAGAATAAAAAGCACCACTTAACAAGGAAGACCAACATGATATTTGCTTTTCAGTTTGAATACTGGTGTAACTCCTCTTAGGCATTAATTGTATCACAATCATTTAATAATATAATTTAATTACAAAGAGGCAATATGCAATCTGATTGTATAAGTAAATTAAATAAGCAATGAACTTCAAAAAAACAACCACATACTGAGGCCATAACATGCACAGCAAAAAGTGCTTTTTAAATCTCATTTAAAAATTCCAAACCTGCATCTTCAGGAATTCTATTTGAATCCTACTGTAGCTTTAAAATGTTAAAATCCCACCTCATAGTAACCCTTCAAAAGACTAAGAACACAGGTACTATAAGAAGAATTACTCCACTTTATTCAAAGTTAAAGCTTGTAGAAAGCTTACAAGAGAGCCTCTTACCAAAGCTTAATACTGTGAATAGAACTACAGAAACTAAACCATGACATTATTTTAATAGTCAAGAAGTTTCTAAAACATGTGTCAAAGACACAGCAACCACTCCCAAACAGCCACTAGCTTAAGGAATAACTGAATTGCCAAACCCCCCCCCAAAAAAAACCAAACAAAAACCCTAGTAATACCGATAAAACCACTCTTTATAATCACTGCTATCACAGTTAAAACAAAAAAACTTACTTTACGAAGATAATCACACCCCCTAGACCACCACCACTCTTGAATATTCTGATGTTAAAGTGATTATTATTAATAAAGTGTGGATTTTATTTTCAATTACTTTATAATGAAAATATCAACTTCTTAAAGGACACTACTTTTCTCATCACTTTTACTAAGAATAATCTAAGAAATAACAAAGGCTGTAACATCCTTGAGAGGCAAAGTAGCTAGCAAGAGGGTATTAGGACACACACTAAAAAAATTGGCTAAAGTACTGTTGCAAAATTCAGGACAAAACTGTGGAACCTATGAGAACATAGCATTAACTAGAAAAAACCCAGTATTTACCAAATACAGCTACGCAGTGTACAGGTCGGATTAGTCTAAGCCACAGGAGTGAAAAAAAGTAGTATTACAAATCCTACCTGTAGCATCATCTGAGTTTGTAGAACTAAGAAGCCAAAGAGCTCCATGGTGGAGAATGGAAATGGGAAATACTTCTGCTGTTCAATCTACGTGATCCCAAGAGCACCACAGAGAGAAGACCAGGATTTAGATTATACTGTTTCAGACTTGCAGGACTTATGAAACTTGTGTATTTATTTGTAAGATTACTTTCCAATTTCTTGCCCTTCAGCATATAGTTCGGAAGTTTGTTTACTAATTAAAAAAAAAAAAAAGCAATCCACCAAAAGTTACAGATGCAAGATAGAGCTTGAAGTATCTGTATGCTTTCAGTTCAAGGTAGTTACAAAATTAAATAGCTAAAACGCTGGGTGTATGTGACATCACACAACAGATTTTTCTGAAAGCATCAGGATTTCCTTTATTCCTCAAAAAAAATTGTTACTTTTCTCTTAGAGGTATAATCTATTAGAAGTCCATAGAAATGGAATCTAGTACTCCTCAATCCCCCAAATAATTATAGTCAGGCTTCATTTCCTGTAAAAGGCACTTTGGAGTTTCTTACCACCACCCCCATCTCTTAAAATCTGAAGTTCAGAGTGCTTTGTTCTTAAGGACATTATAAAGAAAGCACTGCAGCCTTAAGTTTCCACCTACTTAAAACTGCAGATATGATGACACAAGATACATTGCTTAACGCTCCTGCTGCCACCTCTCAGCAAGCAGAGGTGGTCCTAGGGAATACCAACCTTCTCCGTGACGTCCAGTTGCACGTAAAAGCTCCAGTAAATTAACTTTCCCACTCCGAAGTGAGCAGATTCCTGTCACAATTGTGTAGTCACTCAACAATCCCTAGCTTTCCCTCTAAATCCTTGGAGGACAGTTGTCAGCTACAGAGCCTCTCCAGATGAAGCTACTGAGCACAAGGCGGGCAATTTTTCTTATCTGTGTATTTTAAAAACACGCTTCAGCACCAAATGTTTAATCGAAGCTCGGAGCAATAAGAATCTACAGTGAGGTTTAAAGTTTATGATCTATTAAATTCATAAAAGAGAAAAATACATTTAAACATTATAAACTTTAATGCTCTGCTGGCAGCTAGACCATCCCATCACTGGAAGCTGTGGGTGAGCTGCCTGAACTGGAGTTCTGAAGCACTTGATCAGCTTGCACCAGCAACTGCTTCAGCCATTTTCATTTGTTCAACCACTGCAACGGTTCACTCAGAACTGCTGAAGAGCAACCGACAACTTGGAAAGCAGGAAAGCCTGGCTTTCTCTTCCAAATGATGGACAAGAAGGACTGGTGACTGGAATTGATCTATTAACTCCAAATCTCGTAAGGCATGGTGACCAGAAGTAATTGACTCATTTCACAAACTACAGATAATTCTCCTTTATCTGGTTTAAATGCAAAGCACATTTGGATATATTTGTTTCTTATTATGTACATGCACAATTAGAAATCATTTTATTTAACTAGCTAAGCTAGCTAAAAGCTATCTAAAGCACAGGGAATTATGTTTCTTAAACATTAAGAATCTAAGCTGCATAACTCCTTAAATAAATGCATATAGATGTGTCCCCTCCTGCCTAGAAAGAGGTATGATCAAATTAGACCAATTAGAATCAACTTTTCTTTAGGAAAAATAATTAAGCACAAATGCAAAATAAAATTAAAAACAATTATTTAATCAGGGTTTCCTGCTCACTGATTTAAGTCATGATTAAAATTAATAATATAGTCACTCTGATTTCAGTCAATCCCTCCAGCATGGGCCCATCCCGAAGGGTCACACAGTCTGTCTTCCCCCAGCATCTTCAGCACGTCCAACTTCACTTAAGAATTTCTGCTCCCTTCTTCCAGGACTAAGTTTGAGGTGGATTAAAGCTTACAAGCAGTCATGTTCCTGCCATCTACCACATCCTCCCCAGGGAAAGCCTAGGTGCCAAGATTTTTCTGCTGGTATATCCCAGGGCTCTGCTCAGGAATGAAATAAAGGAGTAAGACCCCCAGAGAGAAGGTGCCTGGGAAGGAAGCAGACCCTTACTTCCTCTCCCAAACAAAGCATCTCTCTAAGGATGGAGTCAAGATGATGGGAAATGTAGGATCCAAAATACCTTCTGATGCTCACTAAGGCTTCCCCACTGCTAGCGAACTTTGTCCTTAAGTACTGAACACAAAGTGCAGTACTTGTTCCTTGCTGTTTTCAGCAACTATTAGAAGTTTTCCACTTGCAACACCTGAAAAACTGGGTTATATTATGGTGGTCAGCTTCTGTTTAACTGCTCTCCAACAATCACAACTGAAGTACTAGCATTCTCAACAGAAACCCTGACCACCCTTCTTCTTCTACCCACCTTCATATCCACTCAGAGCAATTTGGCAAAACAAATTTCCTTTCTCCTCTTTTACAGCTGAAACACACCAAGCCAAACAGAAAGAAGTTCATAAAACTTTCCTCCCACTTGTGCGCTTTTATGCTTTTTAGCTACAGTTCAGGAAATACTCTACTGCATAAACACAACTTACTAACTTCAACATTTTTTCTTGTGTAAAAAAGCTCAGCATGGAAGCAAAAAATTTAGTATGGGAGTAAATGGATTGGGAGCAAGTACTACTTCAAAACACAACCTTATACCAAGAACACAAAAAGCATAAAGGATTATTTAAGCCTGTCATATTTCCATAATCTCAATTCTTAAGGTAGCAAAATTCTATAGAACTAGCTTTGATCATGATGCACATATATACGGTAGTGTTTCCCAGCAGTCACAACAGTATTTTGCAATCATTTAGGATTATCAGGCTCTAAGAAAACCCAAAGAAATGTCAAGACTAACTGCAGACCACAGTTATTACTAACAAGCAAGTTTACTTCAGCTTGGTGGAGAAAAGAAATTACTTGCTGAAAGAAAAAGCAAACAAGAAAAAAACATAGAGTGGGAAAAAAGAATGAGAGAAATAACAAGTTTTTTTATTTGAATGGAGATAGTAAATAAAAACATGCTGTCCTTATATCGATTCTCTCTCCATTTAAAATGGAATAGGTTAATGGGAAATTCCATTCCAGGCAGAATAAAACACTATTAAAACCAAACAGTTAGCCAAGGACTAATTTACTCTATTTGCTACAGCACTTGCATTTTAGAAAATCAGATTCAAACAAGGATCTGTACTAAAAAAGGTTTCCTTTTCCATTTCTCATTTGGACATGCTACAAGATCACCTAAGAATTTAGCATAAGCATCAGCTTACTATGAGAATCACATCTTCAACACAACCAGCAATAATACCACAAGCTAGAATTTGTGTGTATCACTGGCACAACATTAATCCACACAACACCTGCTCATGCTACAGCCAGCCTAAAAAACCTTTTATGATTGCTGTGCTTATTCTGAGTAAAAATATGCCATAATTTTTAAATACAAAAAGTGTTCCTGTTCTTCTCTGCTCCCATATAAACTGGCCAAATCCATAAAAATTTTAATCTACAGTTGAATGATAAAAACCAACGAACTTACTGAGAACTTACTGTTAAAGCAAATAAAGTAGCTGATGTTTTACACTACAAGCAAACAACAAAAAACAACAACTCTGGAAGTTTTAATAAGATTCAGGTTGCTTTTGTGTTCATGGACTGATATACTGTATGTAGCATACAGATACAACCTGGCATGTAGAAGCATTTTCTAGACTGGAAACTTAAGGAGGAAATAAACTGTACCTTTGTGTTACAAAGGTACACAGCAACTACCATCACATTTTAGGTAACAATAAATACAAATAATATACATTTATCAAATTTTAGGAAAAAAGTTACCAACAAAATTTGCTACCCATACAACATAACTTCTTCAAAGACTGTCAAATACATGGCATAAGTTTATTTACCATTTTGCCATCATACATTAATTTGGGCTCAAATCTGAAAACTGAAATTTGCATTCCTGTTGTGTTAATTCAGAGTTGTAGTTGGCATTCTATTTTGCTTTTAGCAGAGTATTGAAAGACAACTGCACACACAAAAAATAACTTACAAAACATTATGCTTAATTACCAGACACTATTGCACTGCCCAGTGAGCCAATCATATCCTGGGCTGCACCAAAAGCAGCGTGTCTAGAAGGGACGGGATTCTGCCCCTCTACTCCACTCTGCTGAGACCCCACCGGGAGAGCAGTGTTCAGCTCAGGGGCCTCAACATAAGGACACAGACCTGCTGGAAGAACCCAGACAAAGGCCACGAAGATGATCAGAGGGCTGGAGCATCTCTGCTATGAAGACAGGCTGAGAGAGTTGGGGTTGTTCAGCATGGAGAAGAGAAGGCTTCAGGCAGACCACACAGCACCTCCCAGTACCTAAAGGAGGCCTATAAGAAAGCTGGACAGAGACTTTTTACAAGGGCATGAAGGGACAGGACAAGGGACAATGGCTTTAAACTGATACAGAGTAGATTCAGATTAGATATTAGGAATAAATTATTTACTTTGAGGATGGTGAGACTCTGGAACAGGTTGACCCTCTGGTAGTTGTGGAGTTGTGCCTGCTGCATCCCTGGAAGTGTTCAAGGCCAAGCTGAATGGAGCTTTGAGCCACCTGGTCTAGTGGGAGGTGTCCTTGCCCATGGCAGGGGATTGGAACTAGATGATCTTTACAGTCCCTTCCAACCCAAGGCAATCTATGGAATCCCTTCTGACTCTCTGCCTTGTCAGCATTAGCCTGAAGATTCTCCATTTACAAAACAGCACTTTGCAGGTATGAGCTTCAATATTTTTAGTTACACACATAAAACAACTGTCAAGAAGTCATGAAACTTCAAACAGGAAATTGTGACTGCAATTATGTGAGCTATGGCACAAGATTCAGTCACACAATCACACATACAGTATGTAAAATAATACTGCATAACAGTCCTCCTAAATTCCTGATAACATCTACTGCAAGGCTCTTAAGTGACCATGTATACCACACATAAGTTATGGGTATATAAAACAACTGACAGAACGACAGACATTTACAAGCCACACTAAAACGCAAACAAGAGACAGTTCTTATACAGTAGAAATGTACAGATTCAACTGTATTCACGTCCATCCCAGTCTTTTCATTTCAAAACCTCAAAACATAAATTCAAATCAATACAGCAAAGCCATGAGGCCGCTCTAGATCAAGATACAGAAGATAATGTCCAATGGAAAATGTTGCTGCAATGTTGCAGCGCATTTTAAGAGAATAAAATATTTTTGAAGTATTATTTTCTCTAATTTCACCTGTATTTTCCAAGTAGCCTCTTCTGATACTGACATGGTACTGCCATTTTTTAAAAAATGAGTTTGTGCAATAGCTTTTCTTCTTTGCTTTTTTCCTATTAGAGATTCAGAAAATATTTTTAGAACTTCCTGAATCAAGGTGTTGAGGGTTTTTGTTCTTAATAAACCAGAATCTTCAAATGCCCATGTGAGCTGATACCAGACCTTCAGAGATGAGGTCAAATCAACCACGGCACATGCAGTACACTCTGGGAAGGCCTGTACTTCCTAAGGCAACAGGGACATAACTCTCACAGGAGCCAATCAAAGGGATTTTAATCCATAAACACGAAGGCCAGGCTGGGAAAGAAGCTCTGCACAAGTGCCAAATGCGCTGTATCGGTAAATATTACCCACTCAAAACTGGCACCAGCAGCGATGCAGCTGTGATCCAGTATGGGCCGGCAGCCTTGTGCACTGCTCCAAAACTCACAACCTCCATTAACATCACAAGGTATCACAAGTTTAGAATTGATGATGGCACAGGCTCCTATAAACACATTGCACTGCAAATATGGCACACTTACTATGTTTGATTTGGCATCAATCTTTCACATATATAAGCCAATGTCTATGAATATACTGATGTATTTATATTTCAAGGCCTACTGATTTCCGGCAAGATACTTCATTGTAAAATGTATATACATAAAGTAAGATTCATTGATAACATCTCACAAGCACGAATGCAAAACATAAACCCAAGCATGGCAGCTTATGCTCATTTTCAAAGAGAGCTACCTAGTGAGGACCCACAATTAAATGCAACCCGGGAACACCATGCAAATACAGCACATTACAGTACCAAGCAAACACCAAGGTTTTGATTACTTTTAACTCCATAATCTGTATTAGAGGATGCAAATTATAGTATCCAGAAAAATCTAACAGCACGAGTTATAAGAAAGAAAAATGTAAAAAGCATCATCATCATATTAAAAATGAGTTTCACAAAAAATATTTTTCTTGTCTCAATAGAGGTACACAAGGACCACCATTTTTTGTTAAAATAAAGATACATAATTTATGCTGCAATAATCATTTCAAGCTTGCATAGCAGATATTTGAAATACATCCCAAAAATATCCTACATATACATATTACATGCATGCATATTCATAACAAGAGTTGCAACACTGAAAAACCTACTCTCAATAAACTTAAAACTATGAATTTGGCTGGTGGTTGTCATTTTTCTAACAGCTTTGGTTTCCCAGAGAAGATGAGCACAAAATGCCTGCCACTTTACTCAGCATCTTTAACATATACCGTAATTCCTTCCCAGGTATTTTCTAGAGCATTTCATGTCAATCTACCTGCAGGAGCGTGTGCAAAAGTGACACAGAGTGATTCAAGTCTGACAACTACTGGTGTGGAAAATGGAGAAACCGGACTGCGTTATACGTTTTCAGGATGTCGAATCCCCGTTACCAAGTCCCTACACTGCTTATCAACCAAAAACAAAAACCCCAAGAAAACCCAAAAAGCAAGAAGGCAACTACAGGAAGAGCTAAAAAACAAAGACTCCCCATCTTCACAACTATTTCTATTTTAAGTTAGCAAGTTTCCTGCTTGGGCGATGACGTTTTGCAGATGCTACAAGAAATGCTACATAGTATTCATTAAACTGGGGCAAATCAATTAAAATTATACAACTGCTCGGTATGCAAGTATCTGTGCATAAAAGTTCTCCTCCGCCACTAACCGGCGTTCAGCAAGTAGTTATTTTAGCTAAAAGCGCCGAGCAACTCACTGGCTGTATAACTGCTACATCTTGTGGCAACACATTTCAACACAAGGAGGAAAAGCAGACAATACCCGAAAGGGAACAGCGAAGGGACTTGTTTGCTCATAACCTTCATACAGATATTCCCTGCAAACACCCACAACACCCTGCTGTCGCTGGCGGTGTAACACAAGAGGGGAGGAGCAGGGGAGGGAGGAGAAAAATATTATCATCGAAGGCGTGATGGAGGACAGGAGAAAGTTGCAGTCATTCCGTGGCGGCCGCAAGGCGCCCTGTCACTTCTGGCCGCAAAACCGGCCGCCCCCGAGGGCGCTTTCCCCATGGGGACGAACCTCCGGTGTCGGCCCCTCTCCTTCCCACCTCCATGATGCCAAAAGTGCCCAACTCCCTCCAGCAACAGCGGCTGCATCCTCCGGCGCAGCACTTCTACTTAGCCGCTGGCGGAGGGGAGCCTATTTCGGGGAGGACGCGGCAAGCGGCCGCCCGAGGAGACGCGAGCGGCTGCGGCAGGCGGACGGCCCGGGGACGGAGGGAGCACGGCGGGTCCCCCTCCGCGGCCCGGCGCGGGGGGGAACAACGAGGCGCCGCCGCGCTGACGAGCGGGCGGAGGCGGCGGGGCCCCGCTCGCCCAGCGCCCGAGGCTCCGCTCACCGCCACCGGGCCCAGCGCTGACCCCGCGCC
>VWZW01006491.1:26519-215844 GCA_013397115.1 Edolisoma coerulescens | reverse complement strand
CGAGCCCAGCCCGCTGCTGCGGGAAAGCGGGCGGCAGCGGCGGGGCTGAGCGGGCTCTTCCCGGCGCGGTCCAGGTGAACGTTGTTTTGGCAGCATCTCCGGGCGCTCTCGGGCGCCTGCCGCTTCTCAGTGTTCTTCTTTTCCCGGACAGGACGGCGTGGCAGCAGAGACTCGGGGCTACTCGGGAGAAGCTGATGTCCCGAGGGAGAAGGCTTTGGCCGCCAGTCGCAACCTGCTTCGCGGGAGCTCCCATCGGATGAACTGGAAGTCGAGCAGGAGCCATGTACCAGGCCCACCACCTCACCCGCTTTAACCACCAGGCTGGGGCTCCCAGCTGGGCACCAACGCCGACCTGGCAAATTCCAAAACTGCCTTGAGTTTAGACACTAAAGTGCAAACTTTGCCGAATTTTTCAGTTTTTCCTTCCTTAAAATTAACATAGGCATGACTGAGAATGTGAGATATACGGAAAGTCATTCAAAGCCTTTTCATTTACCAGTGCAACTTAAGGATAATGACTTTGATTACTTAACAAAAAAATCACGGGTTGCAGATACATTGCATTTTGTGTATATGAAGAATATATTCATCGCTCAGGCATGGCGCTTATTTTGTGGTTGCAGTGTGGAGACACCCTGGCCATCTACTAACCTACTTTCCCCTCTATTTGAGAATGACAGGAATAGATTAGTAATGTTGGATTGCAGCTCTGTGCACAACACACATATTACTAATTCTGTCTCTTCCCTTTAAAGTGACATCTGTCAAATTATCTAAGATCTTCACCTCCCACAAGTATACAGCATAGCTGCAAGTTTCCTTGCAATTTGGTATTAACTTAAAGTAAAAATTAGTATGTTTACTTGCTGAACAAGTCTGTTCCAGGGCATATATTTAGTAACAACTATACTTTTTTTTTCTTTTCTTTTCTTTTTTTTTTTCTTTTTTTTTTTTTGAGAGAGAAGTGATCTGATATTTCAACAAGGACTTGCTTTTAAGGACTTGATCCTAAAGACTTCTCAGACTTTACCTAAGCAAATTACATCAGGAAATCTCCAGTACTTGGGCATGAAGTAAAACAGTGCTAGTTCACTCTGACTGCAATATTAATACTTAGCAGCTGGCATAGAATATTCTTGCCAGGTTAAAACTAAAACATATTCATAATTCCACAATCCATATGATAGCATAAGTGAACATGCACCTCGTTTCCTGATGAATATATCCTGCTGCAGCATGCTGCTTTTAAAATCTGCCAAGTAAAAAGCAGTAAGTGAAAGAAATTGCCTCTTTGTTTATAGCCCTTTGCATCCATTTAATATATATCCCTGTTATCCTTATGAAACCATACATAAGCAAGCATTCTTTCTGCCAGTTTTGCTTAGAAACTGTTGCCTACAAATTATTCCACGGACATAGTTGAGACTTCTTGTTTAACTAAAGTATTTCTTGCTTTGATTAGGGGAACAGGACATCATGAAGAAGATTCCATTCATTACTTCTTCTATCAGACATGCAGTTTAAATATTATAAAAACACTGAAGTGTCTTTTATATTTTCAAACATTAACACTGTGAAAAATAATCAGATCTTTATCATCTCGTAATGTGACAACACCTCATTGAGGGACCAGGAGTAAGCAGGCACATACTGCAGGACTTCCCAGCAGAGCACAGTAGCTGCTGCAAAATATGGGTTGACTGTGTTTTGTAACATAGCAGAGCTGTATCTCTTGGTTTCATGAGTTGTTGATGCAGAGATTGAAAGCAGAGTGTGAATTATATAGATCATCTCCAGACGAGACAACCTATAAAACTTCAAGAATACATGGAGCTGGGTATATTTCCCCTCTTTAGTTTACAGAAAACCTACTCTCTAACTGAGTTAGAGCTGACACTGATTTAAATGTACCCCTTTATTTGTAAACCCACATTGCTTCAGTGTTACCAATTTAATAGTATCATGGCAGGAGAGAACACCTTCCTTAGTACTTTTCAGAAATTTCAAATTTCAAAATACTTCCCTTATTAAATAGCATTGTAAATGTACATAATGCTTTTCCTTGAATTCCCTGTCTTTATTTTGCTTTATGAGCCAGTGGCCAGAGATGGCCTTTCGCTCACAGTGGTGAGCAGTCAGTCAGCATCACCTGCCCAAAATATTAAAAACTAAATCCAACTCAAATAGTACTGAGTATTACTCATTCTTTTTAAAAAAATGTAATAAATATTGAATCTTTCTCTTTGCCTTCTAGTTTTTAGGAACAGGATAGTCTGTCATCAGGGTTTCTTATGTGAACACTGCATGCCATCAACATCAGGCATAACTTGAGGTAGTAGATACAGAGAAATCAACTTTCAGTGGGATTGCACTGGATAACAATGAATAAGGTGCCACACACCTACCTACATGGGAAAACTTGATTGCAGGTGAAGCCCCAGAAAACTCATTTAGTTTTGCTAATTCCTAAGGAAGAGGACCTCAAAATTCAGAACAAAGAGGAGTGAAAAGCTTGTGTGCTGTTTTTCTCAGGTGTCAAATGAAAGTTAGCAAGGTTTATCACAGTAGTAACTCTCTCATTGAGGATGGCTGAAGAACAGAAAAGCATAAGGAATGTTCCTTATTCCAAAAATAAAAAAGGTAAGCAACAAAAATCCTGAAAAACATGAAAATTGTAAGAGCTTTCAATTTTGTTACTGGAATTATCTATACAAGAAACTTTTACCACAGTAAGTTCCCAATCTCTAGGAAGTAAGAGAAGTTAACTGGCAGATAGTAGCAAAGGAAGGTGCTTAAAGAATTAATGGTCTGAATAGTGACAATAAGGAAGACTACAACAGGAGTGAGTTTTTGGAGACATCTACATTGCATCTATAAAGATTACTGTGCACTCAGGTCAAATGTCAATTAAAAAATTTTCACATACATCCTTTAGAGAACAAGGAGACATAATTTCAAACGTTACACGAAATCCAGAGTTTATCCCAGATGTTCTTAAGGAAGAATATGCTGTGATTGTGGGACCACTTACAGAGAGATGGCAGTTTCTTCCCTATTCTGAGACTTTCACCTTCATTGTTCATAGGCACCAAATACATTTTGGTGTCTTCATGAAAGATACATATCTAATAACATCAAATAATACATGCTCTTAATAATTGCATGTATCGTACTTCCCTTTTTCCCACCAAAGTCAATTTGTGATTAGCTGGCTCAGGTTTCATGCAAGCAGCAGATACTGCAATACCAAGGTATAGCAACTGACCACGCCAGTTAATTGTTTATATGAATAATGTACATTTACATATAGGTTCCAAATAAGACCATTTTAAAATTATGTTAGTAATTAGAAGGAAGGCCTCAAATTCACGAGATGATTGGAAGAAGTAGAGATAGAAGAGGAACTTGATTTAGCAGGCCTGAGGAATGAAAGTCAAGAGTTACAAGAAATTACAATATCCTTGGAAAAGTAGTAAACTATATGCTTCCAAACTTAAATCAGTCTCTATCAGCTACAAATCAGGGAAATTTCAGGAGTCAGAGATCATTAGGGTCTTTACCTCTGATGCTTTTGGCATCTATTTTCTATGTAGCTTTCTTCCATCTTCTTGGACTTGGCACAAGACAGTAGAGCAACCAAGACTTAGTATCCTTTGATTTATCCCCTCAATTATTTGTAGTGCCAGTGAAACAGAGGTTTCAAATTCTTTGTTAGTTCCCTGTCAGCCTGGCACTGGATAATAGACCCATACTGGTATTTTCTTAAAGCATAAGCTATTACAGTATGCCTCACTGTATATTTGCCAACATTTATGAATTTTATACATAAAAATATGTATACACATGCACTCACCTACCCTGTATATAGAAAGACGTACACACATCCTATAACTATGCCAACACCAGCAGCCAATCTGATTTAAGTAGCATAGTAGAAAAATATTCTTGCAACTAAATAGACACACTGGTGTAGCAGCTGTGTAGAAAATGCCTAAATTATTTCATCATCAAAATGATGTATTTATGACATTTCTAGGTTGGATGTAATGTAATACGCTGTGAAAACATAACAGAAAAAAATACTGTCTTCTATCTTGGTGAATGCTGGAAGTTTGTAGCTCAAACACTGTCCTTCCTTCTCCTAACACAGCTGAGCACAGGTATGGACCCTCCCTGTATCAGACCAACATGCTTGTGGCCAGTCTGGGTTGGGATAATGAATAGTATCTTCCAGTCTGTTCTGTAGGTCAGAAGATACAGAATGCAGTTTTGGCACAACTACAAGGTAAAATGCCACGTGACTGTGACAGCAAGTGCATTGCTGTGATAGAACACCATCTCAGACTGGAACAGCTTCTGCACCTGTTTCTCACAAAGCATTTCTATTTATGAGCAAATAGGAATGTTGCAGTTGTACTAACATTAATTTTAAAGTTTAGTAAAGTTTTCTAAAACTGGTTTAGTGCAATAACACTTTTATAGGAAAAAGTGATTTTGAGCTCGATTAAATCAATTTTGAGGCTCACTGAATTAGAGCTGTCTCCTTGAGCCATATACTGCACTACATGCTTTACAATTTTTTTAATATGGCACTTGCTGGCAACTCTGAGTTGCAAGGTAACAAAAACATACATAAATAATATGCTAGCAAGAATATCTTCCCTACCAGCATATCAAGATGCAGAGAAGCTAAAAGGAAAACAATGTTATCACATTAAGCCTACATTTAAGAAATAGACACAAACACTACATAAATACAAATCTATTTTTATCATCTATGTAATTGTCATAAACTCCACTTATTGTACCCTTAATATCATCACCATTAGTCAGCTCCAGTGATCCACCTCTGCTATAATGATTTTTGCTCCAAATCTCCAAGAAGCCTGCAAACAGCTTCCTATCAAACCAAACACAAAAATTAAATGGAATTTGGGGGGGTTTTCTTGCCATAGAAATGTTCCTTTTGACTTCAACTCTAGCTACCTTGATTATTAGCTACATTCCAGACAGCATCAAGGACAGTTTTACAATCTTCTTGTTTAATTCATTTTAATACAAAATAATTTAGTTTTAAATGTTCCATGGTGAAGAAATAAAAAAAATCGTCTTGATGGATGCTACATCCACTTTCTTTTCCACCACCTGTCTGTTTTCATTTTATTATATTACTTTTCTTCCCATGTCCCTTGCAATCTACTTGTCTGCTCTTCCCTGCAATTTTTTCCCACACTCACACTATTCCTTTTACAATGCTGCTCTCAGGTAAACAGGCCCCTCTTATCTGTCAGGCTTCCTCTCCATGTTTTTTTAAGCTCATGCTTTTCCACACATCTTTCATAGTTCTGTCTCACTCTTTACACCTTATATCTTCTTTCCTGAAGTATCTGTCTTGCCTGGAGCTTATTTTGTTGCCTTTGATTTTAAGCCATTAGAGGCAGACAGTGTTTGCAGAGAGCCATGTCTGTATGTGGTTTCCAATAGCAATGGGGTATGTCTTGATGCTTTTTTTCAGGCAAAAGTCTTACCAGTTTACAGTTGTTGGTTTGGGGTTTTTTGTAATTGTTGAATAAGGCCTTCAAATTTTGGCCACAAAACATCAACAATAAGCCTGGTAGATGATTAAATATTAGATAGTAAAATAACAGTCTTCAAATTACAAATTCTCTGCCTCTGTTCCCTTCTAGCTCCAGGTGAGCTGGTCTGCTGCATCATTCTGCGATGCCCCCTGGGCTGGGAACAGGGGAGCTGCTTTTCTCCAGCTGTTCTGACACCCATTCAGTTCAGTGTCCTATCCCTTGTTCTGTCCAAGCACACATCCAAGAAAAAGATAACCGCCCCATAGTCAGCAGATTTGGAGCAACCTTTCTTTCAGGGTACTGAGATTTCAGACAGTTGAGGAGATAGGAGAGGAAAGGCTATTTTGCGTATTTAGCTCATCAGATGAGCTCATTAATGAGACAAAGGTGGAAGATATAAATAGGAAACCGATCACTAAACAATGAAATTAATGATGCCAAAGAAAGCATAGAGTGACAGAAAGAGTATGGGCTTCCAAAACTGGATTTTTCTTGGCTTACAGAATGAAGGGGTGGGTAGATCTCTTGGAAGAAATTAATAAGGAAATAGGAGCACAGGAGAGACGACAGTTACTGAAAGAAGGGTATTAAAGGCACAACAGCAGACTACCCTGATGTAAAGTAAGCACTGAAAGAGAGCAGAAAGGCTTCATCAGGAGCTATTTGGTTAACTGAAAAACAGGAATGAATCACGCAAAAGAGTGAAAACAAGAACCAACAACTAAAAATGAGTTTAAGGGAATAGTAAACTCACACAAGGAACAAATGGTGAAGGCTAAGAGGCTAAATGAGTTCATCTAGGAAAGGACCTAAAAGCCAATAAAAGGTTACACACACACAAAGGGAGACAAAGAAAAGTTCAAATCCAGTATCCAAGCAAATAATGTGACACAGAGAAGACTGATACATTCAATGCTCTTATTTGCCTAATGTGTCTACAAAATATCTTCGTGTCAGACATGCAAAGCAATTAATTTTAAGAAATGTCTAAGCCACACAGACCAGAAAAGGGAAGGAATGTGTTAAGCAATATTAAGAAATGCCAGTTTCCAATCCTGCTGACTTAAACCTGTAGCTCAGAAAGCAGTGGATAAAGCCAGCGTCCCTGTAGCCTTGTGTCTCCTGCTTGCATTAGGCCAGAGCAAAAAGTATGACTGAAATTTATGGCTGGAGTATTCATAACATTCTTCTGTGAGTTTTCCAGTGCCTGATATCAGGGTTTCATTTACACTGAATTCCTCGTTGCCATGGAAGACTCTCTATTTACCTGCTTCTTTTCACATAATCTGTAGAAATGTGGCATCTCTGAGACCACAACTACTCGGTCTGTTCAGTTGGAGAGTGAGCAACAAGTTCAAAAGGCATGGGGTGGTCCAACTGGTCATATGTGGGATCATATAAACTGTTTTTCCAAAGGAAAATGTGCTAAAAATTACCCTGGAGCACTTAAAAGATAAAATAATCTCTGTGTGATGGTTCTGGGATGGGAGCAGGGGGAGAGTGTTCTGGAGAGGTTTTTTGTTTTGGTTTGGGTTTTTTGAGAATTCATTAAGTGCAAGGGAGGTCCTGGAAGACTAGAAATTATGAAAATAATGCCTGCCTTAGGAAACAAAATTCCTTTGGCCTAACTTTCATAAATAACCACGCATCTCTGAGAGATACTGTCATAGGTTATCAGGCAGTTAGTGTACAGGCATGAAGATAACAATATGATAGAAAATAATTAGGTAGTAAGATTTTAAAATGTAATCTTAGGATCATTATTGTGTCAAACCTCTCCAATTTCCTTCCTAGAAAGGGCAGCAGGCCTATTGAATAAGAAGGAAGCAGTAAATGTGGTATTTGTACTTTAACAAAGCCTTTAGTTGGGTCCTCTCTAATTTTGCCTGCAATACAAAAAATGGTGTAGACAAAGTCAAGTAACTGTTGACACACAAGTTATTAAGTATTTCTCCCAAAGAGTATTTATTTAATGGTTTCCTGACAGAGTAGGATGGCACTGCGGTAACATCCTTCAGGGAGTTCTCATCCATCCTATTCTGTTCAGTTTTTTACTGAACAGTTTGGAAAATAGAAAAAGGAGTAAACTTGTAAAATTTGCAAAAAGTCTGGACGGGGGTTGCAAACACAGGAAAGCAGATCAGAATCCAAAATATTTAGATAATGTGAGAAACAGTACAACTGCAATAAGCTCATACTAGACAGAGGGAAAGTGAAAAAAAACCCCACAGTATATTAATATAACCTGATGATGCTTTAACAAGGCAACAGGATTGCAAAGAAGGATAGGAAGGTTCAAGTGGATTTCAAACTAAATACGAGTCAATATGATGATGTTGCAGAAAGGCATTTCACATTCCAAGATGTATTAGGAAGCGTGCAGTATGTGACATGCAGGACCTAATTATCTTGCAGCCTTCAGTGCTGCTGAGGTCTCAGCTGGAGCATTCTGTGCAATTTTGGGCAATGCACTCCAAGAACAATTTCAGCAATTTGGATGGAGTTGAAATGAAATCAACAAGAATGATATTTTGAGAATATGACTTACAAGGAAAGGTTGAAGAAATGAGGCTTGGCTTTCTCAGAAAAAGAAGACTGGGTGAAAAATGCATGAAAGGTCGCATACAGAAAGTCATGGTCAACAGATCTTTGTACACACCTGAATTATAACAAATAATTGCTTAATTTGCATCAAAGAAGAGTAGACTAGATATAAAAAATGAAACAACAGCAAAAAAAATCCTTTCAACCTAAAGTCTAGATTAGATGGAATAGATTTATGAGGTTGTGGAATCCCCTTCATTTGTGGTTTTTAAGAGCAGCCTATACAAACATCTGTCAGGGATGACCTAGTTACCCATTTCCTGCCACAACAGGGATGGAATGGACCTCCTTTTTTTTTTCCCCTGTAATGATTTCATGACTGGAGAACCTGTTTCATTTAACTTGGTTGCTACAGATTAAGCAGTACAACTGTTACAACTAGGGAGCCAAGGCCTTAGTAAAATATAACAAACCTCCACATAAAATAAAAAATCATTCAGAAAACAAAAAAATTAAAGAAAACTAGCTTTAGCATTTTTTAAACATATATTGTCAAAGAGTTATTCTTTATTAATTGTATTATTTGTTAAAATACAGTTCTATTGTCCAAAACATACCTTTTACAACCATTAAGAAGTCAAATTGAGATTTTGAATTCTTTTAAAATAACCAGGCTACTAAAAGTTATTATGATGTTAATTCTTAGTGTCTTTATTTTAAGCAAAGAAATATCAATGAATTTCATCAAGAAAGAGAAGTGATACATGAAATACAGAAAAACAACTCGCAGAAAAACTGTGAACGAAGCTCTGTCAGCACCTCAGGGATATGATAGTGTTATAAACATAATTGCACAAGGGCTTTTCTCCTGTGCTTAAGATGCTGTCATCAGAAACCCGTAGCTTTAGGTAGCACTGTTACCGATACTTAGATAATATCAAGCTATGCACAGGCACAGAGGCACAGAGTGTCAAGCTATAGTTACAGTTGATTTGATGACACTTCCATCCCGAGAACTAATGCAATCCCTTTTAAAGAAACCAAAACATCATTTATGTTGAAGTCTTCATGACTACTATTAAACTTCTAGATTATTTCTAAGAGTTAATTTTAAAAAGTACATGTTTGTTTTTCCATTTTTCCTAACTACCATGGAGGCCTCTTCCAATTTGCTAAGCATGAAAAAAATTCTGTTCCAGAATAACATTTTTAATTACTTAAAATTACTTGCCTAAAACTCTAAAATGGTTATATTTTCAGACCAAGCTTGTTGTTTACAAAATGTATGTAGCATAAGAAGGTTTTCACTTGTTTTAAACCCACCAATCAAGAAAAGAATCCAGCTCCTACTACTGGCCTCCAGTGGGATGAAAAGAAACAAGTAAACCACAGACATCTGGTACAAAATATGGACGCGCGGCCAAAGGCTTTAGCAGGCCTAGATTACCAAGATCCCCTTGTTAATCAACCTTTCCAAAATATGTGGATTATTAGAACTACACTAAATGGTAATTGATCCAAGATCAATGTCATTCTCTTCCATTTGGCTCTCCCATTTCTGTAGAGAGGTGTGTTTAATTCTGTGTGTGTTTCCCAGACTCTGCTAGGTGAAAAAGACCTGTGAAGTCTTTTGTAAAGTAGCAAGACAAGAAAGCAAAATGCTATTGCTTCACTTGGTCTACAACATTCATAAGGCAACTGAGGATATTAGCTTTAATTTCCAATCTTAACACACAATTGCATGCTGGATTTTTACAATGCAAAAATTTGCTGGAGGATATTGCAGGAACACTGACACACCAATGACTTTTCCATTTTCTGGATTGGATTTTTGATTGTCCTGCATGCCAAAATGTAGGGTTTTCTCCCCCTTCCCAACCAGGTTTAAAGCACAAAGAAAAGATATGAACTACATAATGTAAGAATTAACATAACTGTTCAGGAAATACTGAGAAGAAAGTACAATAGTTGTGCCTGTAAAAGTAAGTTCTTATGCATGCAAAAAATCAAATGTATACAGCTGTGCAGCTTCTACCTACAAAGTAAAAGCCTGTGCTTATAAATACGTGTTTTTGTGGCTGCAGTGTATGTAGAATTGCTTCTTTTTAAACCAGCTCGAAGTGAAATTGAATTTTAGGCCTTCCCATTTTTCCACCAATCTGGTATAATACTGCATATAGAATGAATGGCATCATAACGGAATTTGTTTGTATCTCATCTCTTTTTTTCACCAAATTGTATTCCTAGACTGTTCCCAGCAGCTGTTCATCTAATTCATCAGCAAGAACCATATTCAACAAGATTATACTGCTTTCATTTTTCCCCTTCAGAGAAGCAGAGGAAGAGCAGAAAAGTAGGAGAGGTAAGAATGCAATAAGTGAGCCTACAGGAAAACACAAAATTCCCAGAGTCCTGCAACTCAGTTAAACCCTAGCTATAGGCAAAACACCACAAACTGCCCTTTGATGTGTTAATTGAAATTTAGCTTTCCACACAGTCCCATTTTCTTCTCAGCACAAGGGACACTAGCTGCTCTTGAGAAAGAAAAAAATTAAATGCCTGTCATATAGTTTTTCCTTGCTTACTTCAAGAACAAAGGGTTAAGACAGGCATTGAAAAAGCATCCAAGAGATTAGATAAACAAATAAAAAATGCTTATGTACATGTATATGTGTGCATGATGATAAGACAATTCCTATACATCTTTCCTTCTCCCCTTGCTGCAACACAGACAAAAGACAGTGTCAAGCCTGTTAGGCCTCCTCCCTTTCTCTTCTGCTACAGCTTTCAGTCGGCACAATGCTTATTAGTACCATAAGAAACAGGGACTTTGCAGTTCAAATGAATCACTTGTTCTGGGGTGTAATCAATGGCTAAATTAGAAAAAGAAAAGGTCATAAGTTAAGGACTGAAACTGCAAACAAACCCAGAAAGGAACAGCAGATGTTAAACATGCCACAATATGTAGAGATGACATTAACTCTTACCTGAATCTTATCAAAGAAGCTCGAAGATCAAACCAGACACATTCATCTCTTGCTTGTAATTTGCTCTATGGCAGTCCAGCAGTGTTTCACACAAGTATTAACAGTCACAAAAAATACAGATGGGAAAGAATTCTGCGTGTCCTTCAGCCAATGCAGGATTTTTCATTTTGTATTTTTCTTTTCTTGGTTCAGCATCAAGCACTGGAGATTTTTTGTGGTGGATCTGCAGCCCAGTAGCTCTCAATACACTGGAGCATTCTTCATTATGGTCTGGCAATGTTAGCTTTGCTGATTTTTCTAGAAGGGAGAAGAGGTTTTTTTGCTACACTCTCTCATTAGCCTTCTAATTCTCCAATAAGTACTGAGAGGGTTGGGTTCATAATTCTTGCCAATTTTAGTAGGAAGCAGTTACTGTCCACTAATAATAAATATTTGCAATGTTGTTTTTTCTGTTAAGTTACATCTTGACCCATAGCTGTTCATTTCACAAACAATCCATATTTGTTGCATATTTGTAAAAGTCAGTATCAGTATGCAGATACTGTAGCATATTTTGAGGATGTCCTGTTGCTGTCTGGATTGCTGTGCAATTTATATCCTCCATTATGACCTTATTTTGAGATATCTTATACTTCCCATCTATGTTTTATTTCAATCCCCCTTTTTTAGATTGTCTCCCATTTGTTGGCCCTGTGCTGGTAATGAAGTGGCTCTAACTGAATGCTTTCAGTCTGGTCTGACAGATGTATGCCAGGATGAATCTAGTGTCATAGTTCATATATTAGAGAAAAGAAAATCAAAACTGCATCGTCTGCAGCATTGATTAAGGGACAGCTTGAATCCCTAAGGCATTTCCGAGCATACTGCTAAAGATATTCCCTGTCAAAATAGGAAAATTTAATCTATTGCACATAGAATAAAAAGCCAAGTTCTGGACATATTCAGCACACAGCCTGAAACACACTAGCATGAAATGAGGCAATGAAGTGGTCTCACTGTGCCAAGCTGAATATCTCAGGATGTTGACATCTAATACCACAATGCAGAACTTTGCCCAGTCTTGAGTAAAACTTCCAGTACTTTCAGACAGGAAAAGGACTCTATCCCCTCACACTACTGTTCTGTTTCCTTCTGGTTTGATATAAATTGGTTTTTTTTCACTTAATTTTTTGGAAATTATTCAGTGAAATCCTTTTCTTGCCTTCTCAAGTTCTCTCTAAATGTGTGTACGTGCATTTCTTCAAGTGTTTCCTATTTGCAATCAAGAAACTTCAAGTTTCTCAGGCAGGATCATTGCAAAGAAATTCTGGGGCCATCTTCAGTATGAGTCTTGTTTTGTCCTTTATAGGGAGAGAAAAATTCCCTAACACAGACTACAGCCACTGCTGAGTTTAAAGCTACAAGGCACCACTTGGTCTGAGAGTCAGCTGATTTTAAGTGCAAACAAATACAGGCAGGGACAAACTGAATGATGTCTCAGAGCCTCCTTAATTTGGAAGAGGATATTACACAATGCACTGAAACACCCATAATGGCTCTATTCCTGCATATATGTATAAGCTCAGCAGAAGGTGATCTCCATTGCTCTGGCAGGAGGTACTCAGACACTATTCAGAGAAAGAGCCAGTGTTTCCATGTCATTAATCAAGCTGGTGACTAACATTAATACACTGATTGATAGGATGCTCACAGCGGCTATTATTGGCTACGGATGTCGTTCAATGTTACCTTCTTCCCATCATGTTGCATTGATGATGGCAGAGGCTGTATTTTATACATTAGCTTTCCTAGGAAAGCCCAACTGCACCATAGGAGTAAAACTGTGATCATCCTGAAGTCAGGAGCAAATCTCTCATTAGAATCATACACCTTTAACAAATTCCAACTTTTTAAGCTAGCATTAGAAATAGGGCTAGAATTTCACAGTAGGAGTTACTGTATAGAGAGATATACTAATCCTTTATTTCTTATCTTTCTCTCTTGGGAAAACTTATTTTCACTCTTGAAAAATCTTTTATAAGACTCAATACTGACACATAAAAAAGGATGTCTATCAGACTTGACCACTAAAAGACAATGCATCTCATCTTGTGCCTTCCAAAGACAGATTGACCATTCACATTCATCTGTCATAGAAACAACAGTGAAAGCTATGCCTGTCTCAGATGAAGGGATTCAACCAGCGTTTAAGGGTCCTAGGGAGGCAAAGAAAACAGTTTGCTATCAGATTACTTGTCATGCATGTGCTTAATAAAGCTTAAAGACCTCAGGAAGAGCCAAAATACTTCTTTCATTGCCAAAAAAACTTAACCTTAAACCACTAAAGGTTAAGTTATAAGACTCATACAGACAACTTTGTACACAATTTGCATTTTTTTCCATGGAAAGTCCCACCCAATTTTCCTACCAGACAATTCCACTTCAGGTAGTAAGGGTAAGTGCCTAATAACACACAGGGCTCTTTTAGCTGCTTGCACGCTAACAACCAGTATAATTGTGCCTAGCTTTTTATTTCGATTGGAGACTACCTGCTTCCCATCATAATGGTCCTTCATTAGAGGACCTATTCCATCATGATATCCATACGATACCTACGCCAGTTCCCAACAGGAGTTGTACTTTGAATAATAAAGGTAACTTCTTTGTTCCATACAGATTTTGTGCCAGTTCTATCTCCTTTTCACTTATTCTAGTCACTATTTTGATCTTCTTTTTGATGACAGTACCACAGTACACTCATAAATTCATATGCCAAGTTATTAAAAAGTTTTAAAAAATCCAAAGAAGTTATGAAATATGCTGTAAAACTCGTTCCAAATTGAGGTTTTAGATCCTTATGGGTAAAGGATAATCCATGGTCAATTGCACATACTTATTTATTTACAACAGCATTTAGAGGCAAACAAAATAGCAGCAAGACATTTCTGCACATTAGTTTCTTTTTTCCATTCTATTTTTAATGTATTTCTATATTGTTTCCTGATCATACCTCAGGCATGCATAAAGCAACACAACTGCTATCTGTGTAGTTCTATGATTGTCTATCTGGAGATGGGAAGAAGCAAGTCAACTTGCTTTGTTTTGGAATTTTTATTTTGGTTTACACACACATGCATACAAATACAGATACTGATGTTCCCTATCTGTAGTTTCTGAGACAGAGCTGAACTGTTACCAAAGAAAACTGTCATGGTCAAGCTTTGCTCTTACTGCAGAAAGATCCATTGTTCTAGATGACCTATGTTTTATTTCTGAGCTTTAGTAGATCTCCTAAGTACACCAAATCTCATTCTTGGAGTGCCTAGAGAAAATAGAGCAGAATACTGACACCAATTTACTATTCTTTGAATAGGTAGAGGAAAGAACAGAAGACAGATGGACTGTATCCTCCATCTCTGGGAATACACAGCACTCTTCTGTCTTAGCTGCAAGTCTTAGGTGCCAAACTTACTGCTGTGCATGTCACCATATCACCCTCGCTCTAACCCAACCATGAGCAAGCAATGAGTGAACTATGAGTGAGATGAGATGATTATTCACCAGGATGGGACAATTTCTTACATGGCTTCATAACCAATTACAGTTAAGCAGCTGTACTGAACTCGAGCATTGCAGCCATGCCATGCCTTTTTTTGCTGATGGGACACGTACAAAGAATCCAGGTTGTCTGAGAAGCCTTTGCTTATATACAGCTTTAGTCAACCTTTATTATGGTGGTTATCTTATCCATGGCTCTTGTTATTTGGTCCTGGTGTTTAGCAATGGCAAACTGTTTACTGGATAGTTTCTTGTTATGGGATTCAACAATATGAAAGCAAAGATTACATAGGGATTTTTTTGAAAAAAAGTTATCATTCCTCTTTTATAGAAGCTTTCACTTTTCAGTACTCTCATTCCAAACTCTAGCCCTCCTGCCTTCATGTGGTAAAGGGTAAGAGTGGCCTTTTTGACAAGAAACGCTGCAGAGGAGTGGAAGAAAAAATTCCATCTGGGGACCAGGGTGCCAATAACTGAGACTAGCACACATTCAGAATCACCCAGGACATCCCAGACTCCAGCTGAAAGAGCAATTGCATGTTATTGCTAAGTTCCCCTAAACACAGTGTGAGTGCAGAGTCCACAAAGATATTAGCTTTTTCCTGCTTTTTAGGATCCGAACCAAACTATCACCCTGCCTTAATACAAACAAGTACTTATTGCTAGGAATAAACTCAAAAATGCTAGTTACAATCTGATGTGTCTAAGGCTGAGTATATTAAATAGAATATGAAATACCTAATCCCTGTTACTGATTTGGGTATTTTTCCACAAAGCACTTCCTGAGTGTAATTCACAAATTAGAATTCAATATGATTTTGCTTTTGCATAAAAATCACAAACAAATTCCAAAATATTACAAGTCTCAAGCACCTTGTTAAATATACTACCTTGTCTGTAAAGACTGTACAAGACACCTGAGAGATCTACACACGAACGCTGAAACAGAAGGAGGCTGAAATAGGTGTATTATTAAGAAGTCCCACATACAAGGCAAGATTTCTCTTATACTTCTAATACATTTTTTTGTGTAACCCCCAAGGCAAAACTTCTTATAACCACTGTCTGCAGGAAGAATTTACTATCAACATATACTGTACACTAAAGGAACAAAATTACCTCACTCCACATTCACACCAACCCCACAGCTCCTTAAGACAACCATTTTCAAAATATTTTTGTTCAGTAAAATACGCATTGTTTCAAGTTTCTTTATGGCAGACCAGTAGAATCAAAATGAAGGCAGACTTGCTCACCACTCAAAGCACTTGCCTTCTTTTTAATTTCTCACAGGAATGAAAAGTATATTCAGCTTTTTCTCCTTCAGCACCACACTCTTCCCTTGTAGATTACTGAAACATGAATTTGTGAAGGCTGTTTCAAGTAGAAGGATGTTCCTATGTACAGGAATGATGTTAATTCCTGTCACTGAACATCCAAGTGAGATTGTTGTTAAAGCTCCTTCTAAAGGACCAAGAGAATATGTGCCATTCAGTTCAATGGCTTTCTTCACCTCTATTAGACTAAACATAAATGTAATATAGCCAAGCCAGATTCCAAAGGTTAGTCTTTCATTTAGGCAAAATACTGGAGATGCAAAACCTGTGTAGCATTTACAGGAATCTAGCATGGATTCAATAAACCAATTGAACATGAAAGGAACATCCTTTCTAAATGCAAATTATTCAGGTGCAATTTGAGTTCCTTAAAGGTTACTCTTCAGTTCCCTCTCCCTGTCTAATAAATGAGAATGCAGAATAGCTTCGTTTCCTTTTTCAAAATTCTTCATATTAAGTCATACTGCTGCTTCTGTTATGGGCCTTTTCTGTATGGAGCAGATACAGACTCTGGACTGCTTCTGTTCTGTGACTGCTGAACACCAATATTAGTATTTTTTTTAAAGCACTTCTTACAAAAACTTAAAAACTAATTTAAAAAACAGTTCTGACAACACAGCAATGTACAGACATACTCAAACTGCAGCATTTTTTCTTTTGTTTTCATTTTGGAAAAAGATTCTACATTTCCTATCTGGAAGTATAAAATCACAAATATCAAGAATATCCCAGAAAATGTAGTGCAACAACTCTTGATATTACACTCATCAATGTGTCAACAGATCCCTGAATAAGTATGCACAGTAGTTCTAGATCTGACTAGGAAATTTCTTTATGATGAGAGCTTGTCTTAAGTGAAGTCTGTGGTAGAACTTTTACTTGGTTCCTGAGGGTCAGAACAATATTTGTTGTATCATATTTGAGGCAGAGTCATCCTAGGAATCATATGAAATAAAACATGTCATATTATACCCTAAGTGTCATATTAGAGGTGTTCTCACAAGAGGAACTCTATCTGTGCATAATAATAGTCATGGACCAGTAAGCTCCTGTGGGCCCTTTGTGGCAAGGCACATTCATTAGAGAAATTCACAAGTATATTTTATACCCCCAACTTGCATTTGTTTTTTTGAAATTTAATTTCACCACTAGTCGTATGGCAGCATTGTCAGAATTAATAGGGATGAGTGAAACTGGAGAAAGAAGCACTAGCAGTTTTGTAAATACAGTAAATATTTTGCATTTTCCATGGGTTTTTTTCACATAAGGTTCAAATGAGACATAACAACTGGTCAACAATTTAAGAGTTTCAGCTGCAATTGTGGCTACATTTTAGACAATGAATAATTCATTCCATATCTCTGTCTCATCTCAGCACTATTCTGTATTTTTTCAATTGTATCAAGGCCTCATCCGTTATATATTAATGGTAGCACGCATGAAATAACTAGTATCTGGAATGTTGTAGGTAGAAAATAGACAAATAACAGTAAAAAGTTCAATTAAGAAAAAGAGATGTATCATGGTTTTCAGTCTGTGGAAAGACAGCACCCAAAATAATTATAATAAAAACCAGTAATAAAGTCCCAAATGAATACTTTCAGCATATCATGCATAATTGAAAGAAGGATTCAGTCTTCTCCAAAGAACATGTTAGGAAATGGGCTGGATAATAAACATTTACTGATTTTTCTACTAGTGGAATAAAGCAGGACTTTCTTGTTTTCTTTATATCCACCACAGGCAGAAGAAATACATTTGTAGGTCACATATTAGGAATTTATCTTCTGGAGCCCAGAGACCTTGACTCCACCTATATGCTGCTGAGAATCTCCATGACAGCAACAGACAAGATGTTTATAGCTAGGGCCAGACCTTTTAGCACAAGTGTCAGAAGAGTCCTCTGCCCTAGTTCAATCAAAAAAAGATTCTTCTCATCATGCTGCTGTAATATTGTCAAGAAACCCCCTTTTGTTGTATAATTATCTCTTAGTCTTACACCAGCTGAAAGGAAACTGATAAAATTCAAGTGTTTTCAAGTTTTAATGAGTTTCTAATTTGTTGTGGCTTTAAAACTTACACATGACCGACTAATTTTAAAACCTCAAACTTTACATGTTTTAAGTTCTCATAGAAAATGAGGGCACAGCCTCATTTTGAAGCTCACATCTTATAGGAAGGTAATGGCTGTTTTTTTGACTGATGAATCAGCTGCACATTAACTGCCACTGAACAAAAGCACTGCATGTTGGATGCAATGGCCAGAGCTTTGTCACTTAACACAGCTACAGGTTTTTTACATCCTATTAAAGAGTTCAATTCCCAGCTATTTCACCTACAAAAAATAGCTCTTGAAACATACTGTGCATACGCAGGATGAAAGTTCGACACAAGGTTTAAAGAAAAAAGTATTTTTTCCTCAAAACAGTCTTTCCTCTGCTGCCATCCACTCACTAGATATTCTTCCCTTAATTCAGAGTTACAAGGAGTTTTGCCTACTTGGATTGTAAGCAATCTAAATAATGAAGCATGTGCTTCACTCAAAGCAGAGCCAGGCACTGGAGTGCCCCTGGGCCATACCTGGCCTGCCAGACCAATACCCATGGGACCTCACAGCTTGTTCGAGGACTCACTTCCCTGGAAGACCTTCCCAGCTGGATGGGGAGATGGCTCCTGTGCTGCACATGCTCTGCAGAGAGCAGAGATTTGTGCAGAGAGGGCCAGGGGAGAGTCACTGGCTGAGGTCTGCCCTGCCAGAGGCTCGACGCCACTGCCGGCAATGTATGTGCTTAGCCAAACTGACACTATTGCTGACCAGGCAGGATTTCTCCCTCCCTGCCCCACATTTTCAGGTGGCAAAGCATCCAGCAGGCATCTCTTCAGCTAGGATCTATGCATAAGGCACAGAATGCTGTCAAAATAGAACACTGAACCACCAATGTAAAACTTTGCTTTAATGAGAATGAGCTCCTACTATATAATACTGAATTAAACAAATTCGTCTAAAGTGAAAGTGAAAATGCCTGTTTTAATTCTGATTCTGTCACAGCATTTTGAATGTCAAAGGTCCTACTTCAGCAAAGTTTCCATATAAATAAACAAACCAAGTGTGCAGAACTTCATCAGAAATAAAAAAACCCACACCAACCTATGTACTGAATATTAGTATAGTACACCAGCTGCAAAGAGGATGTTAGTATAAATCTCTGATAATATTATTCATCGAACTGACAATTTTCAGGCAGACTCCCACAAACTCAAACTCCTTATTCCCTGAACACAATAGCTAAAACCCAATCGAAGAGTCAAAATTCACGCCTTCTAAGGCTTAACCTAAGCTTCCTTCTTTAATTTAGGTTGCTCTTATGTTCTCTCCCCCAAAGTCTACTTGTTCCACCTCCTCTGCATATAGCAAAGATACACAAGCTATCATGAGAGGGTTCTGATGCTTATCAAAGACTGAAACTTGTTGCTCTTCTATATTTCTTTTAATAATTTTAAAAATTTAATTAATTGGGTTTTTGTCATGGAAACCACAGGAGTATGTATAACACAAGCACAGCTTTGGTTTTGATACAAGCCAATTAAGAATGAAATCATTCATGTCACCAAAGCTGCATACGAGTGTCCACTGTTCCCAGATTAGGGCTTTAAATGTTCACCTCTATATTTAGAAACCAAAAACCAAATGGCCAGCTTTCCTGATGACTCAGCATCCATACTGACTGCAGAAGAATGTGGATCCCCAGCAGGCCCCTCACATAAAAGTGCTTAAAAAGTCCAAACATGAAAGTTACGGCTTGTATACTTTCGCAGATTAAGAACAGAAAAATCCTTATTAACTTTTAACTTCTCATTCCATACTACCACTTGTTTTAGGAAAAACTTCTAAGCAAACAACCTTCCTCTCTCACCTTATGTTAAATGCCTATTTAAAGAATTTCTTTTTCCTCATGCCTGGACCTTTCTTTAATTGGATGCCAGCCAGTTTCCATTTCTCTACCTCCCAGCCTGCTGATGTTCTCTATACTCTCATTTTATTTTTATACATACACACATACATATGAACATGTATGTGTATATATAATCTAAGCCCATTAGGCTTATCTTTGGCAATAACTGTTTTGTTGTGGTTTTGCTTTGTTTTGTTTTTAAAAGAAGGAGTACTGAAACTCTCAGAGAGATAGAAAAGGTTGCTCTAGGCTACCTGGGGGAAAGTTTGCATGTTCATCACTGATCTCACCAAACAAGCTGGGCATGAAAACCAAGAGCCCTGAAGTTGTCATTGCTCATGTAGTTACACATGGTTACGCATGCATGTTTATGTCAAAGTTTTTATTTATTCACTTTATGAATACAACCAGTAATACTTAGATAACATACACTTAAAATATGTAAGTAGTACTTACTTACGCTCCACTTGAGAATCTCCAAAAGCTTTATTAAGATAAATCACAAAGAAGTGTAGCTGGAAACAGGAACATAAAAACTATATGAATTATCACAAGCATACCTATAGCATACCTCTACTAAAAAAATTGCTGGTAGCACACCAGATAAGACTGCCGTGTTCTTGATCTCACATAGGAAAGGAAAATCCACTGGAAAAACACTTAGCTAATATTTGCCTGCATTACCTTCAACTATCTGTGATTTCCAAAGAGTGCCATGTTTGCTCGCTTTCTTAATCTGATTGACTAATTTAGAAAAAGGAGAATGAACAATTGGGAAAAAATGGAAGCCCAAAGCATTTATAAGTTTAGATTATATGGTTTTACTGGTATTACCTTAGAATCACATACCACTGTGCAAATTATTTTGGTAATGAAATAACACAATGTCTATGAAATGTAAAAACATAGGAAAACATAAATATGCATTTTCACTTTCTGACAATGCATTAAAAGAAGCCATTTTTTCCCTTCTCGGGGTTTGTTTTTTTTTTTTTTTCTATCTTCACACACTTTGTTATTTTGGACTTCAAAGGTCTTTTAAGTTTAAAAATAGGCATACTTTCTTACAGGAACTTTCTCAAGTATTTCAGAGAAAAACAACAAATACAAACATGTCTTAAGGATTTTACTATAAATCACTTATCTTAATCAATCATGCTTGTCTGGCTGGTTATTAAGTTTCATAAAACTTATTACCAACTACAGAATGTTGTAGGACAAAAAATTCTGAATATCCTACACAAAAATAGAAACAGAAATGTGAGCAAACCAAATTTTAGCCCTTAAACAAAGTAAGAGTAGTGAACAAAGTATTTTTGTACTTCAATGTTTGCAATTTTATCTTTACAATTAGTATTAGGCCCTGTCATGGAGTCACCCCAGCCAGCAACTGAGCACCACCAAGCCACTCGCTCACTTCCCACTGGTGGGGTGGGAGATTGAATCAGGAGGGTAAAAGCAAGAGAACTCATGGGTTGAAATAAAGACAGTTCAATAGGTAAAGCAAAAGATATGCAAGCAAGCAAAGAAAGAATTAATTCATTCACCACCTCCCACAGCCCAGCAGGTGTTCAGCCATCTCCAGGACAGCCAGGGCTCCACCACAAGTAACAGTGACTTGGGAAGACAAACATCGCAACTCCAAATGTCCCCTCCTTCCTCCTTTTTTCCCCAGATTTATATGCTGAGCATGACACTGTATGGTCTGTAACACTCCTTTGGTCAGTTGGTGTCAGCTGTCCTGTGTCCCCCCCAAATCCTTGTGCAACCCCACCCCAGCCTTCTCACTGGCGAAGCAGTACGAGAAGCAGAAAAGGCCTTGACACTGTGCAAGCACAGCTCAGCAATAACAAAAACATCTCTATGTTACCAAACCATTTTTAGCACAAATGTAAAACAGCACCATACCAGCCACTGCAAAGAAAATTAACTCTACCCCAGTCAAAGATTCAAAGATTTTTTTCTTTCACATTTAACCCTGAGGCCTTTTGCTAACATTGTTTCAAAGTAAAATAAATATTTACTGTTTCTGATACTCTGCCTCAAGCAGAATGCAAGAAGAAGAGTGTGATTTAGCAGCTTGTTAAATATCTTGTGATATAATAATACTTGCATGTTTTGTAGACCGTGTACTATGCAGCCTCCTTTTCCATCTGCTTTCTTTTGCTATTAAAATAAGTACACGTAAAAGAAAAAGAAAATAAACCCAAGGTTCTTGTTGATTATATTGATTCCTCATAAACTTCAGTAAAACAAAATGCAGACCTACCGCCAGGATGATTTTTTACTTCTTTCCTTGTATAAGCTAGCTCAGACTGTTTCTGATTTTAAAAACAGATCTTATTTCAGAGTTTGGTAACTATCACTGAGGATTTATCTGATTCACTAATATTCACTCTTGAATAAAAAGATGGAATGTTTATCTAAAATAAGATAATAACTATGTTTGTCATAATTTGTATGTCAGTCATGGTCAGCGACAATGACAGCTTTTTCATATCATCTTTTCTTAACACAAACATCTCCGGTTGTTAGATCACAAAAATTCCAAAAGGATTAAATGAATGATTTTGAACAGCATTGTGTGTCATCCTGGGGTTTAGCTCAGCCCATGTGTAAACAGGCTTAGCATTGTCATTGCGAATTGCACCCGTTTATGCCAGGGATTAACATGCCAGTGTCTCTCTCTGTGAAATCACAGCTCCATGCTAAAGATGCAGCTTCTCACTACTGTTATTTTCTTTTCATTTCAAGCAAATGCACGTTTAACTACAGGCTTCACTGGTAGTTTGCAGGGACGGAGATTAAACCTGAAGAGAGCACAGAAGATTCAACTCCGCTCCACTTCAGAGTAAAAACTGTTTCTCTGAGGGATTCTCACCCACATGCAAGTGCTAGAGTGCAAATCTTCTCCCTGAAATGCCTCACACTGCCTTTTCACTTCTCCACCCACTAGTCTTTCTCATGCTCCCACTGTTGAGTGTAATCAATGTCATTGGAAGCTAAGCTGCCCGATTCCTCTGAACAACACCTGACTACTGGGCTTAGTAGGCAATGCGGCAAACAGAGCCATTTAAAATGGCAAAGCTTTTCCTAATCTAAAATAAAAGTCTAGTGGTAGCTTTGGATTCTCTAAGCCCATCTGCTAAATCCTACACTGCACAACAACCCTTTTATTCAAGTTAAAGATGCACTCCTCCATTTAAAGAGCACTTGTTATCTCAGAAGGAAATGGAAGCTAGAGAGTGCCTGACACTTAAAGAAAGAAAAAATTAGTGTTGGCTTTGCAATGAAACCCTCCAAAACAGCCAATCTCACCCAAGCATAATTAATCAATTGCAACTCTTATAGCAAACCAATTACTTTCATTCTTTGGCTTTTTGTCCACATGCCATTCTTGTCCACGTGCCAGTTTACAGTCGTAAGTGACAGGGAGGTGTGGCAAGACTGTTGTCTGTCTCCTGCTCTCTCAGGAACTGTACTGGATTTGTCATTCTATATAAAATACAAAGTGCTGTATGATTGCTACAGGACAACATGTTGTCATGCCAATTAGTATGTTCTCTATTTTTCTACCTTTTCCCCCGCTATCTTTTCTTAATTTGGTAACTGTGTCTACTAGATCCATTTTGTATTCAGGCGTATTCTTCAGCTCTACTGTTGAGCTGAATGGTGAGCAATGTTAGGATCTCACAAAAGGTAATGAGAAAGGTTTTAGGATTGTTGTTTCTTTGATTTTTTAATTGGAAGCATTTCAAACTCTTGAACAGTAAATATGCAAAATTTCCCATTCACACGTATAAAAATGAAAATGGAAAAATCTAATACAACCAGTTTTTGGTAACTCATCAACCTTTTAGCCTTGTGAACATTGTGATTCCTTATTTTTATAGGGCATGGTGATAAATATATACACCGAAGGTTTGTTGCCTGCCAACTTGACTAATTCATCTTGCTTTTTGTATCATGTAAAGGTATAAATTAGACCTTCTAAATACTAAAACATAACATTATATGCCATTCTCACATTGTCTATCATTCAATTCCCTGAGCTGTCTTCATATGAAAATTCCTAGAGACATGAAAAAACTTCACTATCTATTTTTACTGCATCTTTTTCTTCTAGCTGAACAGGACATACTACAGAGAAGACTAGACACTGGATTTATGCAGTAGCTATAGAGCATTCTATTTTTACATCATACTTAAAATTTTTAACATTTTGGTTGTTTTTATAACAAGCAGCATACACCAAGTCTGTTTTTTTAATGAACTTAAAATTTCATTTAGTATCAAAACACAGGAACGCCTAGATTATTCTTAATCTAACTATTTATTAAATTATATATGTCATCTGTGGCTTTTAGCCTTATTAAGCTAATTCACTTGCTTTCTTAATCTTTCAAGCTCCCTTCAAAATTGTAGCAACCTGATCAATAAAATATCCTCTGAAAATGAGACTATCTTGTTGCTAACTCCTTTTTCACAGCAACAATTGACAAGATATCTTTGGCTAACATTAAGTATACAAAGCTTCAGAACACAGATATTAGCTTTAATATTCTTGACATACATTATACCTCAAATAAGCTAAATTTTCAGCCTCTTGGATAAGAGCTCCTTTGCAACCGTAAGTGTTTTAAAATAACAAAACATATTCCATCTCTAAATTGCTGTAATCCCAGATGAAGCCTATTCTGCTATTTTTCTTTAAGTTTTATTTCTAGTTTATACAAATTCATTTTAAGTTCTGTTGAGCAGATGCAAGTATAACAGAAACTGATATTTGGAGGCTCTTCACGGTGATAATCTGCAGATATTGCTTTGATTTAAATGGGAAATCATCAGAACACATGGAGTAAATTTAATTGTTCTACCTTGATTGAACACAATCAGGATACAGACACTTCTGTTATTCTCTGGTATTTGCTTCCCAGGAGGTTAGGAATGTAGCTTCTGTCACTATAGGGTACTACTTGAAAGAAGGTAAAAACATTGTTCCCCAAGGAGAAAGCAAAAGCAGGTGTATCATACACTTGCCTGCACTGTTGAAAACATGTGCATAGCACATACAAACTACAAGAAATTAAACATTCCATCTTTTTAATACATTGAAATATATTATGCACATATGGATGAAAGAGAAAACCTGTAATATTCCGCTAAGATGTGAAAATACATTACCACTTGGGAGAATAAAAACTCTGAAGATAGGTCTTTCTACCTCCAATCCTTATACCAATGGCTTTGTTTACCCAGATTTCACCCTGTTTTTGTGATGAATAGTCCCCTTTCTCTTCTTGCCTCCACTGTTTCATTTCATTCATTTCTAGGCCCAAGGTCCTCACCCTGCCACACTGTATCCTGTTACAAATCTTCTCCATAAACCATGCCCACAGCATTCTGTTCCTCATTTCCCTGTTCTGCATCTCATTTTTCTTGGTCAGTTTATCCAAGCTTCCTTCTTACCGTAGTTCCCAGAGGAAACAGTCACTCCCTCTCTTGCCTGCTTTTGAGCTGCATCTTCATCTTTCTTCCCTCTTACATGTATAGCTCTTCCTTTCAAATCAGGTAAATTCTCCTTTTAGTTGCTTGGTACTAGCAAAGGGCGAAGGATGGTCTCTCAACAGAGAAGTTTCCTTCTCAGCTCAAAGCCCAGTCCAGGTATGAGCTGTATGCCAGGAGGCACAGGTAAAACAAAGAACCTGCTAAGCTGCCCATGGCAACCCATGTAGTTCTTACTGACTACATAAAAAGTGTAATTGCATATAGGAGACTTACACTTGTCCAGATTCTGGATGATTCTTAAGAGAAGAGGAACTGGCACATAACTGATGTAAAAAAACCCTCATGTCCAATCATTGTTCCAAATGTGGAGAGAAGTTCACATATACTGAAAGGCAAAGTGACCTGTATTACTAACAATAGCAGTCTTTAATATTTTTGCAGTATGTATACATATTTTATTTCCAAGATTGTTCAACCACCCATTATGAAGATGCTCTATGGAGAAGAAACGGTTTATATATGAACCATTATCATAGACATCACACCCATATTCAAGGACAGGTTGGATGGTGCTTTGAGCAACCTGGTCTAGTGGAAGGTGTCCCTGCCTGCAGCAGATAGCTTGGAACTAGATGATCTTTAAGGTTCCTTCCAACCCAAACCATTCTATGATTCTCTGACACTTGACTTATAATAATTTAAAAATAAAGCCAATACCACTATATATAATTCAGCATCTATACAATTCATTGCATTCACACAAAAAGAAAAAGTGATCTGTACAGAAGGAAATAAAACTCTTTTTTCGATCCTAACAATAACTCAGCCAGCAAACTTTACTGCAAATGTTTGTGCATATAGCTCCTGGGGAAACTGCTTAGTTGTCCACTACACATAGGAAAAAGAGGAAGTAAACCGTAAGTCAACAGATCAAAGAGCACACTGGAACAGTGAATAAAGTTCACACCACGAATGAAAATGAAGTAGCCAAACTTATGTTAAGTGATTTCCACCAGTGTTTAATACAAATTCTGGGGTTGTTTGTTATAAATTTTTATTCATTATTAACCATCAGAATCAGGAGATTAGCTGCGCAGTTTCCAAGACAATAAACTTTTCCCTAGTGTTGCTAGAGTTCCTACTCAGCATGATGAGTCTCCTTATCAGGCCTGCATTTTGGCTGTCATCTTCAGATTTGGTGGATTTGTGAATATTGCACAAGCACGTGCCTTGGTTCTGCTGGGTAAAAGACAGCATTTTTTTTATCTGAGCCAATTGTTATTGACTAGAAACCTCAAAATTAGTGTAGGAAAAAAGCTTGGTCACTTTCTTTACTTTTTAACTGTCTCACACTTGCTTAAAAACTAAGCAAGGTCTAAACCAGTAATTACCATGTTCAAGTGTCCCTGTACATAAACATAATGCAATACCAGTTGAGCTGGGCAAAAAATACACAGTACTCATAAAGCAAGCCAAAGCCAATGAAGCCAAAGCTCAGTTCTAACAAGACTACCTTTCCCTAATTGCCATTAGGAATCCATGCTGAAACAACCAAAAAAACCCACAAAAAATTAAACAAAACTTGCAATTACAAATTTAAATGTTTAGTATTTAGAGAATGTGTATAAATGAATTTTAGGTACACATCTGATTAAAGAATTAACTTCATATGTCAAAAGTGAAACTTAAATGCCTTTTTCTATATTAATAAACTAATTTTTCTTTCCTCCAGAAATTAATTAACAATAAGCCATTTTAAACTGCCTTTCCTATATAGATGTCTGCATCTCTTTTTCTTCTTTTATTTTAGTAGTCCTACTTGCCTAATACAGATAATTTGGAAGCATTTTAAAAATACATCTTTGATTAAGCTTTTTGAAAACTGAAATGTCATGAAGCCAAAATACAGAAAGTGCTACTCAGATTCCAAAGTTCTTCATGGGAATGATGCCTTTTTCCATATCCCCTTCTTTGAATCTTACAACTGTTCAGACAGTGGATATTCTACACTTAAAATAGTAGCTGATCTTATTACTTCTAAATCACGCACCATTATTCTAAAAGAGGCAGCCAATAGTTATGCTGCAAATTGTGGAAGAGAAACAGCCAATTTTGCTTAAGGCCTTTCAAAATTCAGGGTTTGTTTTTTTGTGATGTCACACTTTTGTTAAACTAACAACATAGCATATTAATATCTTGCCAGAATCAATATATCCTTGTGAGTGCCAAAGCAAACATTACATTAGTCTCTACATATGGAAAACTTTATGTCACACACATGAATAAGACTGCACGATGCTCAAGAACTTATCATCATCACTCCTCTGGAAAATTCTACAAGTGAAAATGATTTGTGCCAGCTAAGTGCTATGTATATTCAAAAGTCACAATTAATAAAACAAAGTAGCAACATATTTAAAATATAAGGAGACATTTATTTATATTTTCCATGAGGATGCTACAATCTCTTAGGGCTTTAAGAAACACAGCTGTGTTTTAACCTTTGATTTATACCACAAGAGTTTTATTGCAGGTTACAATAATGCCATTGGTAACCAAAGCTTCCTAAGCCTCTTAATTCATTAAACAGTATCTTCCTCTAACGGGAGTTTTGAATATATCCAAAATGCAGGATCAGACCCCTTATTGCACCTCATTCTTGAAACAGATCTGGGTTAAAGGGGATGAACTTACTTGACATCCCCATTTAGATCATTTATAGGGTTTTCTTCCTAGAAGACCATCAGTCCTCCTTAGCTTAGCAACTAACAGCTTGCAAAAAAACCAACAGGCTGGGCTATCAGCTGGGACATGTTTACCCTTCAGACTAAAACAAAAGCAAGAAAAGAGACTTTGAGTGTCACTGTATTAATGGCACTCAAAACTACATGTTATAGATCACATGCATCCCCTACCGTTGTTGAAATAAGAGATTTAATTTATTCATTCACCTGTTTCTTGTTCTCTCCTCCTTGTAGCTAAGTGATTTAAAATTACATTTAAATAGCAAAGTGGCACAGTGGCATCTTTAAATACTAGCTCAACAGCCTCAGGATCATGTTCTACATTTGGAAACAGTGTTTGCATTTCAGTTTTCTTCTTAAAAGAACTTGAACTGCTAGTGTAGTCCTGTCCTTTACTGTATACCCATCTGGTCGATAAAAATCATTGTGTTTTCTTTCTAATATCCAATCCCTAAGAAAGCAACTTATTTCTGTAAACAACAAAAATATCTCAGCTTCCAGGTAGATTACGATTCTAGTGTGATTACATTACCCCATAACAATATTAATAAAATGTACTCTGCACTACTGCTTTTGCTCCTCCCTCTCACATATCCGACATATCGTAAAAATAATGTTTGTATTTATCCAGACAAGTATTAACTATTTGGCTTCAGCACTGTTTTGGCATTTTGGTAATTCTTTTCTACATGAAACATGTTCTATTTACAACCTCGAGCACTTTAAATATAATGTATTGTATTTGAATTTGGCACGTTCCTTATGAGCATGTAGATGAAAAGTGCAGACTTCAGCCTAGTAAGTCAGTCACAGTGGAGGACACCAATCACTGAGTAATCTGATATGTATACATATCACATGCAGCTAGTGTGAAATGACATCTTAGATGCAAATCAGAAAAAGATTTTTGTCTCCATTATTTATGCACCAAGAAATTCCCCTCCAAAGAGGAAATACAGTTGCAAGACACACAGTGGTTGAAAAGGATGTGACTCAGAAATTAACACAGTGCAGCCTGTAGTAATAGTGAGAACAGATATTCTAAATCTCTGAAACAGCCATGCTTCAGATTAAACTTTTTACATACTGTGAATTTCAACAGGAATGAGGTATATACTTGTACTTACTGACTATTCATATTCAAAGGAGCAAAATAGTGCCTGGTCACGGTTATGAAAAGATTATTACAAATAAAGCAGAAGTCAGAAATGGCCTTTTCCCCCCTGAGATTTTTCTCACACATATTTACAAAGAAAGTCAGAGAAAGGTTTTCAGTTCAATATATTTATTGAAGTTTTTTATACTTTTCAGTGGCTAACACAACATTTACTGGAAATATACGTACTGAAATTTGCTTCAGTATCTGGAGTTCATTTCTGTACTCTACATTTCTGGAGTTCATTCTGTACTCCACATTTCTGGAGTACAATTATTTACAAGGGTGCCTTTTGGTGGTTTCTTCAGGATTATGCAGAGATAGCAATGGCTTCTGGAACTTGCTTTGTATCCAAACTCGCTGCATTTTCACTTTTTTCTTTCTGTTTACTTGTAATCGCCGATCAACTAAATTCTGTACTTCAGTTAATCCAGCCAAGTTGAACATGTTCCGTACCTCATCTATTTTTTCATATGAAGAATTATTGCAATTAAAAAAAAAAAGTCATTTGTAGAATGTAGTAATTACCAACCTGTAGTTCAACCAAAGATGGAAGTAAATCTGTTTTGCAATTTGAAAGATAAAGGACAATGCCTGTAAGAAGGCTTTTGTTAGAAATTCATTTTCATAGCTCTTGATTTATATTGCAATAAAAATTGCTATGGTGAGGCCCAAACTACATTAGTTATTACTCATAGCATCCATAGATACCCTTTCTTCACACGGTTCAATATGCCATAGTTGAGTAAACAAATGCATGCCATTTGGTCACTGTTCACATGTTATCAAGATAAAGCTATTTCACCTGACAAATGACAATCCAGACTTTTATGCCATATATAGCTACAGACTCTCCTTCTAAGCATGTTTATCTCAATTATAAGAGAGAAATCATGTGCATTTTTAAATAACAAAATTTGAGCATACAATTAGACACCAGATACTTAATGAGAAATTTCCAGTGATGTCTGTAAGCAATCTTTCAGGACCCCAAATGCAACAAGTGTGCACACAAAGGAAATTATTTCCTTACAACACTTAGCTTTGGGCTTTTTAAAAGCAGAGAATTTTTAAAAGCCAATAAAACCCTCTTTAAATTTATGTTTTAAGATGAGCTTTCATAATCCAAATCACCTTGAGAAACTGTCAACCCTTTCTATGAAACTAAAACATTCCATACCTTTGGTAAAGAAATATACTCTGGTTCCATCTCCTCTTACATAAAAATTTTCTGACAAGCAATGACCTAAGAAATTAGAGCAGTAATGAAAAAGGACATGTCACTTTTTTTTTCCCCATAAAGAGCTAAAATGAACAGTGAACAACAAAACCATTCAAAAATTACCTTTTTTAAAACGAAGTTGAGCTGTATCGTATCTTCCATAGTCTCGAAATAACAACATTCCTCCAGGTTTCAGTAGCTTTGCCAACCTATTTACAACCCCTTGCATCCTCAGAAAATAGATGGGATACTGGTGAAGTTTGCAAACATAAGTAAGCAATTTGGTGCCGCAGACCAAAAAGGCAGCGCCACCTAAGAATAAGAGACTGTTCAAGACAGGTAGTTGTGCACAGAATTACAGACTTTGCCTATATAAACAGAAGTTTGGCACACGCAGAAAAAAGTGTATGTACACAAAAAGTGAAAGTGCTTTGAGAAATCTCATCCAGCAAAACTAGACGACACTAATTATACAGCTTGAAGAAAGTTTAATACTTCCAATTCTGCAACCAAATTTTGAGGTGCCTTCCAGCAAAATTGGAGTGTGTTAAAAATTGACTACAGGAGCAGCAATTATCAAAAACTAAACACAACGGCCTAGAGAGAAACTACTAAGTAACAATTTGCTGAATAGAAATGCGTCCCTCTCACATATATTTTCCATCTTCTCAAAGTATGTAAGTTCTGCATCATGATTCCCTTGGTTTTCTTTTTCATTTCCCACTTTCAAAGTTTCCAGAAAAAATGTTTACTGAGCAAGATGAATCTGGATCACATTTTCTTTTATGCAGTCATTTTAATTCTATGAGATGGCAGTAACAACTAACACATCTTTGGAAAGTGGGTCTCACAACACAGATAACTACATGAAAATCTTTATGTGTGTACACACACACATGCACACAAAAGCATCCACATCAGCCCTGGGGGAAAAAAAACCAACCCAAACAAAAATACCAAAAACAACAATGACAAAAAAACCCCACAAACAACAAAAAAGAAAACCAACCACAAAAGCCCTCAAATGTATTCTTAAAAGACTAATAGAAAAAGATATACAGGAATTCTGACAGAACATCTGATCACTTCTTCCACAGGCAAAGTGATTGAATGAATCACTATTGTCCAATTTCTTTCTGGCAGTATCACTAGAGTTATGGAGATCTGAAGTCCCCTGCTTGAATTGTTTTTGAAACCCAGACCCTGGCTTTGTGTGACTCGTGCTCATCTCTGAATAAACAGAAGGGAGAAATATCCTATACAGGGAAGGTTTTTCTGTATGAATCTAATCACTAGTAGCAGGGAAACAGTTCTCAGACTTAGGCAAATACTGTTCTGTATGCCAAGCTCATTTTAATGACATTCTTAAAGTTATAAATGTATTATCACACAAACAGCATGTATTTCCCTTCATATAACCTAGTTAGAGTCAAGAAGTTTAACTTACATGCCCTCTTTTACATTTTCCCCATTAAAAAAGGGCATTTGCACAATCAGCCAACCTTAACAGTCATAAAATTTGATTCATTAGACATTGAGAGGCATTAGTAAAGGCTAACAGTACTCAACATAACACCATACATGAAAATTAGATCAAATGTTCTTAATCCAAACAAATTACAAAATTCTGGATGCATTTTACTTTAAAAGGCCTGCATGTAAGCATTTGAATGTGGCTAAATCAGCAATCTAAGTCTATATCAATATATTGTAAGGTGTTAAATCATGATTGTCAGTCTGGTTTTTTAATTTGCAATTTTTTTTGAATCTGTCACTTCTAATAGACATGTACTTCGTTACAATATACCCCTTGTATTTTGATGGAGGCTGGAGACTCACTAATTATAACTAGCCTGACCAGCTTTTCTCTTGAAGCCTGAAAATGGTAAACAGCATTTAAAATACCTTGTTTTATATATATTGTAGCTTATTAAATAACAAAGATTCATCATCTTCTTTTGCTATTATTGAAAATATCCAGTTAAAAAAGAGATTTAACCCATTTGCTTTGCCCTTTAGTCTTCATTTACCTGTCAGGATGAATAGTAGAGAGTACAAAGACAAGGAGAATGACATCCAGGATCTCATCTGGAAAAGGATAGGGTAAAGCGTCATCACACACATCATGAACAAAGGCAGAACACCAGGCTGAATTGTAGGACGAATGTGACTGTCAGGAAAAAGATGAAAAGAGGCACAGAGAGAACAGTAGTAGTTAATACGTTTACTGTGACTCAAGAAACATTTTTTCTTCAATTATTCTGCATTGTAAAACATCTCATATAAAAACCTATTCTGTCCAGTATCTTACTCAAGCTGAGCAGCAAGCTCACTGATGGTATTCATTCCTCTCTGCATACAGTATGACTTTGTTCTTTGGAATATTGAAAACTTCAGTTAAAAGTTGTCAAAGCCATCACATTCTTTTTCATGAAGATGGCTTCCTGGCAGCCTCCTGAATTACAGGCTTGTAAGGTACTCTAAAGCGAGTGCATGAATTACCTTTACCAGCTCCACTGCTCCTGAAGCAAAATCACAACAGTAGAGAAAGGTTCCGGGTGTATTGCTAGGAAAACAAAACCAACATCAGTTAAAAAATTATTAATGTAAAAGATGAAAGTCTACATCAGTGTTCATGAAACTTCAGAGGGTTCTCTGGGGTTCTCCACAGGTTTGATCAAGCATGCTTTTTTGATGTCTAGCACATGGGAAGCCACATAGGTTGTAATGAACCAATAGGGCAGACAAATTAATAAGAATACCAACAGGCAGTTAGTATAAAAAGAATTATAGCCTTGTCAGGGAGGAAGCAAAAGGAAAAAAAAAGGTCACAGAGGGCTGTCAGAACTGATGACAATGTCCTGGTGCTACAATGCATAAATGCACATTAATAGGTCACATTTTCTTACAGGAGCACTGCATTATTAGCCCATGCATGCAGGTTAATTAGCAATATGATCTGGGCAGGGATGGGGTGTTGCAAGAGTCATCCAGTTCTGTAGAAGTTTGGGTTTCCATGTATCACCTTGCTGTTCGTTTAATTAAGCATTATTGGTTATTGTCCTCCACTATCCCCTTCGTTTTCTAGTTAGAATGAAGAAGAATTTCCTCTAGCACTGTCTTCCCTTTGCTTCCCATCCAAGACTAAGCCAGCTGCCAATTTCCTTGTACCATTCATCAGATATTAGCAATTCTAGGGAGAACTTTTTTCACCTCAGAAAAATTCGTTTAAGATAAACTGAGAAAGCTACTCAAAACTCACTGAGAGATGACCTCATGATCAACTCATGATCAATTTAATTTATTAAAAATACATTTGAGATTTTGGGTAGATGGCTTCTTTAGAAGGGAATCAATAAACTCTGCCAGTGCCCATAAGATCTCACAGTATACAGAGCTAAGTTAGTGACTTCTGAGGGCTCAACAGGAGAATGCTTCTGGAACAAAATATATTCCATGCTTGTTACTGAGCAAAACTTTTATCAGCTCTGTGCCCATCATGAGAATTGATGAATTTACATATTTATTATGAATGAGGACAAGAAGCCAGGCTTTGGACCCAGCCAGTCCCTTGGGAAAGGTTAAGCTGATTACCTAATAGACTTGTTAAAATGTTGTGGGTTTTTTATTTTTTTAGAGCAGAATATGTAGAAAATCCACTTAAGACAAAGACATGGCTTGATCTGGATGGTGTTTTCATGACACACTATATTAAAAAGCACTAACTTAAATTTTAAGAGAGGCAGAGGGAAGAGGTTTAAAAGTCACATTACTAACCTAAGTGAAATTTTCTTTTGCAGACAGGGTACATTTGCTTGACACTGCCTTGTTTTCACATGCATACAATTATATGCATATAAATACATTATTTTATATGCATATAATTGCCAAAATGGAAATTTTTATATTATTAAATTCAGAGTAAAACCAACTTTTCTATAAAGCCAAGCCTGCTAAGAGATAAGAGATCTTTCCATTAGGTCATATACAAGACAAACAAGCAAGTTGTTCAATGTATCAACCAATGGGACTGACTGAAGGATTTACATAAGAACAAAGATCTCCAGGAAAAATACCTAACGAGTCTTAATTATCAGAAATGCCAATCTATGACTAATGCCTCCTGTGAGGAAAACACAAAAGTTTGTCTCATCTTTTTCAATACAGCCACATGATATGTTTTTCTATATAGTGTTCCTTTCAAAGTTTTCATATGAAACCAGCCTCTCCTTTCACTACATGCTGTCTAAAGCAAAGCAAAGCATTTTCTGTGGGATGAAGATGCATTGCTAACACTTAGAGGTTTCATGTATGACCCTGGTGCATCACTCAATTCCTCCTGCTGTGTTGCCACATCTGCAAAATGGAGTATTTTTGTATAGGTGTGATACTAGCAATCAGAATTCATTGATAGAATAATGAATTGTGCTGTTCTCTTAAAGGCATGAATAAAAAGAAATCTATTTCAACCCTTGATACGTACATAGCCTTTTCTACAAAACCTTCCTGCCTACATGGATGGGAGGACAAGCTGTCATAACAGATTTTTCTAAAACTGGAAGCTACATGGATTAAGATGTTTTAATGAATTAAGTAATGTGATACAGGACTTGTGCCTTGACACTAAAACCTGAAGTAATGTGACAAATACATCAGCCAATTCAGAAACAACAGAACTTCTTTCCAGTAGATCATATGCCATTATCTATGGTCTCTGATTTTAGCCTTTTGAAGAGATACCTGGTAGCTTTACAGTGATACATAAGACAAGAGAATATTTCACCTGCCTGAGATTAACTACAAGAAACCAGCCTGAATGCACCTGAAGACAAACTTTGTCAGCAAATATGATCCCCCCAAGACCAGGGTGGAGCAATTTGAGGAGTATCCTATACTGATGCTACCAACGTTATTTGTGGTCTGACACAGTAAGAATTTTAGGGCTGTAAAATGGTTCACTCAACACTTCCTGCAGCACTGATCCAGCACCAACATTTGGTGAAAATGAAGATGTGAATACACTTTTAGTGTGGAAACCCAACACTACGTACCATAGAACTTTCAAAATAGGAAAGACACTGTTTCCAGCTCCACAACCAACCTAAAATCAGAAGAGAAAGATAAAGTTAAAATAAATGAGCAAATAAAACCTTTTTTTGTTATTTTTGTCTTAAATTAATTGGCAGGTAGGACCCATTAGACTTGAAGTCTATGTTGGACAGAAAAGGTATAAACAGCTCATACCACAATTCGCAAATCATTTATATGATCACGTTTCTCCCCAGCGTCTTTCTAAAGTTAAGAGAAAATCCATCTCTCACACTGCATAAGAAAATGCAATATTCTTGTCCAGTTTCACCATTTGGCAGGAATGCAGCAAGTACTTGCACTTTTAGACAAAGAACTTAAAAAACACACACCTTTCCCTAGGAAATTAGAATCCTGACTTTCAATGAAAATGGAATCTGACAATCTAGCCCTATTCTGATTTGGGAGAATCTTTAAAGGGAAAATCAAGTCCAGATCCTAGGTTTCTCTGAAAGTTTCTGCCATAAATGAATGTAGTATGTCAAATTCCAAAGGCTTACTTTCTTGATACTTAGTAAGGGTCTTTATCAGATTTTTGAGCAATTAAGTGGAGTTCTATATGATAGATATTTGCAGTTCATTACCTCTAATATTCGGTAAGTGGCATCACAACCAGGGAAGGATTCTAGCTTGCCAAGTTCTTCTCCACAGTTTTTACCTTGAGGATTGTCAGTAAGAACCTTTGCTTGATTTTTATTATACACATATCTTTGTACAGCAGTAGAACCATCTCCACAATTTTTCTTCCAGTATTTTTCTCCTTCTTCAAACACTCCATTTTTGAGTGAAAAACTGTTGTTATTATTTATTTTTGTATGTTCTGAAGATCCTTTTTCTATTTTGAACTCTTGTCTCCTTTTTTCTGGAAGAATTTCTGGAAACTCCAGAAACAGCCAATTGCGATCCTTGAAAAAGTTATTTTTATGGGTCTTGTAAAATTGATTCCAATATTTACTGGCTTCTCTCTCATATTTATCTGAAATTAAAACAGAACAAAACCATGGTGAATATGAGCTTAGCCAGAAAATACTCTAAAGCAACATGTAATTTGGACCTCAAATATATAGTTTAAAAATCCGCAGTTCCACACATCGTACATTTAAATTTAAACATATAGATTTTGTGTCTTACCTTAACTTGTGCTCAAAATAACTCCTATGAAGGTTAAATCAGATTTTATGTCACTTAGGAAGAGGTAGACAGGCTTACTTCCTTTTTTTTTTAAAATGTAGTGACATCATAGAACAGCACCACCAAAATAAGCAATCTGAAGATCCTTAGACAAGCTTTCACGGCTCAAATTATAAAAGCAATGCATCTTTTCACTTACTTAAGAAATATTAAATTGAAATTATTTCATGCTTTATGAAATTCTGTAACCAATTGCAAATTTGTTGCTACCTCATCGCCTCTTAAAAAAAAATCCAGTTCTGTGAACTGGACTGATAAATGCTACTGCATAGCAAACAGACAGTAATTCATGCTTAACCATTCACCAGTGCAGAAGGAACATACTGGCTTTCTTACTTTCCAAACACTTCAGAGTCTTACAACAGACCTTTGTGTTAACTTTTAATTCACAAAACATTCTGAGTGTTAGAATGTCAAAGAGTAGGACTGGAAGGGATTTCATACAGTCAGGGAATTCATACCCCTTCTCCACAAAGATCTGTCCAACTTACTCTTAAAATATCACTTTTCACATACTACTTTCTTCAGTAATATATTACAGTCCTTAATTTTCTATACAGTTTGAAACCTTTTCCACTACCTAACTAAAAACTTCCATCTTGCAGTTAGGTCCAGCAATTCTTGTCCCAGCTAGGGACCAAGCAGATAAAGCAAAGATTACTCTCTTTTCTCTTTGCAACACCTATTTACATATTTGAAGTATTTTACTACGTCTCCATAAACAATCTCTTTTCTAGATTGTCTAAACCTAACTCTCTTCTTTTTGATTTTCAGACTTCTGATAATTTCAATTTTTCTTCTGTGGATTCTCTCCAACTGATTTACTACTTTTGGGTGCTGTACTCTGGCAAAGGCATTATCAATGCAGAGCAAAAGGAGTATTTTATGAGGCTTACAGGTTGTAATCTTGTTTATAACTCCCAGCTTGCCATTTTGCAACAGCATGACACTGCTGATTCAGCTAGTGATTCACCACAACTCTCAGATCTTCTTCTGCAAAATGACTACCAAGCCAATTGTTCCAGAACCCAGTTTTTTTCCCCAAGGAATTATTCTGAAGCAAAGAAATCTGCACTTATTTTTAGCAAACTTATACATTTCAGATTATTTTTTCCCACTTCTTGTCTAGATCTTTCTGAATCTTAATCCTGTCCTTCACCATACTTGAAACATCATCTTCAAGTCTCCTGTTCCCTGAGGTCACTAATGAAAACACCAAGCAGAACTGGACACAGAATAAAACACTCCTCTGCCCAGCACAGTCTTCCATTCTGAAAGGATCTCTCTAGGCATTCATTCACCCAAAAGCAGTTTCATTAGCTCTCGCTTGCCTAACTTGCTTATGAAAATGTCAAGTAAAGCAAGTCAGAAGCCTGACTAAGGATAAACTTTAGGACGTCTGCTGCTTTTCCCTTATCCCCAGGGCTTGTAACCTTCTCCAAGAAGGAAATTAGCTTGATTTTACATTATTTATTCTTGAAAAAAATATTTGTTGGCCAGTATTCATCTCCTTTGTTCTTCTGAACCCAATGTCTGCAAGCTCTGGATGTACTCTTCCAGTATTTTTCCAGGAACTGAAACTAATTATCTGACTCTTCTTTTTTTCCCACCTCCCTTTTTAAAAAAGCAAATATTCCCTTTTCTGCTTTTCCAGTCATCCATGTACTCTATGGATGTACTTTGTAACCTGTTCTTTCTCAGTTCAAGAACAAAATCTTTCCTCCTTCTCACTAGCACTAATTGTGCTAGCCACTGGACTGGAGCTAGCTAACCCTTTCAAAGGAAGGCTGATAAAAAGATAAGCATTACAGCTTTTCAATGTCTCTTTTGTTGAAGGTTTTCCCTTCCTTATCCCTCCTAAGTACCAAACCAAATCTTCTTTTCCTTGTTTTTTTCCCCCTTATTTCCAAAGCATTTGCAGAACTATCTTGCTACCCCTGACATCTCTTGCTGCAAAAGTGTACCCCATATAATGTGTTGCCTTTCTTATTCTGCTCTCACTCACACCAACACATTAATTCTTTTAATATAAATGCACAGAGTAAATGTATGGTGCACTTCTCCTACTACTCTCTTTAAATCTTAACATATTATTTCCTAAATCGCTACAGCTCTTCAGAGATAAACAAGGCTGAGAATTATCATTAGAGGCACAGACAGGCAGTGGGAAGTGGTAAAGAGGTGGCAGAATGCCTTGTCCTAGAAATCAGCATAATGTTTTAAAATTAACATTTAATACACCCAATTGCATTATTAAAGGACAAGACCCAGCCATGTAATTGTAATTGTACGGACCTGTTTTATATTATAAGTTCAGAGTTGATTAAGGTCATATATATATCAGATTTCAATAGTTTAAGTTGCACATTTATAGATTGCCCAGCTTCAGTAAAAAATACAAAAACCTTCTAGTCAAAAGGTTCTTAAATTATTGTCACCCCTTGCTATAGTCACCACTTTCCTACAAGTCTGCTCAGAACCCTTGTACTTAAATTCACATCAAGTTTTCCAGATTCCAGAATTAAATGAAAGCAATAACAAAAGTCAGGCTTTCAAATTGTATTAGTACAGAACTACATGGGTTCAAGTGAAGGAACACTTTACTTTGCATTGTTGCAGTGGTCATTCCTCCACCTCTGTGTAATAACATGTATGCATTATTACCAAATTTTTGTTTCATTTTGTGTATTTAATTAGCCAACCCACTAAATTTCCCAAAGCATGTAAAAGTTACATAACTAAAAACCATATAAACTTCCAAGACAAAACCCCCCCCCAAAAAAACCCCACCAAAAAAACTTTACTTTGCCAATCAATTTTTCTCCATAACAGAATCTTCCAAGCATGCCTGAGACGAAATTGCACATGCTAATAAGTAAATCAAATTCCTAAAGGTAGTATCATGAGTTCATTCAGCTTAACTTCTCTTGCTTTAAAAAGGCTCACCAGAACTATTCTGCTTTAGTAATATAACAGTATTGTTGAAATCTGTCTTGTCTTTTTTCCCCTTACTGTATTTTTCAAGGCCCCAAAATAACCTGCTCATTAGCCTTGGTCTAGTTCATTGTTTACACAAATAGGCCAAAATGTACTTCCACTTGCAGAATGAAGCTGAAGCTTTCTGAAGGAACACTATCAGCAATGCTCACCTATTCAAGTTCTAAACAGAGGGGCATTCATAGGAAATGTCCTTGGATTCTTGTATTTCTTGGCAATAGACAAATGCCTGATTATTCCATTTCTCACCAGCACAAACTAACTTCTAATTGATTGTAGAGAAAGAATGAAAGGTTCCATGAGCCACATGGTCACACAGCTTACTTTTCAATTATGAGCTCTTTTTCAGCTTTTTATACAAATCATATGATGATAGTAGATGTAATTTTTGAAAAACAAACATTCTACTCTTGTATACAGATAAAGAATGTGAGAGGTAACAGAGAAAGGCAGGTCGACAATCCCAGAGTATTCAAAGCGATGGAGGGCACACAATGCAAGGCACATTCTCAAGTAATTCAAATAAACTCCAACATGTGCCTTAGTTATAGCAAGGCATAGGATCACAATGACACTATCTGACAGATTCATGACATGCTAAGTAAACTGAGGCATAGGATATGCAAGTAACTGCTTTCAGAATATCTTTGTAACAGAACAACAAATTAAGAATCCAGTCTTCTATGCTACTATCAAGTTGATATTCCAGCTTTAGCATTCCTAACTATCCTAGAGTTTAGTCTATGGTTTAGTTTGCCAGTTTGAACCTAGAGCTATCACTCTTCAGAAACCCAGAATATATTAAATTTCCCTTCTGAAGACAGGCACAAAACTTCTTCATCCCTTACAGAGCAGATTGTGCAGGATGTATCGGAACACCTTCCACACAAAGTGAACACATTGATTCCTGAAGCACTCCCAGCTCAGCCTGGCAGACAGCAAGCTGGGACCACTGCAACTTCCATGGCACTTAACTGAAATACGGTGCAATGTACCAACACAAGCTCTCTAAATAGTCCACAAATCACTACAAAGCATTTGAATATTGTACATGGTAATCTTCATCCCCAGCACTCTAGCTGAATGCAAATTCATTCCTTTTGATTCTGTAAAAGCCTTGTGTAGTAGGAGTTGTATTCTAAAGGACTGCAAAAGGGGTCAGAACAACTGCACCATACTGATGTACTTGTTTTACATAGAGTCTATTGCCACCCTAATAGCAAAATTGTTCAAATAAGTAACTGTATTGTTAGAAAAACACACTTTGAGATCTTTTGAAGCAACAAAGGGAAAAAAAACCAAAAACTAATCAAAAAATCTAGACAAGAGAAAGCAGAAATAGTGTTCCTAAATTCTACAGCATTTTCATCTGTTTTAATAAAGAGCATTAAACCAATAATTTTTATACCATTCGATATTTGTTACCTTGGTCTTCCAATTGAACTTTCACAAGGGAGTTCTCTGTTGCTTTTTTCTTGGCATTCTCCTCTTCTTCTTGTGACCACTGCATGTGGTCCCTGGAGAAGGCAGTTGAAGAACCAGCTTTTCAATAAGGTTTTTTCATAATATTTTTTCACAGGTAAAACAGTCATGAATTAGCGACACTGTCTCAAATACTTTTTTTTAATTTTTGAGTGCAAGCAAATGACCACAAGGAGACTGACAGTTAAAACCTAAGTTTCAGTGTATGATTGATAATAGTTAATTAATAATTAGGTAAAAGTCAAGCGATTAAGAAACATGTCCCAACTGCAAAGAGACTGAAGTAGAATGTATTTCTTTTCTTAATAACAGGATTACATACATCTTGCAAATTGAGTGTGTTTACAGGAATGTATTTTGAGTATCCCATTAGAACTGTATTTAGCTGAATACAATAATAGACCTACCAACAAACACCCTAATGCAAGAAACATCTCACATTAATATGGTTTATGATGAGCAACTAAGGACTAGCAAAGAAATCAGCTGTCTCCAAAACGGGGAGCATAATCCACCTGTTCAACTGGAACAGGTGGAATTGATGAACAGGATTTTACTTTTCTGGGGAATAAAGATAGGTAACATTTAAAAAAAAAACAGAATGAGACATTTGTAAGAAAAGTCAAGCAGTGCTGAAATGTTCCCAAAGTCTATGCCATCTATATTTGTGTCAAGTGGTTACCTAAATACTATGTTAATCCATGGTCACAGAACCAAGCCCAGATCTGACCCTGATGACTAAACTGCCTTCCCTGCAGATTCTGGGTTTGGACCAGACCACAATGGGGAGTGCCCAAAAATGTGCTGCAGGATGTTTTCAAAAGGCAATCAGCTGTCCCTCCAAATTGTCCAGTTTGAACAGATTAAATTAGATAATATAATTCAAGTAATCTATTAGATCCTAATCCTACTGCAATCAACTAACTGAAAGGCCATTACTAAAATTCCATTGGTTACTATGGGAAAAGGAAGAAGGTGCCAACTTGAAAAGAGTTGATTGTCTCTAAAAGCTAATGAGCATCTTCCTTTTCCGTACGTGGTGATATATAGGTAATTTAATTCTTAGACCTTCACTCTTCCTCTTTTGTTAATTGTGGGAGACTAATTGGTATATATTTGTCTGCTTGCCTCAGACTTGATTTCCGCCTCTCTACTGAAATATTTCTCATTATTGTCCCCAGCAGGTTGCCTCTCCCCTTCCTGTATTTGTTCATATACCAAATGTTCCTGTGCAGTGTCATGGCTCTGACAGACACGCTGCAGTAGAATAAAACTGAATGACTGAAGCATTACTAGGCAGACATCCTCTTGGAAAGACTTGCTTCCCTCACTGCTATTACCAGTTTTGACCTTGCCTATTCCAGCAAGCTGAAACCAAGGACTATTCAGATGGCAATAATACACAGTCAGCCCTTCTGACAGATGACTTGCTGTGGTGTAATCTTTAGCTGATCAATTTTAATCCATCATTGCATGTCTGTCAGAGCCCTTAGGGGCTCTACACACAATACTAAAGGTGCCTGAAGCCCTCCATCTTCATTAACAGCCTTTTGTTTTCCTTTTTTCTCCTCCCTGGAAATTCATAAAGCACCTTTTGGCGCTTTTGTAGAAATTTCTATATGGTAGATCCCAAATAACAATACTGCTGCAGCACTTCTTGATCAAGATCTACAAAAGAGGGGACATTGCGTAGTTCAGTTCTCATGCAAACCATTTACACAGCTTGGATGCTTCAAATGAGGCAGCTCGTTCAGCAATACAAACTGGTAGGAACACAAGACACATAAGAATTCTAAGCACAGAAGAGTTTATTTACAGAAGTGTTTTAAGCTGAACACTGACAGCAGCAAAGCAAGCTATCCATTTTAACCACACCAGGAACTGTTAACATGAGTAGGCCTGATATGAGATCAAACAATGCTGCTTTCAGTTCAGCTTATTCAACTTAGTCCTTTTCCACTAACATGTTTGCTAACATAGGGTTTAATTATCTCTGTGATAATGTGAAAACTGTGTCAATTACTAACCTGAATAGAAGCAGGCATTTTTTGCTCCAATGTCTAGCATCATTCATTACTTCTCTCTCGAAATGACAGAAAAGCACCACAACAAACATCTAAAGCACTAGTTCCCAAATTTAATTTACTTAGTATTTCTAGCAGCAATGGTAGTAGCTCTTGGCTCTCTGCCAATTCACACAAAAAGAATGCCACTGTATGAACTACCAAAGATGATGAGTGGAAAACAAAAGGACATCATACATCAATGCTAGAGAAGATGAATATCTTACGCTCACCCCGTACAATCTATTTAGCACTACCACCACTCATCCTAATTCTCCTTATCTCCCTAGTGAGAACCCTACCAATTCAGTGAGATTCAGAACCAAAGACCTACCCCATATCACAGCCAGGTTCTTGATTTATCAAGACCATCACAACTTCCATGCACCTCTGCTTCAATTCAATTTCACCTGTTTTCCCATCTGAGTTACATGGATTCATCTGCAGATCCACTTTCTGAACAACCCTGTTTCTTTCACTTCCATCTCCACAATCCATCCCAACCACCTGCATCAAAGTTTGATAACTTTGTATTAGACTGTCACCAAAGGCTAGCAGGAAAAACTGAAGCTAAACATGATCAATTTTTTGGAAGGAAGTTATAAACCAAACTAACTAACTGAGTTTCATCAAGAAACAATGTTACAAAAAAAGGGTGGCCTTTTTCTTAAAATCTTTTCCTACCTTGATTATATAGCCTACGTTTAAATCAGCATTTACACATGTAAAGGATTCATCCACCTAGCAGGAAGCACTGAGCCTGGAAGATGCTCCAGAACTACACTGCATATAGATTTATGAAACACAAACTTTACACTCTTAACACAATAATCAGCCAGCTTCCAGCTTCCTTGACAAAGAAGTACAGTTAACTCCAAATTTGGCCTTAAAGTGTTGGAGATCACAGCTTGGGGACATCTAGTTTAGAAAACACTAACAGGTGACAGATCTAGTTGTGTATCTTAACTAATGAGTTAAGCCAAAATTCAGAGACTAAAAAGAGTAATGAAGATACTAGTTTATTAACCACAAGACAATCTTCTGTATCATATTCTTAAGACTTTTTATTCATCAGAATTTGATATAGAGAATCTTTTTAAATACTTTAGATTCAAAAGCGAAGTGGACCAATAAAATGGATTACAAAAAAATTAGTAATTTTAAAGATCCTGGCAAGTTGAAGCTCCATTTCAGAACAAAAGCTTGTCTTGTAACTTCTCTGACAGCTGACAGCAGAGGACACCTCTGAGGAAAGTAAAAGTCAAATTGCAGATTAGTTCTATGAAGTAAGCTTAAGGCCTGAAACGTGTCATGTTACTCCTATGTTATGCTACCCATTGGTTACTGTTAGCCACATCCAATCCTTTTCCTAATTTTGCTAAACCTTTGCTTTCAAAAATGGTGACAGAATTCAAAAATTCATTTAACATTTTGTAAGAAGTAATTTTTTTTATATCTTCTAAATTTCCCACTTCTCAACAAATATTCCTAGGGTTTAATTATGAACTATAGGAATAGATATTTGGGAGACCAGATATTCTACTTTCTAAACAGATTTAGATATTCTTCTATCCTTCTAACATTTCCTATATCACTTACTGCTTTGTGTTCATCTCCATTCCATGGTCAAAAATCTTAGGCTTTTCAATCTAATTTTTCCCACTGTGTTGACTAGCAGTCTCACTCTTTCCTGAGTATCCATTAACCATAAAAATACCTTTTAGAGATGGAGATGTTGCAAATCAGGGCAATTCTTATTCTTGTCAGCATCATCGATGTTTTCTCTGCTATTACATCGCTTATTTATGTTAAGATTCAATTTACTTTTTTTGATAATTGCACAGTGTGTGAAAATTTCTGCTGAATTATCTGTAACATCTTCAGTACACCTTTAGAGGAATAAGAGTAATTTACGTGTTCCTTTCAAAACAGTTTTAGACTAGGGTGCCAGTGTGCAATGTTGTTGTACCTAACTCAAAACTTTCTGCCATTATAAATAATATGAGCTATCTTATCTCTCCATTTTCTGTCTCCTATTTGATTGCTGATCTATAACAATATTTTGCCTTTCACTCCTTGACTAACTATTTGCTTGGCAGCTTTTAATGGAAGTCACTGAGACCTCATAACTGTCAGATTACTTGTGATAGTCTCAAGTTTTCTCCAGTGCCACCTTCACATGCCTGTTCTGGCAGTACTTTGTTTTATACACCCCTACCATTATTCATCAGAGTAAACAGTACACAAAATTATATGAAAATCAGCCTTGAAGAAACATCTTACCACATGTTGTGCTCAAAGACCTTAGAAGGATCAGTTAAAATCCGTGATCCGAGTGGAACTGCTGGTCGTCTACTACTTTGGTGCCTGTGTTGCATCTTGCTTTTCCTCAGACATAAAGCAGAAAGCCTTGTAATGAAGTTCATTGTGTTGAGAGACCTGAAAACACATTTAACTCAAAACACAGTTTTGCAGTAACCTAATTGTTTATGTCACTTACATGAGAGACTGGTCAAATAATCAACAACCGGTATCAGATTTACTAAAAATCATTCACTAAAATATCAGTTCAAATGCTTTTTAGAAAATGGCAACATCCCTTCAGTGCTGAAAGCCTACATAATCCCAAAGTAGGCTACTGGAATGAAACCAGTTGAAAGACAAATTATTTGGTATCATTTCAAAGTCCTATCAGGCAGGCAAAAGAAAAGAAATACACAGTAAAACAACAACCCAAGTTTGATATTGTACCTTTATGAACGCAAGCAAGAAATGATCAGTATAGAAACCACTTCTTTTAGTGGGTATATACTGTCAGCAAAATTGACATTTTTCACCCCACTCATTTTCTTCAAAAGATTGCACTCTGGAACTGTGACTGTGGTTTTATGCTTTTAAATAGGAAATTAAGTATCTTTTTTTAAGTGTAAACATAATGCACACAAAGCCTTCCAAAATTTCTGCCATGTATTCTCAGGATCCTTGTTCAATGCTGTCTTTGAAACGTAATGGTTATACATGTTTGATTTCTATTAATGCAAATTATAAAGGGATTCAGATTTTTCTATTACATGTATAATTTTCCCTTATATTGCTATATTTTACTTTATTTGGAATATCTTCATAAAGGATCTATAAATGACAACAAGTGTGTGCAGCTAGTACCAGCATTTTTGGTGGGGTTTTTTGAGGGGCTTTTTGCATATTGTTAATGCAGGCTTTCTATGAGACGAGTAAAATGAAATACCCCTCCTACTACTTTTACCCTGTTGGGCTTCTGTTCTTTTTTCCTAAAATGCTCTTCATGACTTTAAAAATTATTCTAAGTCCTATTTTTTCCTGCCTTTTTTCTCTTTTTTTTTGCAATGCTGCTCCTGTAAAAACCACATAGACAAATTTAATACACTGGAAACACAAAACGTAGTTACAAAACAACAGGCACAAAACATTACTAGAAAACATTCTGTGCAAATTGGTTGCAAAACAAAGATTTTTATCTCAAGGAAAATAGTACTATTTGATCACAAGTCTTGTACTGTGAATTGAAAATTATTAATCTGTACACATCAATACAAAGACTGGCAAAGGAATCACTTTAATTAAATGAACAATTCCTCATTTAACATGTACTTTTGAATGAGTCATGCCTCAAAAAGGCATTGTTTATTCATTTTAAGCCTCCAGGAAAAAAAAAAGGAAAAAAGATTAAAACTTCTTTTTATTTGTCAAAGATTAAATAAAATGGAGTTTGCCTTATTGTCGACAATGCCAAATAAAACCACTGTTAATTTTGGCTGCTGAGACTGCAATGTTACCAGGATGTAGAAGCATTGCCATACAGTGAAAATGTAACATTTAGGCCTATTAAAAAAATCAAAACTTCTTCTAATGTTAATGAGTTTATTACGGCTTTTTTAAAAAAATGTGGCTCAGCAGCTAAAAAAATTCCAATTTATACTTCAATTACTACAAGTTGTTCATGGTTTTTATTTGAAAATATGTATGCATTTTTCATAACATAATCTACAATTATTAACATATATGGGATATAATGAAATAATAATTATGAGACATGAAAACTAAGATATCATGACAATTTCTGCAAAATGTGTAATTTACATAAAGGCAATGAAAAATAAAATTCTTGAAAACAAAAACAAATAGAAAGTCCTCCAAAACCCCAAAGCACAATTTAAAATTATTATTATTAAATTACAGAAATGCTTGGATAAAGATTCCATTATTACATTGCAAACTGTTTACAAATCCTCTTCCTCCCTCAGTCTTTTGAAAAGACCTGAGTTAGTATCTTGCATTTCCTGTGCCAGCATTGGTATTCACCATAAAATACAATGATTCAGCTGCTAGGCTAGTCACATAATTTTTCTTGGCTTTCTAAATATCTCAGTAAGAACATGAAAAGATGCACAGATGGGAACTATAGTCAGATGACTAAGATGATCTTACATTAGTAAAATCCAGATATGCAACTCCTTCTATGAAAAAGTGAGCCTTTGAGTGATAATTGAACAATTTTAGCGGATGACTTCTGAAAATGCAAGGCAAGTAGGGTAGGTGAGGAAGTTTACTGTTGTATTCAATGCTAAATGTGAATGAACTCCCTTGAGACATGCATGTATATCCCTGAGAGTTAACAGCCATCCACAGATCATGAGATTAGTGGGCAACATGGCTACCAAAAGTTCAAAAAGCATTAAATCACTTGTAAGCCTAAATTAGATTTTCTGAAGTGAGTCATTGCTTGATTGTTAACCGAAGTTTGTTAAGGAAACACTCTTTCTTGCTATCAGGTGAGATGATCATACCCTGAAGTTATGAAATGTTGTCTGAAAGAATTAGGAGTTCCTTCCTTGTTCAGAGTCACAGTCAGGAATACTTTAAGTTCGATTATTAATCAAAACAATTCAACTTTCATCTTTAAGGAAATTAACATAAAACTGAATTACATTAAAAATTACTGAACTTTGTGGCAACACAACTTTTCAGGAAAAAACCTTCAAAGAAACAATGCACTTGATAACCACGTTGAAGAGCAACATGGAAGTCTTTTTTTCCCTGTGAAGCACTGCCTTTTACACTTCACAATTTGGTCAATTTTACAAGTACAGATCAGGTCCTCAGTTTAATAGAGAAATTTTAAGAAACAGCCTTAAAACTCCTTCCCTCCTCAAACAAGCTAACACAGCATCTTTAGTACAACTTTTTGCAGGTAAACATGCAGAAGAATGTACACACATCAACTGCTAGCCAGACCTGATGTTGGCATTAAATTAATTGATGTTGGCAATAAGACCCTGAGCGGTCACACCCACAGAAGAAAAATTAGATACAGGAGAAAAGAACTGCTCTAAGATTTTTTAACAGTGAATTACACACCAAAACATATGTAAATCACTTAACTGATGAGTAAAATTCTTTAAAAGTATCAGTTCTGAGAGGGATGTTACAGGAAAAAAAAAAACGAAACAAAAAGAACAGAAATAACCTATTACTTTCATCCAAGAACCTAATTTAACGAATTTAATGGATGATGATATTTTGACATTTGGCTGATCTCTAACAACTTCCACCTCCAATCACTAAACCTACTTGCAGAGTCTCTGCTATAAAGAAAAAAATAGCCTATATTAAGAACAGTATGTGCAGCTTTTGTAACATTCCTAGACAGAAAAGTATTTTGAAAACAATTAACTTCATACAATTACTTCTGCTTGGCACCTAGAAGCTTATCTAGACAACATTTGACCATTAATTCCCAATGCTCTCCTGTAAAGCCTTGCTAATCCGTATTATCACCATCAAACACTACCAAAACTCAAAACACCTTACACAAAACAGATGCAAGTGGCAATCAGGGACACAAAGGAAAAAAAATTTCAAGATAGTGGTAACACAGAAGGTATAACTACAAATTACCAGGGGTTATTTTTAAAATACATACATATTAATATTTATTAATATTTCCAATCTGGGTGTGTGTGTGGGGTGACTTTACTGTCAACCAGACTCATTCAGTAACTGAGTGTTTAATCCTATTCTATTTGACCAAGTGACTAATCATGCCCTCTTGGGGCTTCATGATTAGTTTTTCAATTATATACTTCCAAAAAATTACGCACATTTGAAACAACAGGGTATTTCACAACTTTTCAAACTCAGCAGATCTAAAAATTTCTTTCTCATGCACCAGCAATGATGCAGACCTCCCTGTGAGCATACAGCAACTTCAGTAAAACTGCTGCAGAGCACTGCCTCACAGGGTAAAAGAAAAACAAAAAAATTATTTTGATTTATTATTATTATTCCTATAGAGACAACAAAGTTAAAATTAGTTAAAAAGCAAAGCAGATAAAACCAAACAAACCTGCACCACCATATATGATTTTAATCACATATACATGTGCTTAGTGAGAAATGCCTGTTCTTCCACAAGCTGCGAGGTAGCCCGTTAAAAATAGTCGAGCAAAGAGGAAATAGTTTTTGCAATGGTAGAGGGGAGAGAAGGGGAGATAAACCCTGCTGATTTACTGGAAGCATTTACTTGAATACTACAAGAAGGGTTCCTCGTTACCCTGCACACCCTCTGCTGGCTGCTACTTACACAGGAAGGAGGAAAAGGAAAAACAAAAAAAAAGAACTGTTGAGACTTTATGTGTATGCATATATATACTTACATACTTGCACAGTGAAGATACATCTACTAAACCTCCAAACGCAATCACTTAAACTGTTTTTAACCATATTATCTACAAAATACTGAATATTTAACAGCATTGCCTAACAAAAGATGATTTGTCTCAACACAAACTGTGGGGTTTTTTATTAAAGATGATGAGAATTGGGATAGAGCAACATGAATTTTACTACTGTCTACAATCTATATTCAAGAACCTCATCCATTTACATTCTTGCAGGACTCTGGATGTCCATGTGGACTTTGCTGAGCTACAATCTGCCTTGTCAGCTCTGAAGTCGCTGGTGATGTTGCAAATCCACAGGACAGAATGCTCCACTTACTGCCCTAACCAGCTGTTTGAAGGAGCAACTGCAACCATTGTGTTTGTGTTTAGCTCCCTTCACGAAATAAAGCAAAGCACCAGAAACTTAAAGGACTCTCTCTTTTCTTACAGTAACAGTGAAGATGGATAGTTCCATTCAGATCCTGAAGAACAGATATGGGCACACAAAAGATCAGCAACTTTTGATTACCCTATTTGAGGGTTTGGCCTCGGGCAAGGAAGAGAAACAAGTCTGTCCAGAGACTTCAGCTGCTCTGCCGGCAAGTAGCGATTGATGACTGTGGCATCTGGGATATAGCTCTAAAACTACAAAATGAAGTATCATACATCTTAAGAAGTTTCTGTTGACCTTGGAGTTTTAAACAGGTTTCAACAAATCCCTTAACCTTCCCCCCGGGTCCGGGTACACTCAATCCCACACTGCCGTACCCAAAAAGGCTCGCGGCCGGTGCCCGAAACTCGCAGGTGCCAGGTCGGGCGTTCATCCCCGGGAGTGCCCCGCGCCCAACCCCGAAGGCTGTACTCTACAGCAGGAACATTTTAAAAGAAAGAAGATAGCAGCTCCCACTTCTCCTTAACTAGCTACCACTAACAAAACTTTCCTGCCTTTATTTAAAAAAAAAAAAAAAAACCCACAACGGGTGAAATGCTTCCATCTGCACGCCCCGCACGCCGAGCGCCCGCATCCTTCAGCGCAGGGTCGGCGGGGAGCCCGGCCGGGACAGAGCTCCCGGTGCGCGGGCGGCTCCACGGTACCGGCGGGCGGCCGCTGCCGGCGACTCTCACCAAGTCCTGCGCAGCGCCTGCTCCTGGCCGGTCCTCCGAGCGGTGCCTTATCAGCGCCGACGCCGCANCCAGCCGCGGGCACCACGCGGCCACCTCAGCCGGCCCGGCCCGGCCCGCCCAGGAGCGCGGCGGGAGGTGAAGCCCGGGCGCGCCGCGCGATTCCGCTCGCGGAAAACTACAGTACCCGGCGGGCCGCGGGGGAGGGCGGTCCCTGCCGGGCGTCTGCGGAAACCGGCGCTGTGGCGACGGGGGGAGCGCAGGGCGCGGAGCACCGTCGGGAGGCCTCGGTTTGCCTCGCTCGGGAGCCAAGGAACAAGGGGCCGCTCGGGCCTTTACCCGCTTCGGTTCACCTCTCGCCGGACAGGGCGGGGGTTTGAGAGAAAGCCGGCGCGGGCCTGGCCCTGCAAGGCTGCACGCCCCGCCGAGAGCGAGCCTGGAGCGGGGGAGAAAGGCGATCCCGGCCCGCGGGCCGGGAATATGCCCTCAGGCGGCCGCCGGCCGGGGCAGGGCCGCCCCCCGGGCGTGCGGGGTGCACAACGTCTGCCGCCTCCTCACCCGCAGGGCCCACGGCTTCTATGCCAGGGATGCTGGTGTCGCCCACAGGAAGAACCTGGGACTCCTCAGGAAGATAATGTGTCAGGTAACAGGCTGCGTTTCGGCGCTGGCCGCATCCCTGAGGGTACGGGCTCCCGGCCGAGGGGGCTGGGTGTCAGTCCTCAGCCCAGGTGTTCGAGAGGTCACGCTGGAGAACAAGCTTGGGGAGAAAAAAAGGGGCAGTTTTGATGAAGAGAGTTAGTAATGGTTAAATTTATTTCACAAGGCTCAGACCTAGAAATGCAGAGAGGATTGTGCTGGGAAAAACTGCAGAGGCACTTGTATATCTAATAATTGTGTTAGAAATAAGCTTTTATGAGATTTTATATCACCTATTTGCCTAAGATGGCTTCATATTTAATACTAATTTTAAATTCTTAGTGCTTCATGTTAAATTTGAAAGGAGTTCACATAATAAGATATTCAGCAGGGATTTTCAGGTAAGCGTAACCCCAGTTCTCAGTGAAACTGATTTTACAGAATAAATAGGAATTAAACCAATTAGAAACTGAAGTGAACTCTTTTTTTTAGCCAAAACAATTACTGCTTCCATACAGTAGTTGATAGAAATACATTGGAAAAGAATGTGGAAGTGAATTGGCAATTATCTTATATTGAAAATACATTTACTGGAAGTCAGCTGAAGTGTCTGCTTATGTAACTAGATCAATAGGCATGCAAGGTTTACTGAAATAAAAATAAGTACATCTGACTTACACTTTTTTTTTCTAATGCTGGAACTTTTGTTAATGGTATAGAACTCCTGATATCTCAAATGCATGCAAGAAACTTTAATGTGAGCAGTCTATTTCATTAACGTTTTGGGTGCTTATTGCAAATAACATTAAATACATTTTTCAATCTTTCACACCAAACACTACCAGCAGAATGGAATTAGGTGTTCAATAAATCAAATTAATTACATATAAAAGAATTGTGTGCGTGTTTATATTCTGGGGAGTTTAGTCCTTGATTTCAAAAGTCACCATTGAAGTTTAGTTGCCAGTTTTAATGCAGGCAAGTTAATGACAAAATATTCCTTACCCCTGCTGTCCATAATAGCTAATTAAAAATCTTTTAATTTGTTTTTTTAAAAAGACAAAATTTTCTTTAAAAAGGTGTGTTAATTTTATTTATAAAAACCAAATAAGATTCTTCCTTGTGTATTCAGCCATAAAGTTTCAGTTAATGTAAATTATTTAGTTGCAGGAGCCAAATAAAATATTTTTCAGAAGCAAAGTTTGTTACAAACAGCCATTACTGTTAAAACTATTCTGTTTCAGGAAAGTACTAAATTCAAGAATGTTTGGACAACTCATTCTGCATCTCCTATTGCATATGAAAGAGGAAGAATTTACATGGACAATTACCAATGCTGTATTAGCAGGTAATAAATTTACAATTATAAGGTACTGACTTACAGTTTTGAGACAGATTCTGTGTTATATTGCTAACTTTACTCATACAAATAGCTGCTGTGAATTGAGTGGAGTTTACTTAGGAACAAAAAATAGCCAGGTGCATAAATCTTTGGTTTACAATCTTGGAATTACATTTAGATGCCGCTGTATCTTAATGTGACACCTAGTTTGGTAAAAGAAAGCCTGATCTTTCTGGTGCTGTATAACCTCAGCTTTCAGAGCAGGAATGGAAGATTACCACCATTTTCTAGTCTTGCACTAAAAAGCCAAAGGAATAGTAGTTCTTTGTAGTCTGGTGACTAGCATTGTGCTAAAGGGTGTGTCACAGAATCAGCCTATGTAACAAGCTTGCTACTATGTGAATTCTGTATAAAATAAGTATATTATTCTTCATGTAAAAGTACAGCCTACAGTATGTGCTAGTTTTTGCTAATGTATTTTGCAGCTCAGTTCTCTGATCTAATGTATTCTCCTGTTCCATGATCAGGTGCAGAGACACAGGTTAGGAGGCAGGACATGGTAGGGTAGAGGACAGGAAATCTGTGTCCACCAGCCCTTGTCCTTGCCTGTCCCTACTGTGAGGGAAGTAGCATGGACTTGGAGAACTGCATTGCTGAGGAAGTTGTGGGCAGAGCAGTTTTGAGATAGTGTCATATGATACATAAAAGACAAACTACTCTGTCAGTGTAAACCACTAAGAGTTAATTAAATTAATCTATCACCCACAGCTGAGATCTAAATCTGCTTTTATTCCTACATTGTCTGAATGTTTTCAGTACTGGGTTAACCTGTCTAACATCTTTCAGGTTTTTCTTTGTCTCATCTTCTCCCAGAGGGCAAAACTGTGCACAGTACAAAGCTTTTATTTTAGTTAGTAGAGGTTTTTTTTAAAGTATCTGAACATGATGCCACACCTTTGTTATGAATGGCAACATTGGAAGAACTTGAGGGGAAGGTTCCAGGATGATCATTAGTTCTTGAAATATGCTTTCTTCATAGTGTGTATCACTAGAGCAAGAATGTTACTATTAAGTTTGTTACTTAAAAAAAAAAACTAAACTAAAAGTAAACCCAAAACTAAAAAAGCAACCAGACCAAAAGATTTAGAGCAGGTTAGCTTTTAAATATTACATTATATTAACTATTGTTTATTAGGCCTTATTCTGAGAGCAATTTCAGGTATATTTAGAAAGTAAAAATAAGATGCTTAGATTTCTGACCTGTCTAAGGAGAAGGCAGGATTTATAAAACTGTATGAAATGACTTGTTGATAGAAAGTGGTCTGTAAAATAGACTAATGATTAGCAATCATTTTCCTCTAGCATTGCACAAGAGCCAAGAATACTTTATCAAAAGTCAAAGTGTGCCAAGTCTGAAAAAATAGAAGATGCTCTGTTATTGGAATGCCCACTGGTAAGATTACTTTTTACTGGAGCATTTTTGTGCAAAATACTAAATTAATATATTTTGGTGAAACATTTAGAATGGAATGCTCTTTCTTTCCAAACTATTTTCTTAGTGTTTTTAGGGAGTTAGATCATTAAAGGTTTGCAACATGTGCCTTATTTATATTAACGGAACATTTAGAGGTATACTTCTCTGTATTTCTCAATAGTGCATTCAAATGCTTTTTTGGTAAGATTTCATGGAAGATTTTAAAATCAGTGATTTTATGCTTATGCAACTAATTCTTAATTCCTTACAAAATAAGGAATAAATAACATGAATTCTACTTATATTTTTCTTTTTTTTTTAAATGGCAAGGACAGTATCTGGGAGTTTTAGTTTTCTCCAGATCTGTTGACATTAAAAAAACCAAAAAGCAGATACACTGGAGGCCCATTGTAGCAACCCTGCCCAAAAACTGTTCTTTAGTAATTACATAATTTCTCTCCTTCACCCAGTGTCCACAGAGCTTAGAAATATTAGCCCTATCCTTGAGGTGCCTAAAAATAAAGCAGTGTAAATGCCATTTGTAGCAGTTACTGTTGAGTTACCACTGACTGTCTTATTTTGAAACACTTAAACAATTTTATCTTCAAGATTGGTATCAATTAGAACAATAAGGAGTTAATTTTTCGCAAGACAAGGATGTTTTAAAGGGTGTATTTTCTAGAAAGATAACTGTCTTGCAAAAACTGTGACAGCAGATTATTTACGTGATAGGTGATTATTTGCCATGGACATGAGCTTAGAGATACTGATCTGATTAGCAGGCAGCTGTCCTCCTTCGGGTTTTGAGGAATGTGTATTTACTTTTGTGTTCTTCTGACTGTGTCAAAATGTTATGTATCCTCCTGATACAAAATTTTTTCTAATAGCTTTTTGTTATGTAGGGGGAAATGCTACCGAGTCCATCAGATTATAAAGCTTCCCTGATAGTCTTGACAGTGCAGAACTGGCTTCTACGTCTCTCTGCTGATAGTGGAGAAGTACTGGAAAAAGTGTATCTTGCTGGTTCCTGTTGCAAATTCTTCAGGTATTACACAACAACTAGGCTTTATATCATTAACAGTCATTAGTAGTATAGTGGAGAAAGAGAGCTTTATCTAATAAACAGTGATTAGTACTATAGAGGAGAAGGGGAATTGTGTTTATTTTAGTACTATCCTATGGCTGACAACAGGTTTGTTAATCTAGAACATTACCTGGAGTACTGTTCCTGCATGCTCTTACCTGTAGAAGAATTTCATCAACTTAAATATTATGGTGTCAAATTTGGTATCAAGTTCCACAAAACATAGCATACTAGGTGCTTTTCTATGACAACTTCACAGCCTTTAGTATTGCAAAGGAGAGGACTTTAAGAGCTGGAAAACAAACCTGATCAAACATACAAACAATATGCTCAAAGCCTCAGCTGTTTTTAATTTGCAGAGGTTCTTCTCCATAGGGTAGATTTTTCTTTTTTAAAGCAGAGCAGTTACTGTTTTTGGTAAACTGCTTCTTTTTTTCAGCTTTCAGAAGAAATTATTTTCCTTAGGCTGAAGGATAAGAAAGTGTGATTATGAAGGGAAGGAGAAAAATTAAGATAGTGAATGTTCATGCTTTCCAAATATTTCTCACAATCCATTCCTAGTTCCATGGATTTTGCATTATTGCAAAGAGCAAACATCTTGAGCACCTCTTCCAAATCAAATACTGAAGTTTGCCTGGGCACAGACATCTGCTTAGTTATAGTTGACTATATTTTATGTGAAATACTGTATTTATTAATAAATAGTTTTTAAGTGATTAAGATAGGCCTTTCTTGTCACAAATAGGTATCTGAGCTGGGATACTCCTCAAGAGGTAATGATTGTAAAGTCAGCTCAGAATAAGCTCCCTGCAGCAGCACGGCAGGTAAGTTTGCCGAAAAACTGACATTTTTACAACACTGATAAAAAAAAAAACCTACAAGCACAAAGATGGGGACATTATACTTTGCTATTAAGGTAGAAGATAAAGGTGTCCTACCTTTAATAACTATATTCAGTATTGTTCCTTCCCAGGCAGGAATCCAACAGACTGTATTGTTTTATCTTGCTGTATTCCAAGTTTTGCCTCTTTCATTCATTGGAATGCTGGAAATAAACAAAAAGGTAAGTTAATTTTTCTAATAACATGTGATCTGTAATGTAGTTCTATGACAGCTGTAGTTTTGGCACTTATTTCAGAATTTCAGAAGTCAAACTTACAGCTTGTAAAAGCAATTGAAACATTAATTAGCAGCAGTGTTCTTGTGTCTGATGGGGGCATTGGGGTAAATATTCTTAATTCTAATGACCACAAGAGAAGATACAAATAGATTCTGTTACTGGGTTACTCTTTGACATATAGAAGGACTTCAGCCTTTTCTTAGAGCAATCATAGGAATTAGGGAATCCTAAAGTGTTTGTATGCTTCTTTTTACCTCCTTAAAGAAAGACAGATGTGCCTCTGACCCAGTCCTAGTAACAGTCTGTCAATTCTATATGCAGTTACAAATGTTTCAAACTTTTATTATCACTGTTACTGAATGACAGAAGTAAATGTGTCTTGCTTTATCAGTGAAGAACAAACAACCTGAGTTCAGTTTCTGACCTATAAGTAAGTGTATATACTTAGGAAGAAACTTTGAGCCAGATTGCAATTTTTACTGTTTGATTTTAAGTCAAGAAAGCTCTGGATACAACTTACACATGAAACAGTACAAACATGCAAACTCTGTCTTTTAGGTTCTGTGAGGTACAGTGTCTTCTAGGGTCCAGAGCTGTAAGCTGGAGTTTTAGCTGGTGCGAGGTTGGGTTGAGGCTGTAATTGAAATTGGGTCTGGCAAGTGAAAGCATGGGGTTAAACTTTTTCATTGGGCCCATTAAAGTTTGGGGATACTGTGTATTGTTCTGTTCAAAATTAGTATTTAGGACTGGAAAAAATGTTACCAGTATCAAAGGGTATTTTCAATCTGGTTAGGAATGGCATGCCAGATTCATCATGGTCATAGCAGGCAAAACATCTGAAAGAGCATTTCTTCAGCTGGGTCTGTACCAAGTACTCATCAGAGAAATTGTTAAACTATAATGGAAGGGCAGCATTTGAGAATACACCCAGCAGGAGATGCAACCAGTGAAGGCAATGGCAGACCTGACACAGATCAGTGGAATGTAACTGTTAGATTGGAGTTAGGGGTGGTGTTACTGTTTAAGACTGCAGAATGCACCTCATGTGTCAGCTTTACTGAGATGGTATACCACAATAAATTCTGAGTTCAGAGTGGCTGAGGTCTCAAGGATAGAAAGGAGACTTGAGGGCTGGAAGATTATTAGAGTTTGTGTCTGAAAGACACGGAGACCTAAGCTAACAAATGTATTGAGAAAGAGCCATAAAACTAAGTAAAAGGCAAAGTCTCAGGAGTGAATACATCTTTCATAACCAAACAGATCACAAAATTTCTGGTACTGTTAAGACGTAGGTGTGTTACAGTTTCTGGGTTTCTTTATTTTTTTATTATTTTTGAGCCTGTTTTAACTGGTTTAATTGCTTTTTTACATAGTGAGTCAGATTAAAGAAAACTACATTTCTAAGCATAGCTATGAACTTCACGTGTTGTTATTAATATGAAGAATTAGTTTGTGGGGTTTGCTCAGTGATGTGTTAAGCAGTGGCACAAATGAATAGTGCATAATTATTAAAAAGGATAAGTCAGCTTCTCATGTATATGTCTAATTGGGATTCAGAGAGAATCCTGTACTCTGTGACAGCTGGATAATGTAGTTTTAGTACAGCTGTATGCAGTCATAGAGTTGTGATTAGACTAGTATTTTACCCTGGTGATGAAGAAAGAACAGAAGATCTGAAATCAGGACTTTTGGATTGAGTTGCTAGTTTTGCTAACATTCCTGTGGGATGCTGAATAATATAATCTATTCATGTATGATAATAACTGGGTAGCATGATATGAAGATAAACCGAGAATTTATTAGAGCATGAATCTGCTTGCAGAATATGACTAATCTCACCTCAGGTGCTACTGCAGTGCAACGGATTAAAGAAACTCAGCAGAAGAGATGAGTTAGAGAAAATTTCATGAACTTAAACACTGATCATAGTGTTTGGTCAGAATAAAAAAAAAATAAAGCAATTACAAAATCAAGGACATAATATCAGTTATTTGTGTTTTCTCTCAATTATTTCTTCTCTAATAGAATATTTTTTACCTCATTTATTCCAGATTTTTGGTAATAGTGTGACAGATGTTGCTGTTTCTAATGGAATCCTGATTGTAATGTATAGCATGGGTCTGGTCAGACTCTATAACTTCAAGGCCATTTTGGAACAGGTAATGAAACAAAGAGTTTTCATACAGTCCATGCTTTTTTTGGGTAGCAAGTCATAAATATTCATGTATGCTACATAAGTACATGGGATACGTGTCAAAGGATAGGTGCCTGCCCAAATTTATGGTCAGAAGATACAAATGGATACACTATCAGAAAAATAACTTGCAACAGTTACAGTTGGCAAAACATAAGAGATACAGGGTCAGACAGGCACTTCTGAGGAGTTATGTAAATATTAGACCAGATGTGCTCCTCTTTACACACCTAGACTGTAGTTATAGATCATTATTAAGGTCAGGAGCTGGTGGGCATGGGGAAGTTGATCTCAAACAGAACTGCAGTGAGACTTGTGGGTTTATATCCTTCCAATCAAAAATCAAACATTAATTCAAAAATAAGACCTCAAGCAGTACCTAACAAGATAAAGAATGTAGCAGTAATAGAGCAGTACAACTAAAAAGCAACTAAATATGCATCTGTAAAGCTGAATTGTTCTGTGTTATTTTAGTTCATGGAACAACCATTTGATTTGGGACAAGAATTCAACTGGAATGGTCAGGTGGGAGTTGTAGGAAAGTATCCATTTGGTCTTCCATGTAACATTAAAATAACAGGTAATTATGATCTTTGTATTGGCTTGACTGGTGGCTTTTATGGACTTGTGACTTATTTCACACTAAGAAAAAATACTAAAATTACTGTGCTCATATTGTGCTGTAGCTGTATTTCTGGGTTTATAGTAAAATGCACTTCGCTTTGCTTCTAATTACAGTAATAATTATGTAGGACACACCAAGAAAACTATAAGAGCAACTAAGCTATCTGAAAAACTTTATAAGCAATGCATGAAATGGAAACCCCTTTCTTTATTTCTGAGATGCAACTGCTCTTGAGAAACAGGAAGGACTAGGATAGCTGTTAGTAGCACCCAGAAACAGTATATGGTATGTAAGCAAAAGATGTGACAACATTTACTCTGCCTGGCAGAGGAAGTTCAAAGAGAATGAATACAAATTGTCTGACTTGCATTTTGATATTCTAGGTTGTCAGAAATGTGCCAGTTTCAGTAAAATGAATTTCTGAGAAGAGAACAAATTATTAAAAACAATTCTAATGCCTCAAATCATTAACTTATAAATGTTCTGCATTATGTAATGACTTCTTTCTCTAAAACTGAACAGTGGCTTCTGTTGGAGCACTTGAGATTAGAATTTGGTGCTAAGAATCTTAATGAATGACCAAAGCCTGAGACATTCTTTGCAATTTCTTTTTGTACTTTAAAAAAACATTCTCACAAGTTCACGCTTGAGGTATCTAAAAAAAAATTTAAAAGGTTGGTTTCACAAATATCAAAGTATGCATGCATTTATTTACTTAATTTTGAATGTTTCTGTATTAAATGTTTTTTACAGGTGATTGTCCACATAAAATATGCTTTTTTTTTTTCAGTGTCAGATAATAAGTGACAAATTAATCCAGATTTATATAAAAATGATGGAGTACACAAAGATAAAATAGACTTCCATAGCGAACTTATAATGCAATGTTTTATCAAAGCAAAGTAATAGGCTGCTATATTTGATGTCTCAGTTTTTGCAAAGGGAAGTCTTCCCCCATTTTTCTCTCTATCTTAATTAAATGGTGGTGAAACCACCATTTAATGCTAGGGACCTGTGGAAAACCTGCTGTGGGAACTTTATTAGGAAGATTTGATCTCATGGCTTATAGATCATTGTAGTTTTTAGTTTTAAGATTTAAAACCAGTGTACTGGAGAAAACATTTTTGATCTTTAATCATATTCAGGAATTTGCGGTTAGGAAGTTTTGAACCCATGACAGACATTTTTCATGGTTGCTTTTTGCAAATAGTTGCATTCCTGTGGTTTTTGAGTTGTTTTCTTTCAAGAATGAGACAGGCAAATGCTTCAGTGAGCCAGATCGTAACAGTTTCAGACTGCAGGCTTGTATTTACTATAATTTAACTGTGTGTAGTTTTCCTTCTTATATAGTCCTAGCCTCCCTACAGAAACTGCCTGAAGGGATGGCCATTATTACAGTACAGTTTTTATGGTGTGAGGTACCCAAAAGGAAGTGTATAGAGATCAAAACATCCAGGCTACTATGTACTGTGCTACAACTCTTAACTGGTGAGGAATTGATTTTGGTCACAGTGTGTGATTTTCTGAACAGTCCAGAACTTAAAACTGTAGTTTGGTTTATTGTTAGATGATACAGTAATTTCAGAAAAAAAGCAAGAAGGATACCTTGTAGAAACCTTTTCTTGTTCTTGTTTCTTTAGTGTTATTTGCATTTAGAACAAACACTTGTTAGTGCTGCCAGGAGCAACTTTGTTTAGATGAGTCTGCAGAGTTTAAAGTAAATGAACAAAGAAGTTCAACTGGAGATTGAGAACTGGCAAGACTTGGGAAAGGGCTTGCAAACAATAAAACAGGAGGTGTTAAGCAACAAGAGCAAGTGACATACAGCAGGAAAAAGGGAGTTGAGGCAGCAGAATCACATTATCACTGTGGTTTAGGTGGCTATGATCTTGCAAATCTTTGCCAAATGAACAAAAAAATGCCTTCCATAAAAGGAAAGGCATATTTTATAAGCAGCCTCTACTACTCAGTATTGATATACTATTGAGATACATTTAATTGTATCATTTAGTCCATCTACCAGAATTTTTGAGGGACCTTGATATATATGCTTTATTTAAAAAGTTGTTTGGGTAAAATGTTAACAAACTTGCTTAACTCATTTTTCATTTTCGGACTGATTGTACTATCACTAGGTCCTTTGCTTATGCTTCCATCTTCAACATTCTCTGCATTTCCAGCAGATGCAGGAGTTTTTTATAACCTATAGTTTCTTATATCTTGCACAGAATCTCCCATTTCCTATATGTCACTCCAAAAGGCAAATAGAACATAGCCACTTTCCAGCTTAGGAAAGACTTCATTTCCATTGGCATTGAACTAATTCCATTCAATGTAAATGGCTAAGTTGATGGAAACATGAACAAAGGAGGAGGAGAGAAGCACTCCATAAACATAGTATCTGATGTCATGTGACATCTTAGCACCACTGGCAGCTAGGGTAATTATCTACACTAAGCAGGATAAGAACAAGTCAAAATTTGGATAAGACCTTTGCGACACAAAGTCCAGATAAGAACCTTGTTCTCCTTGCACTAGTTCAGTTTGGGTTTTTGTATTCTGCCTGTTTAAATTCCCCTTGTAATTACAGATTTTCTCCACATTTTGTCTTTTTTTTATCCCAGCTTTTCTCTGTACTGTTAGAAAGAGCTGATCTTAACGCTAAAGTTGATTCAGTTATAGCAGCTGTAGAAATTGCTTTAATTTACCTAGTTGGCAGAAGTTGTAAAGTTCTGTGCAGTCCATTTCATTCAAAGATGCCTCTCATTTAGTAAACAAAAGACTTGTAAGAATGGCCTACAGTACATCTCTGTAATTTATCCCAACTGAACTGAAAGGAAAATAGATACCTTTTGCCATTAATTGCAAAAATTTCTATATTTTGATTGATTTTTATGAACTCAGCTACAGATTGCATCCATTGTGGTCCACACTATTTTGTTGTATTACACAAAAGGAGAAAGCAGAATCTGCATATTCTATCTTCCTGCATTTAATTCTGTTATTTGAGATAGCTGCTTGCTGTTTCCAGTTATTTATCACTGTTTTTCCCAAGATAATAGTGACCATTTTGATATGGTCTTTGATCTGTTCATGTGTACATCCTTTCTCAATCAGATGAGCTGGAATCATTTTAATTATTTGCTGTGTCTTTGCTTGTAAATCAAAGGTACTAGAAGAGTAGTTCAGCATCAAGATCTGAGAATGCAGTAACCCTCCAGAGGGAATTGCAGATGTGCACCTGGATGCTAGGTGTGAGGTAGAATAGCTGGTGCTGGAAAAGAGTTCACAGCCAATGTGTTTCCACCAATCTTCAAAAGTTCTGAAGAATTAGTGGCTTTATTGGAATTTAGAATTGTAAGGATCAATGGAATTATGACTGTTCTGCTACTAATGGTGTTAACATTACCGAATATTTGCAGATACCCCACCTTTGCTATTTGAAGCATCTTCTCTGGAGAATGCATTTCAAATTGGAGGTTACCCTTGGCATTATATCATCACACCTAACAAGAAAAAACATAAAGGAGTCTTCCATATTTGTTCTCTGAAAGACAATGCTTTGGTAATATATTCAGAAAGCAGCTTCTCTGAAATTAATGTGTATTATGTTTGTCTTCATCTCTTATTCTGAGTAGGTTATAATACCTTTGTTTACCAGCGTAGCGCTTACACAGGGATCACCCCAGTATCAAATTAGCTATCCCATGGAGTCATGTGTAAAATAGTTTCTTCTGAATTAGTACTGCTTCTCATATTTCCTTTGTTCCAATATAAAGAGTAGTGCTGCCAGAGCTACACAGCGCTGCATTAGTGACTTAAAAGTTAAGTCTCATTACCTGTTTCCTTGGTTACATGGTAACATCCCAATGCACTTCTGACTAGTCAGCCTACTAAATGCTGACTAAAGAATTATTTTAAATTTTAAGAAATTGCAGAATAAATGTCCTTAATGTTTGTAGTTTATCTTTGACTTGTACCTTCTCTCTCTCCCCTAAAAAGATTTGATTGCTCAGTTTAATCCCCTTCTGTCCCTAGAAAGATTTTTTTAACTTAGTTTTATCTGTTCCTAATTATTTTTTGCTTATGTACTATTCATCATATGAATACTATTTTGTGTGAGCTCTCCATCTCAGCTTTTATTTTCAATCTGGAATTGACCTGAAGATCATTCTGTATTCAAGCAACTTCTAGGCCTGTTCAGTTTCTTGACTAAATAAATCTCATCTGTAAATGTCCTTATCTCTTTTGCTTGCCTGATTAAATCAATTATTTCTCTCCTATCTTTTTTCAAAACTGATGTTTCACAACTGTAGCTGAAGATCAGTTTTGATTCAAATGGACTTGTAGAATCCTTTCTCATCTATTTTTTTCTATGTGGGTTCATATATTTGGCAATTTGAATGATCGATGTCAGCTAAATTTTACAACAGAAAGCCACTGCCAAAACCCCGAGATTTTGACCGGCTTGCATCTGGTTGCTGAAATCACAAGGTGTTCCAGGCTTACATGCTCCACAAATAATTTGCACAAAAGAGGCTAAGCCTGAGGTTTGAAGCTCAAGTCAAACTCTGTGCTAATGTTTGTGACATATGTTGACACATCCCATGTCTTGGATACTCAAATAGCTGGAATTACTGAAGTGTTTGCACAGTTTAGGTTAAATCTTCATTTTGCTTAGTTTCAGGAGAGATAGGATGATATATAGCTAAGGTACAAAGTTATTGCTTATTGCATATTAAAAATCTCAAAACTGCTCTACCGAATATCTTGAGAATTGGAACTGAGTCTTATTATTGTTGGTGTTTTTATTATTGTTCCACTGCCATCCTTTCTGGTCATGATTAGGAGCAATACTTAAAAACCTCCAGAGGTATATAGTGAGGAGCTCAGTATTTCCTCTTTAATTAGATCTGTGAGACTTTCAAAATACTGATATTCTAAGCTTTTGTTTTCTTCTTCAGGCAAAAAATGGCATACAGGATATGAAATGCTGTTCACTTGAACCTGACTGGATATATTTCCATCCAGATATGTCAGGTAGAATAATCCACGTGGGACCAAATTTGATAAAGTATGAGCCTTTTCTACTCAAATCTTTTTTTCATTAGAGAAGAAGTTGCATAACTGCATAAATTCAGTAGTTTGACAATTTGCAGGCGCAAACACTCATCAGACTATGGAAACTGTAAAATCTATTAATTTGTCAGAATCAAAAGTTCTTCTAGAAACATCTGCAGATTTCTGTGTGATGAATGTGGGCACTAGAGGCCACAGTTTAGATTTTGAAATGAAAAATATTCAAGGACCACTGTGTCAAAATTTCACTGATAAACATAAATTACAAAAATAATTCATTTCTGTTTTATTTATTTATGATGTTTTAATTATATTTTAAAAAATTATATAGAAATGTTGTAGTAAGCAGACTAGAATACATTACTTACTTTATAATTTCTGTTTCTTTTGTAGAGTCTTAAAGCTTAAGGAAGTTAAAAATCATGCAGATCAAATGGAGATTGCAGAAGATTTTACGATTGTAGCCAACAGAGAAAACTGTGTGAGTTTAGTGTCTGAGATCACAATGTGTGATTCTGAGCTATACACAGGGGGTTTGCATATGTGAGTAATCACTGTTTTTGATGGGCTTTATTCAAGGTTTATTGAAAGACATTCTCTGTCTTCATTGGACTTTAAGCAGTATGAAAAGAACTTTGAAAACAGTAACACTTTCAGGATAGATTTCTGAAACCTCCAGTCTCTTCTTCAGTTTTCAGCATTCTTTATGGTGTGCAGTGTAACCATGTATCATGGATATAAAACATACTTAAAAGATGGTGACAGATTTCCTTCAAATGAAGGTGCCACCAAGTGATAATTGTATGCATCTCTGGTGCTCAGGTAAGTTGAGCATACAAATGCTAGAAATGTTTCAAGTCTCTCATAATTTAGGGGTGAGTCTTCATAAGACAACAAAGACAATACTCGCTTCCAAAAGTCCGTTCCTTTTCCTGGCCATGCACACCTGTCACTCTCTTGTGACAAGTCTGGCATTCATCTAACCCTTGGTGAGCCAAATCAGTGCGCTAAAATAACAGAGTAATAACCTGGCAGAAAAGGTGAGTACTTTTCTGCTTGCTTGTTTTGCTGAACTGGAGCAGAACAGGACTGAATCATCAGTGGATCAGAAGACTGCAGAAAGGTAGAATCAAGTGTGAGAGGATGATTTAAAACTACTGGTAAAACTGAGCTCTTAAATCACCTCAGTTGTTTCACAAAGTCTTTTGTGATAAAGAATCACAAAGACAATCTAATGTCAAAAAGGTTAAAGAGCACACGTGAAAAAAATTCTAGGTAGTGCCTGGAACTGTCATTTTGATTCAGCAGACAAGGTTATATCTTATCTAAAAGCAAATTTTTATAGTTTGAATACTGTAAAATGTCTGTGAATCTGTGATACTAATTTTGAAGCTTTTGCAGGAAAAAAGGTTTGTGTATTAAAAATCTACACAAACTCAAGAACAAAACTTGCATTGAATTCAAAAACTAAATGCCAGGTCATCTAATAACTTGCCATACTGCTTTTTGAGGATTGTGTAGATAACTTCTGTTACAGTAAGAAGAAATATGAGTTCTAATCCTGCCTGTGCTGTGCTTATTCCTTTTGACTGGTATTAAGACACTGATAACCTATTTTTTTTAATATTTCCGGTGTTAATGAAGCCCAGTGGAAGCAGCCACGGTGGTTTAAGATGCTACTTTCCCCATCTTCTGGAAGTAAGAGTTTAGGAAAAAAATTGGTGGTGATTTAGCAGTTGTAATTCTCATTCTAGCATCTTTGTTCTAGTCACTTCTGTTCAAAAAATTATGGTAGCTGAGAACCTTTGCCACCTCTGTGGGACACCTCTGAATATGAGTAAACAGCAATAGTATCTCAACTAAAGTCATCAAGTTCATGAACTCATAAAGAAAACAGCAGCACCAGGGCTATGCATAGTTAATGAGTAAAACAAGGTCAGGAAGCCAAATATATGAAACATTGACCATATACATTGTCAAATCGATAGAAACTAAATTGCTCTGAAGTCTAGAGACACTTTTTTTTATGTTTCTCCAAAGGTGAACAACACTGTTACTGTAACAGCTTCTGGTCGAGTGGTGAAAAAGCGTTTTACCTTGCTGGATGATGACCCAGAACAAGAGGTAACTGATGTAGTAAGAGCACTTCATGGATTATTTCACTGTTTAGCTAGCCAGAAGCCCTTCTTGTTTCAGGTGCAGTGGGTGTAACCATTAGCTGTGTATATCTGAGTTCTTTATTCCTCTTCTCTTTGTCTTCTTCTAATTGCTTCACATGCTGTTTATCATATTTTCTCCTTGGTTGACATTTGAGCTTTGAATTTTCTTTCTTTCTAGAACTGATCTTATGCCCCATGATACCATAACTCCATGTGACTTAAATGGCACAGAAAAGATATATTAATGTGACAAACCATTAATCTTTTCTCCATTTAAATATCTACTTTGAACATTCCTTATAAAGCATTTTATAAAATGAAAGAAACTTTTCCTTTTCCTCTGCTTTAGGATCCTCTTGTCTTTTTTATAGTATCTCTAAACTTTATTTTTCTCTCCCAGTTACTTTGATTGGATTGCAGGATAAGGTATTTAAGACTTTTCTTTTAAGTAACTGCTTCTTGAGAATGAAAACACCACTTGAGTCTTAAAAGGTTATGAAAAATATTTTTTAGCTCTCTGTCTAGAGCTGGATCTGTAATTGACATAAGCACAACAGGTAAAATTCATCAGTTTCTGGCAGTCTTTCCTATTCTTTTTCTGAAGAAATAGATTTTACTATGGTAAAAATACAGCACAGTCCAGTATAACACTTAAGGGTCTGCAGTTTATTTCTATTCACTTTTTCTTTTAACCATAATAAAAATAATTGCACACTATTTTTTTTCCACACTATACTTGTGATTCCAGTAAATGTTTTTACATTATGGAAGAAAAAGACTGGCTTGAATTTAAAGAGTATGTCACAGTGAGATAAAGGCAATTAAGATAGTTCACAATCTTCACATTTTGGTCTCAGTCCTTCACTGACATATAATCTGTGGAGCAAGAGAGGAGATCTGAACAGAACATACAGATATTCATGTAAATGGAATTACTCTAATGTACCCATTCCCTCAAAACCACTGATGGTTTAAAGCTACACTATCTCTTATCATCTCTGCTTCAAGAGCCTAAATATATTTCTTCAGCCACTTTAGAAGTACTTCTTTTGTATTTCCTGTATGTTACATATAAAATACATGTACTTGCACATGAGGCTTTTTCAAAACATCACTTCCTTTTCTCCTGCTTAAGGATTTTGCTGAAATACCCTGACAACTCATGTTAGGAAAAATGCCTGTTGGGTATTGGGCTCCCAAAGTTTTCTTTCAGACCAGAAGATAGATACTAGAATTTGCCCAATTCTGCTTTCACCTGAAAGAAAAAAGAGCTATGCAATTTAGGTAGAGGGGAACGTGAATTTATGTTTTATTTGTAAACTTGAGGTTTTGTTTTTCCTAAGACATTCAAAATTGTGGACTATGAAGATGAATTGGATTTATTATCCACTGTGGCAGTTACTCAGATAGGAGCTGATGGAAGAGCTCACCTTGACTTTCATTGTAATGAACATGGGATTCTGCTTAAGAGTATTCCATTAAAGGAGTCCTGGGACGTGGTGAGGAAAATTCTTGTCTTTTGTTCCCACTGTCTCTTCCCCATACTCATTTACGTACCACTTTTGTTCACATTTCAAGCAGATATATAAGTAGTGTTGCAAAGGGATGAGATTTGTATAAAATAATAATCACAACTCTAAAATTGTAAGTACTCTGTCAGACAGTAGTTAATTTACCTGAAAATCTCCATTATTTGAAATCGTGATTTGGGTTTTTTTGGTTGGTTGATTTGTTTGGGAGTTTTTTGGTTGGGGTAAGGGTTGTCCTTAATGTATTTCTGAAGTATTTATCAACTTAAATACTCACTCTGTGGCTAGTTACATCAGATTAACTTTGCAACTTGTAAATAATCTCCCTAGTTTAACTACTCGTGCATAGAATGAAGCATGCACCTCACTGTGTAAATATCTGGGAAGATGGAATGTGCTGTTCATACAATCCACGTTTAGGTGGACATCCAACTTAGATGGTCTGAAATTTTCAGCACCTTTGCACCTCTTTTATCATTGACTGCGTAGGCAACTTGTGATCTTAAATCAGATGCTCTGAATTTAGATTCCTAAAATAGGGATGTAAGAAACCTCTCAAAGTTTTAAAATGCTGTTCTTTATCTGGAAGAGTAATCTCTGTGTATTCACACAAAATTTCTGCCTGATCATGGAGTTCACCAGTGTTAAACATTTTTTGTTCTTTGTGGAAAATGATACAGATATTAGCAAGTTCTGGAAATAGAGACTGCAATCGGATTTTTTTTTTTCTCATTTCAGACTTACAGTCATGAAGTTTACTTTGACAAAGACCTTGTACTACATATAGAACAGAAGCCTAACAGGAGATTCAGTTGTTATGTTTACCAAATGGTCTGTGATACTGCAAAAGATGATGATTCTTAATGCTGTGAAAAAAAACAGAAAGTATTTTGTAAGAAAAAAAAGGAAGGAGAACTTTTGTCTATATTTAAGCCATAAGCACCAGCTACAGAGACTTTTGGATGCTATTTAAAGGATACTGCAAAAGATGATGATTCTTCATGCTATGAAAAAAACCAGAAAGTGTTTTGTAAAAAAAGGAGGGAGAACTTTTGTATATATTTAAGCCATAAACACCAGCTACAGACACTTTTGGATGCTGTTTAAAGACTCCATACATATGAAGTAGTCAGCTACTGTTTTTCTGGATGGATTTAATCTTAACATTTTATACTACTACATAAGGTCTTGTTTCTTTTTTTCTTTGTGACACTGTACACTTGCCTGTAGTTCATCATGGCTTTTCATGTATTTACCAGTTCTTCATTAATGCTAGATGCAGCATTTATTGCTTCTCTTCAGCAATAGGATTGAAATACTGGACATCAAGGAGAAAGATGTGGACTTACTTATTATCTACCATCTGCTGTGATCCGTCTTACATAGTTTTACCTATGCAACTCTAATACAAACTGTTAATTAATTGAAGTATGTAAAACTATCTAGGATAAATTTTGTATGTAGTATGAAAATTGTAGTGTTCCCATTAAACCACTTAGACAAAATCCTTCTCTTGGTTTTGTGTGAGAAATAAAATCACTCAGGTTTTCTGGTTGTGTATGTTTTGGTGTAAAGAGAAATACTAATAAATTATGTATTTTACTGTCTTTTTAATATATCTTTTTATATGTTTTTACAGATAGATAACCAAGTAATTCTCTGCCTGACTCTGTTAAGGATCAGGAGTTGTTCAGTGTGAGCCAAAGCTCCCAGCTGTTCACCCTTATAATTGTGTGCAGCCTATCTGATACACTGGAGTGCTATATGGTATATTCAGAATCTGCAGAATGAAAGCTTTCATTTTAAATTGCAAAACACAACAACGAAACACAGGCTGTATACTTCACGGTGATAAAGTGTTTCCAAATGCAAGCCAAAGATGGGCTCAGGAGAATAGCTCATCAGAACAGAACTCACTACTCTCACTGTCGTCAGGAGCATGGCAATTCGAAATACAAATATTTCTTTTTGCTCCAGGCTTTACTAATTAAGTGTGGATTATTCTAGATGATGCAATAGAGAAGAGCTCTAGAAGAATGATAAAAATTTTCTATTGTGAGTTTTTAAAGAAAGTGTAATGCAAAAGAAAAAGTGAATTACAATAAAAAACAACACAAAAAGGACATTTAAGAAGATAATGAAACAACAGTAGAAATAAAGGGCAGCAGCAACACCCAACTTCCACCCTATCTTCCATAAGTTTTCACCTTGGGTCCAGGAAAGAACACCTGTCCATTACCTGCTATTTTATAAATATTTAAGTAATGTATGAAGGTAAAAACTAATATGAAGCTGTACTTTTAAGACAGAAGACCCAACTTTTAAGCAGATACTTAAGATAATTGTTATGCTCATTGCTGTTTAGCTTTTTGAAGCAGTTCCTCTCAGAGAAAGACATTTAAACGTCATCTTTTATTAAATAGTGCAAGTACTGTTCATGAAGACCAAGCCGTAGCTTTCAGGAGTTTACTATGCTTACTGGCGGCTTATTTTTAAGCTATGGCAGACCTATGAAGTGATAGCTTGTTAAATCTATAAATGTGCATCAGTATCTTTTTAAAAAAAACAAAAATGCAGCAATTCATAATGATCAAAAGGCAGCCCAGACTTTGATGAAGATTGAGTCTTGTGTAAGAAATTCTATCACTCTAAATGCACACAGTGTTGCAGCATTACAGATAAGGGCACATGTTCCATCCTGGCAGGTCCCACATAGACATTTTCATTCAGAAACAGAAGAGGTTTCTATTTACTTTAAAATACGTTGAAAGCAATTTAAGAATAGAGAATCCCAAATGACTAGCCCTGAACACTTCTGAGTGTCTTGGCAACCTACTTACAGCCTGGAACACACTAAAGAAGCAGAATCATTAAATGCTTATGGTTTGTGTTTTTCAACCTGTGAGTTGCCTTCTGTACCTATGCAGAGACCCAGAAAATTCTAAAAATAAACTTGTGCTTAAATGGGAGGAAAATGCTGACCACAAACCAGTAGTTTTTACACTGTTTAAAATAACTATCTAAACCAAAACTAAATACCTGCATGCTTGGTGACAGCCCACCTGAATCAACTGCTTTTACTTCAAGTTAAATTTCTAAACAAAACTCATCCACCAGCAGAAAAGATAGTACTTTACTTTGCCAGGGGATTTTATATGCAAGCATTTTTAGTCACTGTTGCTGGCAGGGGTGCACTATTGTGTAGTGTCAAATTGATATTAGATGTGAATTAATGCATTAGATTAATTAGAGTAAGACAGAGAAGAAAAAAGTTTTCTTCACTTCTCATAGGCAGTACCTAACTCCTTTATGATCAGGAAACCAATTTACTGATAGGTTTTTATTTTAGAAAAATCAGACTAAGGAACTATGAGCGTGAAAGTGTGAGTGCCCTTGCTTCCTGTGATTTTCAGGGGGTGCTTAGCACTCATGCCATGGCTTCCAGAGTACACAGATAAAGCCTCAATTAATTACATCAAATGCAGTTTCAAGTGCATCCTTTAAAAGATCAAACCTGAAAGGCTTATGGCCTATGCTTCCCTTATTTTCAGTAGCACTGGATGCCCAAGGGAAAAAGATTATATGTATATATATGTGTAGAGAGATGTAAAAATATAGGGCAACTGTTAATGTGAGGAAACTCTCAAACACATATTTCAAACATAGAGTTGAGGGGATCTTAGCCACCTTTACCAGCATTCCCAATTAGGTATCTTCACCCAAACTTTCTGCATTTTCAGTGTGGAGAAATGTTTCTTTATTCTTTTTTTTCTTCTGAATGTGTCCAGTTACTTGAACAGCACTGTTTCTTGCTCATTTTATTCTCATTTCATCTTTTATTTTCCTCTTGTTACTGAGAAAAATACCATTTATATTACTTAACGGTAACTGAAGATTGCCAAAAACTCACCAGCAAGAATTTTTTTTCCTTACGGAACTGTAACAGCTATCCCACAAGATGGAACAGCTAATAAATTAATTTGGTTCCCAGTTCTAATAAAGATTGTAAATAGGAATACCAGCTAGAAAGGACACCCATATAGGATGGCATGTAGGGTGAGTGCTTTCTGAAAGAACAGTTGTGAGGAACTGCTGTTTGCTGCTTAAAGCAAGGTCTCTGAGCACTCTGCCTGCAAAATGCAAAATGTTGGTCTAGTAATTAAAAAGGTCATGGACTAGTGAATTCATGTTGGATTTCACCTAAGGTTGTTTGATACAAGCTTTCTGCTGTTGCCAGAATGAACAAATCCTAAACGATAAGCACAAAAAAGGGGAAGTAGTAAAACTGTTTTTCTAAGACTGAACCACAAAAGAATATATAGAACGGCAACTGAGTTCTTTTCTAACCGCCAAGTATTGCTACACTACAAAACCTTTAAAGAGCTTCTTTTTTCTGGACTTGATCTGATATGTCTGTAGCAATTCCTCACCAATAATAACTGAATTGTATCAACAATTCAGAGAGGACCACTTGAAGCTCTCTGGTTGCTAGACTTGGCATTTATACAACTATAACTTTAGTATTTATTTCTGCTTTACTGAAATAACAAAAAGATGACCAAAATCTTCAGGTTATTTGTATACTCTTACAGAAAATGGAAAGAATTAGAAAGAATATTGAAAAGGACTTTATGTCAGTGCATAGATTGCATAAAGTAGTTAAAGTGCTTGCTTTGGCTGATAAAAGATTAACAATTGCAAAAATAGGTTGATTGGGTTTTTTTGTTTTGATTTTTTTTTTAATAAAAGGAACTAGGGATCCTAGCAGAGTGAAGAGTTACAATAATGTGATTGTTAAGAACCGCTTGGTATAGCGTAACTTCCAGTAACTCATTTAGTAAACTGGAAGTACAAATGCCTTATTCCTGCCTGAGTGGAGAAGGAATACTGTGCTGTTGAGAACATTGTATTTTTAGGGAAGAGTAAGTGCACATTCTTCTCAGGAAGAAAAAAGGAAACATGGTAGGGGAAGCTAAAATTCACTGGAATTACTCCACACAGTGACTCAAGAATTCTGGCTTACTTGAATGCTGCAGGAGAAGCAATGCATTCCACATGATAGGCTTGCAGGCTCTCCAGACAGTCTCCAGTAACAGCTGCTTGCCAGAAGACAGACAGGAAAATTATTCTGTTAACTTGTTTACTTGGATGTTCCATATTCAGACTCATACACTGGCAGTTTTCCCTGTTATCTTCTGTATCTGCAGTTAGTCTCAACTTTGGATGTTGCCTGCCTCTAACATGCAATTTGCAGCACAGTTGCACACATTTCCATGCTCTGGGGCAATGGAAATCTAGGAAACTCCTGAATGTTGACACCACGCTCTTCCTATTTTAGCCCTTTGTAATGCCACTGCCTCTTCTTTGTACTGCCTGAAAGCTGGCTTGATCTAATGACTGTCTTAGGAACATTTTGTTTTGTGGACCAAAGCAGCGTACTTCCTGCATTTCTACTTCAACAAAATCACTTTTTATTTTCCACTTCACCAAGACATCTCAATGATTGGCTCAGGACAGAGAAGCAAAAATGGGATCCCAAAAGTGCTAGCCCTTTATTTGTATTTGATCAATATAGCTGTTTAGAGGTCCAGATGCAATTTCCCACCCTAGAAAATTAAAAGATATGAAGGAATGGCTTCTCTTGATAAGATTGCTTTGAGCATAAAAAGAGTGCACATCCTGCCTTTCTCCTTTCATTTGAGTACATACTCACTGGCAAGACTGGTTGAGTGGTAGGGAAGAAAATAAGAAAGCACAAGCCAAATAAAAACTGAAAGCAGTAAAACTTTATAATCTTGCGTTGACAATTCCAACTATTGTCCCACAGTTCCACAAGTTTGAAAAACTACAAAATACTTTAATTATCAGAAAAATATCCTACAACTCACAGAAGCAAAATGTTTATGGATTGAAGGTCAATAAAGAGTTTCATTGCACAGGTAACAATGACTGGCCTATAACCAGCATAGCATTTTGGACAAAAGCTGCACTATGTGCCTTATTTTATCTCAGCAAAAGCTCTTGCTAGAGTGGAGAATAAGTAAAAATCATTTATTGGAAGAGTCTTGTTCCATAGTCACAATTTGCAATTTGCAAAGACAAATTAGTGATGTTCTCAGTAGCAAAGGTCAAATGGTTCTGTTGCTTAGGCATGGAACTCAGTACCAAAAAGAGTAAAAGGACCATTCTGGTTTGTTTGTGCCATTCAAACACTAATTACTTGAAGTCCTTCATCTGTATTACTCTTGGTAAGATAACTTCTACAGGGGTATTTCTAAAGCTTCCACAACAGTCAGTTAAATTAGCTGCCACAACAAAGCTGACTGGACAATCTCAGCTCTTTTGTTTGTTTACAAAATGAACAGCTATCAGGCTTCTGAAAAACACATCTAAATGCTTTAAGGGATACTGTAACTTATCTGGAATATCCAGGTCTAAGGCTTAGATCCTAAATTACATGTCCAGCATGGAAAAACAGAGATAAAGTAGCTGGTAAAAGAGACTCTAATCTCGTTCTAAGTACAGCTCTGACAAGTCAGTTGTTGGTCACTGGAAACTAGAAACACTTCCTGTATTAAAAAAGTTACATCAGAAGCACAAAATAATGGCCTATGGTGACATGGTGTGTTGCTTAGATAGGCATTTATGTACACTTGTGTTTAGGCTGCTGCTCTCAGAATATATGAATGGTAGAGCAATGATGACAGCAGTTGCCAAGTACCACACGTCCAATACTGGCAGGAATCCATTGCTGCCTCTTCAAAATAATCTGTGAATCTTTGTCTGTTTTGTAGGTCTTATTTTGCCTGTCTACTTTGTAGGTTCTTCCAAGTCTGAAGTCACAGTTATCCTACATCTGACAATGCAGCAACCCAAAGAAAGAAGTGCATGTTAGATTATGTCCCAACAGAACTGCTAAGAGGGAACACACACTGATAGAGTTGGTAATGTACTGAAAAAATATTGTCTCTAGGAGACAGAGGCTTTGGAAAAGAATAGATTATGAACTGCTGGAGAACCTATCCACAGTAATGGTTAACACAAGCAGGTGTTCATTGATCCAAGAGACTTGAAAGCCCCATACAGGATAGTTTCAGTTTTATGCCAGTGGGAGTTTATTTTCCAAACAAATTATCAAGTGCGTCATTCAGCCCTCAGCAGCCAGCTGTATCATGTTGAGTTCCCACCCCCAAGTAAACATGAAATCCACTCGGACATCGTAGCTGTGCTAAGGATTGCTTCTGATTCTGCACCAATCTGACATTTGCATCATGTGGGCAAGAAGAGGTGGAAGAACAAGAAAAGTGGAGAAATACAGGCCACAGTAACTAAGAGTGCTGCCTGAAATCTCTTCTGATTACAGATGTTCCATAAAGAACATTTCACTTTGTCTAACAATTTATTTTGCACTTTGGTTTGGTTTGGTTTATTCAACAATCTCTAAGCTTTATAATGTCTTCAATTCTATTTTTAAAAAAATTTGTTCATCATTACTTGGTAAAACTAGGCTTCATTTTCAGTTCAAAAAAATTTTGTGTCTGCTCTTGTTATTTGCTGCTTTAACAGGGTAAACCAGTTTGAGCTATAGGAATTCCTGAAAGTCTTCCAAGAGATATAGTTTTAGGTTAAGTAAATGGGACTGTTGGGATACTGGATGCAATCAAAGCTTGTTGAAATCAGTGGGAATTGGAAGCATTTTGCAATCGGGAGATTTAAGTTCATAGGAGGTAAATTAAAATAAATATTTATGTCAGTTTTTAGGCTTTACAGAGACAAAAGTAATTTTATTAGACCACCCCATACAACCGGAAAGAATGGACACATTTTGGGGCCTGTGAATCCTTTTTTTTGAAATTTCATGTAAAAATTTTGAAATTCCCTGTATGGAACTGATAAGCACCATGAAACTGATGCTTTGCAATCTGTAACATTTCGACATAAATACGAAGGTTTTACAATACTCTTTAAGGAAATACTAATTTTTTTTAAAAGACATCAAAGATTATAGGATTGTTTAAAGGAGAATGAGTAAAGGATTCCAGATAAGTAGAGAAAAATTTATTTTTACAGGTAAAAATATCCCAAAATTGATCATGTATAAACACTATTCTGTTTAACCCACATGATATTTTTTGTGCATAAGCAGACAGATCTACAGCTTTATTATATGCTGGTTTGCACAGAAAACTTTCATTTAAGAATCCATAGAAAACCTAGTAAAATTTTTATGACCATAATATTGAGATGACCCGTGTGCCTCATAAGCGAATGACAATCTGGCACCCTTACAAGTTTATGCATGAATGCATTCATCAGAACATTCTGGTCTTCTTTCAGATGCTGTGACTTGTGAAATTTAACAATATCAGTCCTAGTTACCATAGTGAGTGGAATGAGCAACCAGTTAATCCTGAGGGCAGGTCACAACAAATCCATGCAGATTAAAGCTAAATATCTTTATACAAGTGATGCTCAAGTCAAGCTTTTCTTTAAAATGTCAGCATTTATTTTTAGGAGATTAAAGAGAATAATGAAGAAATATATTTGCATCCCTCTCCAATCTGGCTTGGTCTTCCTGTCTCTATGTAGATTTTTCCAACACTTTAGTAAGTACGGTGTTTGAATTGGCAGTATTCTACTGAAACTATTTTAAGTTTCATAAAACTATTTCCTTTCATTTTCTAGGCCTCAATATAAGTGTGAGATACCAGAGAGTTCAAATGCTAGCCAGAGTAAATAGTATTTTTTTCTCTCAATCAGTTAATGAACTTCTAATTCATATGTAGTTCAACACTATATATATTTTTAAAGTAAGCTAATCACATACCAGAAAAGTAGTGTTGAATATATGTTTAGGCATATCCTCCTACTACAGCTGAGGATACATTTGACTTCAGAGCCAGCTGAATGACACCAAAACAAAAAGTAACTGCTGACTACATGATTTGACCAAACTGGTCTATGTTATATTTTTGGCAGGTTGCCTATTGTCTCTTCTGCAATTCTGTTTTATTTCCTTCTGTTTTCCTCTCTAACTTCCCTGCAATGGGCCTTTCCATACCTATTGGAATTGTCTAAATTTTAATGCATTCCCTTTCTTTGCTAGTGGATATTTGATATATTTGTGCTATTCAACAGATCCTCCTGCATACTTAGGCCAGACTCCACATATGAAACTGGTTAGTATCTGTTCTATATTCGCAGCACTCAATGAATCCAGTGGGAAGGGGGCAATCGCGATGGCAGGACTGTGCTCCAGGTACAGTACATCAGTGTCTTTAAGCGCGCTCCTCTTTCTCTGCATTTTCTGTATGCGCTTCACCATAACAGCGCTCCTGCTTTATCTGTAAGTGCTTATGGCTGTGGTGGCTTATCTTTATGGCGGGTCTGTGAACTCCCCAACCTCCACAACAGCCTCTTGCACAAAACCCGCGACCATCTGCTCCCTTCCTCGGCTGCCGGAGGGGAACGCATTGAGGCTGCCACCATGGCAGAGGAGAGGCTGACACAGAAAATTCTTTTCTAAGGCGGAGTTCTGAATGCGACGGGACGCTCGGAGAGTGCAGGGTGGAGGGGCGCGGAGTGCCGCCCTGCTCCCGCCCCTGCTGCGTCCGTCCCGTCCCCGCCGGGCCCGACCCCGCCCGGCCGCCGGCTCTCCCCTTCTTCGCGGCGCTCGCTGCCGCGCACGGGGCTCGAAAGATGGAGGACTACGGGCGATTCTTGGCGCTCTTGGCCTCGGCGCTGCTAGTTGGCTTCGTGTCGGTCATCCTCTCCCTCGTCTGGGTCTTCCACTACCGGGAGGGGCTGAGCTGGGACGGCAGCCCAGGGGAATTCAACTGGCACCCCGTCCTCATCATCACGGGCTTCGTCTTCATCCAGGGCATCGGTGCGTCGGGGACCCGGGCTGGCACGGAGCGGGTGGCGCGGAGCTGCAGGGAAGCCGGGGCTGCCTGGGGCCGGGGCGCGGGAGGCTCCGGGCGGAGCCGCCGGGGCGGCCCGCGGCCGGTAGCGGGTGACAGCGGGAGCGCAGCAGTCGGTCCGGGGTTTAGGAAAGCCAGCACTCCCGGAAAAGGGACAAAGAGTCCCTTGTAATAAGCCAAAATTGCTACACGTGGGGTTTGGGTTGTTTCGGGGTTTTTTCTGCAAGCACTTGTTTATCCTGGCCTGGGGATTGCGGTGGACTTTGAGTAAGGCTTGCGAGGTATGTTTTTCCTAGGCAGCTGGAATTTATGCAAGTTGAAAATCGAAATGCCAGAAACGCTGCCCTAGGAAAGTTTTCCTTTTGGCTCTCTTCCACGTCCCAAGAGGAGAAAGGAAAGTTCAGTACCACAGAAGCTTGATCCAGGAACGGTGTTTTTGCCAGAGAAAATGTAGCACCATAAGCACTATTAAAACGCAGTTCTTCAGCCTAGACTTTGCAATAATTGCTTTGTAAAGTATATCTCTTAAATTAATAATTTATTCTGTTGCATAAATTACATACAATTATTAAGATACAGGGTTGCTTTTTTTTTTTTTAATGTATTTTTTTAAGAGTGTATGAACTTTGGATTTCATAGAGTTCAGCTGTGGACTAACATTTTCCCATTACACTTCCAACCAGTCAAAACGCTGGAAGATGCCGAAGGCTACCCAGTTCTGGCTATGAAGGGAATGTTGTGATTTGAACATCCACAGTGAAATTTTGTTTTTCAGTGGGAGTGGGGCTGTTCTCAACCTTCTTGTGGTTTCAAGTTGTAAACTACTATTGAGCAATAAACCACATTTTGAAGTTGTTTTACATAATATTGCTCAATAGGAAGTGTAATTTCATGCTATAAATAAGCAATGAAAACCACCTGTTGACTTCACTAAGATCTATACTACTTAATGTGCTCAACATATTGGTTTTTTTACATAAGCCTAGAACTTTTGAAGAAAATAGGGAGAGGTTTTCTGCAGCTTTTTCCTATGTATTTTCTTTTTTTTTTCCCCTCTGAAACTCAGTTTTTTCCCTGTGTCATAGAGAAAGGGGGTTGCCTCAAGCCCTGTATAGGTAAGGATACATGTAAAATAAATGGAAGTTTACCATAGCTAAGAAACCACACATTTACAAGGAATTCACTAATAATAGAGCATCATTTAGGGAGGAAACCCTATTACATAATAGGAAAAGCAAAGCTGGAGACTGAAGGAGTATTGTAGTAAATCAGATGAAGTATCAACAGATAAGATACCACCGTAAATCTGATTCAAATTTGGCTGACAGAAGTCTGCCACTGAATTCAAAGCAATTTGGATGAGACTGGGAAATCAGATACCTCTTTGGACACATACAAGAAAAAGAAGTCTTTAAGTAGTTGAAAGTAGAAAGGTGTAGCTAAAACAACTTGGTTAAATTTGTGTAGAGAATTTTAAATAATAACTAAACCAGTTGTTTCTTCAGTTTATTAGCCTATACAAAGGATGGAAATGTTGCATTGTTTGTCTGCAGGAAGTAGAAGGGATGACTATAATACAATGAGCATACTGGGAAGTAGATGTGCCCTAATAGAAGTGTTGTATATATCTTGTCAATCAAATGGCAAAGCTGTAGGCTTGTTAATATTAATACTTATTATTTGTGGATCAGCATCTATGGGTAAATTATACCTGACAAAATACTGTCAGTTCACAGTAATTGCCCACGAGATTTCCTACACTTAAGGTAGGAAAAACATAGGCAATAAAACTCTGTGTGTGTATTAGTACAGAAACATTTTGGAAAATAGAAAGAAAAAAACATGAGGAAAAAGTGAGTTTTAAGAAGAGCCTGAAGGAATAGTAGTATAATAAAATGGGTTAAATAAATAAACGAAGAAATCTGTCTTATTTACATGTGCAAATGTTGCAGTGACTGTAGGCTCAGGGCATGCTGCAAAGGAGTATCTGCATCATAGTTTGTGTTTGACCTGCAAATGATAATGTTTGGTTCTCTCTCAAAGGACTAATTAAGAAACCCATCAAGATATAATATGGCATAAATTATTTTTAAGAATTTCCAAATACTCACCTAATAAAAGAACATTTTTTTTCTACGGAGATGTAACAATCTCTGTTGCAGACTGAGGAGCAGCATGGTGGCTTTTGGAGTTGTGGAAGATTGAATAAAGAGTGAGTCAGAACAAGCAGGGTGGGGTAGTCTTTGTCTCCCACCCTCAGATCAGACTTCTACTGCTTAGGAGTCATAAGTAAGTTCTATACAATAAAGTTGTAAGTTGACTATAAATCTTGGAAGATGCTTGGAAAATTAATATTCCTCTCATATATGATTCATAAATATCATATAACTTGTACTTTAAACAGGCTTAAAACATGAGGGTGTAGTCTAAAAGCAGCAGCATATCAATAAAGGAATATGACGCGAATGTTAATTAAGAGAGCTTACACAGACAAGAGAAGAAAAAATCCAGGTCTGCCACATCACCACGTGGTGTTACAGAGTCAATTAAATTTCATTAGTTTGGATTAAATTATCTAGAGACAGTCTAACAGCTCACCACGGCTGAAATACTTCAAATACTTCTACTTTTTTCCTCTACTTCTCCTTTCAGCTTTCTTCTTGACTCAGACTTCACCTTCCTACCCATTTGTTTGCGCCAGCTCTGGCCACTGTCAGATGCATAAATTGAATTAACTCAGCTGGAAGAAAATTATCAAATACACCCCCAACCCCCCCCCAAGTACCTTTCTTTCTCAAATAGAAAGCTGAATGGCCTGCACAAAAGGTCTCTGAACTACCACATATGGGAGAAGGGAGATGATGGACAATGTGCAAGAGCAAGGAGAAGGAGTGCAAATCTATTTTAAAGTAAGCACAGTCTTTCATCTTGAAATCACAGAGAAAGCTTGCTCTGAGTTACCTGACATGCGATTACTTTCACTTCAAACATAAAATATTTCTTCAAAGGAAAAACAGATAAATGCTGCAGTTCCTAACATCCAAGGGGCTGCAGAAGTCTCAAGAACTGGAAGGGCAAATTACTGGTGACCTGTAAGGGTCTCATCACAGGCAACTTTTGAAGACGCCATTCTCATGATGAGCTTAATTGAGTCCCTTTGTAATCATAAATCAGCATTTCTCCATTCTGGTGTTAAAGTTATTTCCAAATAATCTTGAGGGCATTCAGAACTTCCCAAAAGTAAGCAACAGGATCAGCCAAGGAGGAGCAGAAGAGAAAACAGGAGGAGGGAAGAGGAATGTTCTTTTCTGACAGCTGTGAGGTGCTGCGCAGTGCAGCCCCAGTGCACCCACAGAGCCATTCTGTGTACCTTCTAAGGTGGAAGACATCTCGTAAGCAATCCATGACACTTCCCTACAACATGTGAAGCACATGCCAGAAGTACTAGGAAGCTAACTCTAGAATTTTGCCCTGTAGGTTTGTCAAAGGACAGATGTCTCATGCCATATAAAGATATTGCAAGATTACTCTGCCTTATGTGATGTGTTTTAAAATCATAGTTCAAAACAGGCGTAAAATCTGAGTCAAAAAGCTCAGTCTAGGGTGCCTAGGCTGGCAAATTTCTTAACAGTACTAGAGATGCTCTATCTTGATAAAGTTCTCCACAAGGCTGCTTTACCATGTCACCGCCAAACATTCTAACTGTGTATGTGCTTTTAACCCAGGTTGTTTTAGTTTTGACATGAAATTACACATCACATCTGTGTGTTTTTAAGAGCTTGTACCACTGAAAGGTGAATCTTCCTTCTCTTCCCTTTGTTCCCCAGATTGTCTTCTTTCCTCTTGCAGGTCAGAAAAGCACCAGTTTTGAGAAAGGCAGAGAGAAGCACACAGAAGTGGTGATAGGGAAATGGAACTGTGTCTTTTCACAGTGATAAATCTGCTGAAGTTGCAAGGTGTAACTTCACACAAAGCCCTCACAGAAAGAGGATTAAACCAAACTGTAACATTATGCATATGTCCTGAGCTGTGGCATGTAACATGGTAATGGATGGTATTGTTAACAACTGGCCAAACCATTAGTCTGTTATTCCTTGGTTTTCTATTGTAATATTTCTGGGAAACAGCTTAGAAAGTTCAAGGCCCAGAGATCTGAGACTATATGGAAAAGTGACTAGGGAATTTGATAGTGATTTTGGAAGTTAAATCTGCTAGATGACAACAAAAAACCCCTTTACCCTCTGAGATCACAGACTGAAAACTGAGACCAGGACCTATGCTCATCAAGTTTTCTTCATACAGAGTCCAGTGCTCTGCTGCACTTAGAATAAATTATTGACAATACTGTGGGATATATGGTAGGGAAGATTTACTGGGAATATCCTCATGGGATGTTGAGACTTGTTTGGGGCCTTTTGACACATCTGCTTTACAAAATTAGAAGTCATTATCATTAGTATTAAGTTGATTAATAATAGTCATATGCAGGATATTATTGGCAACTGGCTAAACACGAGCCAGTGTGTGCCCAGGTGGCCAAGAAGGCCAACAGAATCCTGGCCTGTATCAGAAATAGTGTGGCCAGCAGCCCCAGAGCAGTGATTGTTCCCTCTGTATTTGGTACTGGTGAGGCCGCACTTCAAATCTTGTGTCCAGTTCTGGGCCCCTCAGTACAAGACAGACATTGAGGTGCTGGAGAGTGTCCAGAGAAGGGCAACGAAGCTGGTGAAGGGTGTGGAGCACAAGTCTGAAGAGGAGCAGCTGAGGGAGCTGGGGGTGTTTAGCCTGGAGAAAAGGAGGTTCGGGGGGACCTTATCGTTCTCTACAACTGCCTGAGAGGAGGTTGTAGCGAGTGGGGATCAATCTCATCTCCCAAGTAACAAGTGATAGAACAAGAGGAAACGGCCTCCAGCTGCACCAGGGGAGGTTAAGATTGGATACTTGCAAAAATTTCTTCACTGAAACAGTGGTCAGGTATTGAAACAGCTGCCCAGAAAAGTGATGGAATCACTGTCCCTGGAAGCATTCAAAAAACATGTAAATGTGGTGCTCAGGACATGGTTCAGTGTGGACGTGGCAGTGACAGGTTAATGGTCAAACTTGATTATCTGAGAGGTATTTTCTAACCTTAGTGATTCTAGAATTCTATGATTCTAACATTATCACGTAATGTCACTTTGGGGAACTGTTGGAGATGATAAGCTTGGTGTGCTGAATCATATTTATGTAATAGATTGCTTTAAGACAGTCAAACCATCTTAAAAACAAGGTTTCTATTTTCCTGATTTTGTAGGATTTACTACTCTTGCTTTTTAACGTAGAAAGCCAGGAATAACCTAAGTGCTGTATATATTTAAATATTCTAAGGAACACTTTCATTCCAGTATTATATTTTCTCACAGTATGTAAAAGCATACATTGATTTAAAATCTGATCACAGTATGGAAATTTGACTTGTAAACGGTTTTCTTTGTGAATTATTTAGTGTAGGACAGTATTTACTGAAATGCATCCAAGTTAAAAAAAGTGTGAACAGAACTTGGAAAGAATTTGTAATTTATTACTACTATTCATCAGAACATGCAAAGAGAATATTGTATCTGTTTTCCATAATCCATTAATTTTGCCTAAAATGCAAGGGTTATGGAGAAGAAATGAATGAGTAAGGCACATGAGAACCAATTAAGTAAATTTCTAATCTTTGTATTTATCAGGTAATACTTTTCTATTTCTTAATGTTTGGAACAGGTGTTTTTAAAAAAGAAACCTACATAAACTATTATTACTTTGTTTTATTATAGCTAATTATATATAAAATTTTCACTGTAATTTCATAAGCAGAAGCCTTAAATTAGGATGTGATGAATCACTGAGTGGAGCTCAGACTTTTTGCTCGGGCAAGACATTATAGATGGGGGCATGAGTCTTTATTGGTCAAATTATCAGTTCTCCTCATAAATATTTGTCCCCTGTTAACTGAATATGCTTATGTGCTGTTACACATTCAGAATTACTACCTAGTTTGTAATCAGATGTACCTGGAGCCTAATATGGTCTGTTTGTGTCCCCTGTGGAATGCACCTGGGTCATATGACTGACTGGGGGCAGTTGTGGCACGATAGGGGCAGTGAGGATCTTGGAGAAAACTTGGCAAGAAGCAGCTCTAGGTATGGACCATCTGGAGTTGGATCAATGGATATTATTGTTTTGTTCAGACTGGACAAAACACTGTCTGCTAGAGTTATTAATTCAAGTATAGGCAAAACTTCCCTACAGTCATCTAACAGTGGTGAAAGACTTGTATTTGTCAAATACTTTTGTCTCTTAAGAGTCAGATTATGATTCCCTTATGCTGAAGAGCATTTTCCCATTCAAAGTACTCCTATTGATATCAATGTAATAGACAGTCATATGAGTATCTATGCAATTAGAGAATAACATTATCTAAAGCTGGCAAAGAGAATAAATATTATAAAATAATCCTACACACTTTCTCAACAAGTGATCTTCTCAACACAAGAATCAGGCTATATTGCTCCAATCTGACTAGTTGCAGAAAAGTCAAAATCCCATGCCAAATCCCTGTTAGATTAATTTAATGACTGAGGAAAAGATGACACCAAGTTGTTTACTGGGTTGTGGGTTTTTCTTGAAACACACTTAAGTTTGTGGGATTTTTTTTTAATTAGGAAAAAATCCTCTAAAAGCTATATTTAAGCCTCAGTTGAATATTCAGAATATGCTATGCTATGTGTATGAGAAAAAGCCTTTCAACAGACTTTTTTAGAAGATTAAAGGTTGCATTTGACTGTCATTTAAAATGTAACTATGTGAATTATAACATAACCATGTGAATTGTAACATCATTATTAACATCTGAGAGAAGTTACCCTTTAAGGCATAAAATTTTGTTTCTCTTCTTTCTTCAGCTATTATTGTGTACAGATTGCCCTGGACCTGGAAGTGCAGCAAACTCCTAATGAAGTTCATACATGCTGGATTAAATACCATAGCTATGATTCTTGCAATTGTTTCTATGGTAGCCGTGTTTGACTTCCACAATGCCAAGAACATTCCTAACATGTACAGTCTGCACAGCTGGATTGGGCTGACTGCTGTTATATTTTATTCTCTCCAGGTCAGAATCTAACTGTATTTATAAACAGGTTGTAAATTTGAAGAATGTTTTGAGTAATTCAGGCACAATAGGCTCTCGCTAGTACATTGTAACTATTGGGATAGCCATTTTACACTCTGATTTGGCAAACTAGCATGTAAATGTACAAATACTGGATCATTGACTTTGACAAAAAATGCATTTTTAAGCATATTTTGTTTATTTTCTGGGATAATGGCCATTAATTTACAATACAGCTACATGAGTGTATTTCTAAGCTCTATTAACTCCTGAACTTACAGCAAGTTATTTGGTTTGTTGACACCATACTTAAATATAGTTAGAGCACTTATTAAGGAAGTCTCAAATGAAGTAACAACTTTTCTTTTTTTTTTTTTTTTCAGTTATCATAAAGTTAAGTAGTCACTTCTTGGCCTTGAGACTTTTGTTAATCAGCAGAACAAGTGCATCAGTAGAGATGTACAGGACCTGACATCTGAATGAGCTACTACTGGCTAACCAGTTTTCTTGAATCAGCAAAACTTTGATAGATGTTCATGGGCATACTTTAAATTGCTCCTCTTGCCAGAGAATTAGCGTAATTATAATGTAAAATGAGCTAACTTAGTACATTTTGCATTTGGCAAAGAAGAGCAACCATGCCCTGAAATTTACAGAACACATAGAGATGCTTCTGTGTATACATTCTGAACTCCCTATATTGCGTTATTACATTATGGAAATTTACTTTGTTCCTTCAAATATTTTTTTTTTCCAAAACACTAAAAAGAAAAAAGACTTAATTATCTATGATCAAGCACAGAAAATTCTCAGCTAAGGGATTTGGGTTCTGGACTTCATCCTTTATTGCTCAGGCTAGGAGGTCAGGAAATAATGTTGAAATAGTGTTTTTAACACTTGGAAAAAAAGCAAGCATATTGCAGCATTGTTGAGTATATTCTCTATAGCTGAACAAATTAGTAAGAATGAATATGAATTAATAAGAAAGAATGATGTTAAGATATTCTTTGTCCTAATAATGCAGCTATTTCAAGGAATTCTGTGCTGCCACTACACTGATCACTACACAAAAATCAGTATTTTTTCTAATGGTTAAATGAAGAATTGAGAGTAAGACTTTAGTTCTACTTTTCATTTTGCTACTATAAACAATGACCAATGGCACTTAATGCCTTGCCTGTCACATCAAAGATCCTTGGTGTTCCTTCCTCCAATCTGGGATGTAAGTCTCCAGTCAGAGACTGATGTTTGTTAAGTGACTGAGCACTACTAAAAATAATCAGAAAGTAGTATCTTTGTTAATAGAGAGGACACTTGCACTTACCAGAAGTGGCATGTCAGTCCTATGCTCACATAATACTCTGCCTACAGGAACAATATTGTAACTATACTGTATTTAAGTCAAATGTAGGTTAATAAAGTATAGCACACTGACATAAACTTAAGAATAGGGCAAAAATGTAAAATAAGACTGTCTCTTGGAAAACAGTGTCTCTGGAAAGAAGTACTCACAAATTACATGAAGCTCTAAATGAGTTCTCACAATGCAGTGACAACAGGAAAAAGATGGCATTAGTGAAACTAATATGAAACATTATGGAATAATTTTTTTTTAAATATAAAAGAATGATCAGAAAAATAAATAGCAGCAAACCCAAAGAAACTCTGGAAAAGTAATCTGAGAGCTGGAAAAGCTATCTTCCAGTGCAAGACTTAAAAAACTCCAACTGTTTAGTAGATCTAGGATTAAGAGATTATTTGATGATGGTGTACTAAAAAGCTTCCCAGGGAGAAAATAATACATCTAATACATCATGGAAAGACAAAACAAGGACTAAGACTGGAAGTTAAAGCAAGATGAAATACAAATTCATGCCCTGTGTCTAATTTAGCAGCAGGGGTGAGTAACGGTAGAACAAACTAAAGACGGGATGCAACCTCAGTATGACTGGGCAAGACTGTGACTGCAACCATGGGACATGACAGATTATTTTCCATCACAAAATTAGTGCTAATGGGAGGACTAATGTCCCCTGAATAACTTGATGCCACCCATACATGTCTTCACTCTGCAAATGCCATGTGATTGATATATTGAGAGACCATTCCCCTTCTAAAGATAGGCACTTGAATTTAACTGAAATTCTTACAAGGTAAAATTATTTAATCCACTTAAGTCAGAAGGTTAGACTGCCTTCTGATGTTCCTTTATGTGCAAATCTGTAACAGGAGCAGAGAACAGGACTTGAAGAGACTGTAAAAGTGTAGCTCCTCACACGTTTACTACATTAGCAAATTAGTGACACTGCAAACTTGTGTTTCCAGTACTTAGTTTGGTTGGAGTTTTAGCATTATCAGTAAGTTTGGACACTGATATTAGGTAGGATGATTCATAAAATATTTAATGTCTGCTTCCCAAGGGCTAATCCAGAATTTTGCTTTGGTTTTGACAGGAAACATTCAAAAAGAGAAATGGCAATTCTTTTCAAATTTTTACCTGAAGTCACCTCAGAAAGGAATTTTTATGATTATTTTTATTCTGCTTATTATATTTATTCTGTTTTCCATCTAGCTTTAACTATGAATCTGTTTTGTTTTTAGCTTCTCTTGGGTTTCGCTGTCTTTCTGCTCCCTTTTGCTCCAGTTCATCTCCGAGTAGTTCTCATGCCAATACATGTTTATTCGGGTCTTACCATCTTTGCAACAGTGATTGCAACAGCTCTCATGGGAATCACAGAAAAGCTTATATTTTCATTGTAAGTATTTGTTTCCACTTGTTTATTAAGGTTATTCATTGCAAACTATACTTCCATTTGCCCAGAATAATAAGCATCCAGTATTGGGACACTGTTTTGTTTTGTTCGTATGAAAAAGACCTACCTAGCAGGAGGCTGCTGTTTTTAGACCAGGATTGTCTTTAAAACAATCTTTTCTGACCTTTTTTTTCTTTTTCCCCTTTCAAAGAAAAAATCCTGCATACAGTGCATCCCCACCAGAAGCAACTTTGGTCAACTGTCTGGGTCTCCTGCTTGTCATATTTGGTTCACTTATTCTGTGGATGGCAAGCAGGCCCCATTGGAAGCGCCCCCCAGCAGAGAACGCTAAAATTCTGAGGCCCATTGCAGCGACTCCTGAAGGCACAGAAGTAGAATCCACAATGACAAACAGTAGTAATGCAGATAAATCTGATCTGAGGATCAATACTGAAGCAGCCAGAAAACAAAACATCAAATTTGATGAAGCAGGACAAAGATCAACTATGTAAAGAAAATACACAGAATGAAAGTACTATTATACTGCCAAATTCCTCCTGGTGAGGGTCCTTCTAATTTAGTTATATTAATATATAGTAGGTTGGAGGTTCATTTTTAGTGGGGCTTGATAGAAGATAAAGTTTTCTGCACAGGGATTTTAATTCCAGTAAGTCCCAAACATATTATATCGGCCCATGCCTAGTCCTTGTTTAAAAAAACAAGAGCATGAATGACATCAGATAATGGGAAAATCACATAATCAGAAACTGTTTTCCAGCTCACTTCTTAATTTAATGCTTATATCTCTTATAGTCATGAAAAATTCAACAAGATTCAGACTAAATTTTGCTCTTGAGTGAGTTTTCAGGTTATGAATCAGCCATGAAGTATACCAGACAGAATTATTTAGTTTCTCACACATAAATTTTCTGGTAGTTTTCACTTTTTTAAAGCTCTGATTTCTCCAGTTGATTAACCCCCTCACCAGCTGCTATGTTCTATGGGATTTGAGGTCATTCAGCACTTTACAGAGTTGCTCCATAAAAATGTTTATTCTAAAATTTTTAATTCAAAAAAAGAAATTAAATGTTTGCTTGATATCTTCATAAAATATTGTGTTTCCTTTAGAAACTTCTGGGGTTTTTTCGTTTTGTTTTTTTAAAATCAGAATGTATCTGTTGACTTTTTAACAAATTCTACCAAATATATTGTATATAGACAACATTTGGCTTTGAATTATGTGCAATTATTACTGAAATCTAAGGAACTTTTAAGACATCCAAATGCAGACTTTGTCTTATTTGAAAAGCTATAGAAACACACTTACAAAAATGTAACACCTAAACTAAGTCTTCCTTTTATCCCAGAAGGCAGCATTTTACTATCTTTATTTGATTGCACAGTTCTGTTGATTTATGGTACTAGACTAGAAATTAGGAGGTTAGAAACCAGAAAAATCTGCTATCGGTCTCACAGAAAAAAAATGAGCTTCAAGTGAGAAATGCTTTCTCTAAGACACAGGTGAGCTTTGCTGTTTTAATAAAATGCTACCTGTTAACTGAAAGGCAGTTTGGGTATCTCCACACTGACATCAAAAGCATTATAATCATAGGCATGAAGACATGCTTTAGTCTATAAGCAATCTGTATAAACTCGATGACTTTTTAATTTGAAATTACAGTGTTAAATAATGCAGTTTTCTCTAAATAATGAAGAGTCTCTACCGGCACTTTACTTTAACAGCTCTTTCTAGTAATTGAAGTATTAATGTATTATGCTCATTCATTAATTTCACAGATACAAACAATATTTATACTTTTACTACTATAGAAGAATAATTACAGTAGATTATTTGTACTACACATATCCAAAATGACGAGCCATTCTATTATTATCTCTTGTAAAAGCTGCAGAGCCCACTAGAAATCCAAATTTAGCACTGTTCATGTTGGAATATAGATAGTTTCAGACAGCATATAATTTCCTATTTTTTAAATACTACATAGATTTTTATCTACTTCAGCTTTTAAAAACATTTTAATACATTACCCTTCAACAAATATGCCATTTTCCTAGTTCACTGTGTGTTAGTACAAACTATTTTGGACAAGAGTTACTTTGGGTCTTCTCTGACAAGAAGCACCTCAGTTCCTGTTATTTGACTTGTAACAATAATTTATTATTTGGTGAATGCATAATAAAATATTTTAAAAACTTTTCTGCTGTACCATTTGGTACTCAAGGACTACATCCCAGAGTTCTAAGTTTTCACTTACAGGTTTGTGGATGACTGGGACCAACCTCACATCGGTGTATTTTTTCACTGTAGAAAATACCTACTTTTAATGTACAATTCAGGTATGACAGAAGGAATACTAACTAAACTACTAAACTATTGTGTGAGCACTCCTCCAGTCGCACTATGTGCAATGAATCAAACAGTGAAGCATGACAGGGGAAGTGAATAAATGAGCTCACTTGTAGTAATTTACTATGCAGCTTTCTATACTGCACTCACACAGGCAACAGCATTTTAAATTGTTATGCATTGGCCTGTTCCTATGCCTCATCCACCTGTGAAAATGAGCTCCCTCAATCCTTGCACAGTACTAGGTCACATAATAAAAGCACATGTTTGTATGGAAGGTAGTCAGTTGCCTAGGGATTGTTCTGGAAGAAACTAACTGTACAGTGTACTGGAAAAAACACAGAATCTATGCTTATTTTGTTACAGCACTGAGTTGAATGTATTGAAATGAACAGCTTTTAGGTGACTGGTTCTATATGCTTTTAAAGTTAAGATGTAATAACCAGTATGCCCTCTGTTTTCCATTGTATTCCATGTACTGTTCAAGGGGAATGATACTTGAAAAAAGAATGGTGGCATTTCTTTACTTCTCTACTCTCATGAAGAGCAAGGTATGAGTAACACCAAGATTGTGGGTTCAAATCCCATATGGGCCATTTGCTTAAGAGTTGGACTCCATGATCCTTCTGGGTCCCTTCCAACTCTGACTATTCCGTGATTCTGTGATATAAAACTAATTGAAAATCAAGGATTATCAACCTTTTGAGGGGAGCCTCACAGAACATAATTTTGTTTCTCAAATTAGAGGTTAAACATGATAGTAGAAATTCAGTGGAAGCTGGAAGATTCCATTTGGGGAATTTATAATCAGTGATATCTCATGTGCATGAACTGTGGTATTCTAGCTGCTGGTCTTTGGAAGGTCCCCATGAGATGAAGAAGCTGCGTGCTCCTAAACCTTGATCAATCTTGGTGTATGCAATTTAAAACTGACAAAACATACTATAGACTTTTGGCTTAATCATAAACTGACTAAAAAGGCCTCTAAGTATCCTTGCAAAAAGTGAGGTTAGTTCAAGTGCTAAATAAAAATACATAGGTCTTTGGAGAGTAATAGTCCTAAACCTGCTTCTCAAAGTGGCTTTCCATTAACTTTCCTTTCATGCAAATTTTCTTACCTGTATTTATGAGTAACATAAATACAGTAGCAACATAGGAAATAAAAAAGTGTATTTTCAAAGATACAAATGGAAGGTAGAACTCTAGCTTTTTTATCAGGATTTTTCTGCATGTTTGGAAATCATCTACATGGTTGTTTTTACAGGAACATGATTGTAGAGCTTACATTCCAGGTTTGGATTCCTATAAAAAATCAGGAAGTTACAAAACCTAACATTGAAAGTGCTATCTTTTTAAGATGCCTGGAAAAAAAATCAACTATATTTACATGCTGTCATGCAGTACTATGCACAGAAGCAGAAGAGTGTTTTTTCCAACATTAATGAAACTGAGAAATGATGCTGCAAATTAGATTTTAAAATTGAATGTAATTACATGTGTACTTCTTACTACATATAACCAAGAATATTGCATATGATGTTGTAAATATGGATTACTTGTTTATATGGATATTTTATTGAGTGACTAAAAGATATTGCCAAATATTTTCTATTTCAGAAGTCTCTTTCTCTTGCTTTTATTTCAGAATATTCCTTCCTCTGTTTCTAATGTTCACAAGAATTTTAAAATTATTTTATTATCCAAGGTACTTATTTGTAGATGAGAACAAATATTTAATTACAATGTCTGTTTTCCTTATTCTTTTTTTATATGTTAATAAAAAAGATTTTTCGAGCTTACCATACTACTGAGTACAGATTTTTATTATGGTATTAAAATACAACTTTCTAAATTTGAATAAAGATCAAATTATTCCTGAATTACTTTTTGGAAACAGGAGTACAGTTGTACAAAGTTTCTTAAATAGGTCTTAATTTCAACTACTTATGGTAATCTTTTTGATGAAATGTATGTACTTTGTAGTCACAAAAACATAATCAGTATATAACAGAAAGTGAAGGAATTCACTGTATAAACAATTTGTATTTCATCTTCTGATCATAACAGAAATTCCTCATAGCAGTTGTTGGAGGGAGGAAAAAAACAACCCAAAACTATCCTGTCATAGGAATGCCATAGCAAATACAGGAAGATCATGAATTCTGATATATAATGGTAACATAATGCACTGAGGTCCATATACCCTCAGATAAGTAACAGCCGGACTAAGCACAGACCCCATGGAATCTTCTGACCCAATTTAACATCTGCATATCAAGTTACTCATAAAGAGGTAAATGATCATAAAATGCTATAAAGACAAAATCACCTATATGAACATATTGGTAACAACTAAGAATTAAGGTATGTTCTTGAGTTTAGTAAGTTTAATCGGAAATTCTCCTGAAAGTGTAAAGCATAAATTGATTATTCATGAATATCAGACAGCTGTTGGCTAAAATTTTGCAACATTGTCATCATCATGGAATACGAAAAAATACTATTAAAAACATTAGTGTAGCAGAAAACCTGTTGCATTCAAACCTGACAATTCCCCTAACTGATAACTTCCCTTAACTGTTGCCTGTAGGCTGGATGTGTTGGGGAAAATTCTGGTAAAATAGTCCACGTTTTTAAAATATGTTGATTATTTAAAAATTCAGTAAAAGCTCTTGTATTCAAAATTGAAAGAGGGGACTCAAATTTTGGCAGGAGGACTACATTTGCATGGAAAAGTGGTTTTTTTAAGTAGCTGATGGAACCCTTGTAACTTACAATACAGATTTTTGCATTGTGTTATGGTATGAGCAACACTTGTGATCTCTGTAAGACTAGTGGGCAGTAATGAAGGGTAAACTACAAGTCAGGAAGAAATTCAAGTCCAGGCCAACAAAACGGACGACAACCATTCCAGGCAATTCAGCTAAAAGAAGAGGAGAGGTAAAGTTGAGAAAATCCAGTTACTACTGTATATATACCAGAAGTCTGAAAAAATGACAGGGCCCCAGCTAACTCTTACAGAAGAAGCAGAAACAATGGGTATAAATTTCAGTGAGCTCATTTATGTTCACCAAATGTTCTCATCATAAGCACCAGCCTAGCATATGTTAGCATGGGGCTTGAGTTTACAGCTGAATCCATGGCCACGTACACTGACTACTCATTGGCTCTCAAATTCCATATTTTGCTGATCACCAAGTCATGTCATAGTTACAAATACAGCTATCAGAAAATGGATAAAACTTTTGAAAATGTTTGCAATTTCTAGTTCAATTTTCACGAGCATTTCATTCCAATGAAAGAAAATATCCATTGAGTAGTACTCAAATTCTGCAGGATATGTATTAGCGTGATTAATGGCATGATGGTCCAATATTTTTGTGACAGATGATCCTTTTCATATGTGTATACAAGCAGTAATCCACTAGGTGGCAAGCACTACCAAAACGGCCTTTGTCAGAGGCTAGACCTACCTTGCTTTTAGGTGATACAAAATGAGTTGTCTGCCTCAAAACAAAATTACAAGGTTAGTAGTCATAAAACAGTCATGTCAGAATTTATATATTCACTTCTCTATTCTTTTAAGGGCCCACTTAGAATATAGTATTTCTTCATCCCTGACGTTGGAAATTGTTCTTTATTGAGCTCCACTTCAGAGCTCTTAAAACTTCTGTTTGTAACTTCTGCGCAAATACAAGCTTGGTTAAAAGACACAACAACAAGAACAGAAAAACATGAAAGTTTAGGGATAAGCTCATATACAAGATATGAAAGTAGCAAGAATTAGAAAAAACCCAGGAACTTCCAGTACTTTTACCATTTGACCTTGCAGTCTAAAAAAAATAAGAATTGATCCTGAAAAAGGGAACATGAGTGCCAATTTCAAATAACGAAAATGTACACTTCTGCCATCTGATACATGCTAACAGCTTCTGTTCTTAATTTACTCTCTTTGTGGATACTGGCTTGTTTTCTGATGATGTTTTCTGATCTATTCCACTGAACAGACTAGTTTCAGTACTACTGAAAGCTATTTTTTACATGGTATGCTAGTGCTATTGCTTGATCTTACTTGCTTACCCATTCTCTCAGTCTACACTGGAAGTTATTTTGTCTCCTATGGCTAACTAGTACTGACGCAGACAAAGCACTGTGGTTTTTCACAAAGCTTGCTATTCATGTTTAGGTCAACAAAGTGGCAAAATTCATGTAATTCTGATTCTCCAGGACATTACTCTCATTCTTGTTATGACTATTGGATCTGGTAGAAATGCTAGTTTAAATGACCTCAGCAATTCAGCTTGAGTGCTTGATCTTTTCATTAAAAACAGCAATTGCTTTTGCAGTTAAGGAACAGCTCACACATCACAGTGGCAATGGGAGCACTAATACTGTCTGGCTCCTGTTTCTGATCAGATATAGACAGTGGGATTAAAAATACAAGAAAATTTACATGACTGCTCATTGCTGTGATTACTGCATCGGTAACGAGGAATTTGAAAAAAGTTCAATAAGGCACAGCCTCTGTAATCATTTTAGTCTGTTCCAAATGCAAGACTGCCAATAGATAATAACCACCCTGAACACAGTAATAGATAGCCCTTAATGGCCCTGACCAGCCTTGCCTGGGAGCTTCAACCCCCCACTGCTGCTCATGAGTCCAGGGGCTCTAATCCAGATCCACCTGGGTGTTTCAGTGCTCGCCTGCATCCTCTTGGACCTGACTTCCTGGCCTCATTTCTGCCTGACCCCATCACCCTGGACCTGCCTAGTGACCACAGGATTCTGACCCTCAGTAGGTCGGGTTAAGACCTGTGGAATGACTTTCCAGCATAACTGTCAACCTGCCTCAGCAGTTGAACCTGGTTGCCATTTCCTGCAATTCATGCCTGCCCTGCTCCTGGCCATTCCTCATTGCACCCTGACAGCAATCTTCTTGCATATTCAGCCTGTATTCTAAACTGGATAGATCAGACTACATGAAGTATTTGCTACAGACAGACAGTGGCTTCTCCATCTATAACTATTTCTTCTCTTCATATTGTTTTATGGAAATACTTTGCTTAAAAAGCCTTAAAATTACATTTTAGTTATAATCTACAAATACCAGATGAGGTGCATGAAGTGAACAAAGATATTTGCCAGACAGTTACTCAACAACAATAAAGCACTTTTTTTTTTCTGCATTTACAATTATACTGAATGATGCCATCATTTCACAGGTCTCCATACCTAATAAGACTAGCAGCAAAAAATATTCATTTCCATGTAGAAAGGTGTTGGGTTTTTTTTAAATCTGCAGCAATGTAAAATCAGAGATAAATCTTGTCCTCACTTTATTGCATACTGTAAGCAGAAGTTGCAAGGGCCTAGCAAAACAGAACTGCAGCAGATCTCAAAATGCTGCAGTAGAAGTTTTCCTAGCTCTTCCGTCTGTACTGACAATTATGCAGCTGGTGACTGGCATAAAAGACTGCAGCTCTGAAAAGAAGGCACTGCTGTACATGGATTTGGATGAACTCTTCCCTGCTACCAAGGAGCAGAACCCTGATGATGGCACTGCAAAAGCCTGGGAACAATTTGCCTATTCATGAGACTGTAACTGTATAACCACAAGCACTATTTGAGTGAAAGAGTTTGCATATGGACCTAAGCACTGCTCTCCTCTCCTCAAATAAATGAAAGAAAATTCACAGGCAATACAGGTGGTCAGCAATTCCCACATTCAACAGCTGTTCAAATACCCTCCACAGTTACTTCACTTTGAAAAAAAAAAAGTTTCTTTAAGTAAGAATTGCTTCCAGAGTTTTTAGTTGACTTCAGGGACAGGAGAGTTCTCTGCTACTCCCGTCTCTGACTGTACTTGTACTCCATTTGCACCTGCTTTTAATATGAAGTCAAATATTCTGGCACAGAATTACATGGAGTGCTTCTTTTGATTTCTTCCTTTGTAAGCCTATGTCAGTCATAATGGAGTCTTGTGTACTATGTTTGAACTTTTTTTATTTTCAATTGTTACTCAGGTACTAACTATAGGAAACTCTATTAAGGAATCTATACATGGGTTGAGCTTGTCACAGCAATGCCTTGGTCTTCTTCCTAAGTGAAGAGGTGACTACAATCCTGTGAGAGTTCAGACATTTCTCCACATTTTCCTACAAATTGTATTAATTTGCACTTACTAACATCATGCTTTCCAAGCCACTGAGATACATGTGCTCCATTCACTAATTAACATATCCTTCTTATTCAAAACTCCTTTCTCCAGTTCTTCTGAGGACATTTTACTCCTATCTTTGAAATCCCTGAATCTCTGCTCTAGCAACAAAATCTTTATATTTCTGGGTATGTTTTCTCTGGTTTAAAACCCGAGTAATCAATCTCTCATCTTGGGGAGGGGAACTCAGTTTAGTCTGAGTAAGACAGTTCCTCCTAATGCCTTAAAGGACTAATTCACTCTGAAGTAAACTCTTGTGGAATGTAATAACTGGATACAAAGACATTTTGTACATCAGTACAATATGTACAAATGCAAATTATATCACAAACCCTACTTTTAGTTTAATTATGTTGTCACCATGTTTATGATAGTTATTTGTATTATAATTAGTCTTCCTTTGCCTATCTCTAAACACTTAAAACATCCCTAATAAAGAATACCTTGGGGTTTTGAGCTAACATTTCAATTTTTCAATTAAACATTTTTTTTTTGCTTTAGAGCCAGTCTGTATGTAAAATACATAAAATTAATTCCACCAGCTACATCCAACAATTTCTGGTTACTTTGTAATTTCAGGTCTGACTCATTTTGAGAGAAGACAGCTTGTGTAGCTTCTATGTAAAACACTAGGAAAAACTTCAATTTGTTCTCTTTATAGATTTGTTTATTCAGAAAGAAGCTTTGAAATAAAAGGCTTTGAAAGGCTGGCTGAATAATGAGTTGTTATTCTTTGAAGGCATATTATCTTTAAAAATACAAGAAAACCTGAGGGTTTCTAATGAGTAGAACTCTTATTTTTGAAAGAAAATAAATGGAAGAGTTTGAAAAGATTTTTTCTTGTAGGTTTTTTTTCTTCCTCCTGGAGCTGCCTGTTGCTCTTATGTGGAAGCTTCCTGCTGATTTGACTTTTTATTCTGCTGTGAGACTGATGCCAAGATTTACATGATTGCTGTGGATAGGAGCTGAATTTAGCATAAGGAAGAAAACTGCTTTTCCCCTAGGGAGAGACAGAAAAGGGAAGGACAGAGTGGGGCACATAGACAATAATATCTGAAGCTATATTCTTGGTCAATTATTTTATTCATCCTCTATTCTAGATTATGCTGCAACTAATAAAAGGCAAGAAAGCTACTGGTCTCAAGCCAGGAACATAGATAAGCAAGGAAACTATTTGTGGTTTAATGCATATGTCCAACTATAATGGAAGCAATGTACTGTTTTTATATAGAACTGACATAGTGCACCTTGTGACGTAAGTGTAATTATCAGGAACTCTTTATCAAAATGTGTCAGGCAGAGATTTGCCTTCAACACAGGGTCCTTCAGCAGAGAGAAAAGGGTGACTGTAGAACTGTGCATCATTACAATTATTTTAGCAATTCATTGTCTGTATAGGCTTTTGCACATTCTTCAGCTTTTAATTACATTCTCTGAACATTTAAATAGGTAAAGAATTTTGCTTATAAGGCAGACTTGTGCAACTTGAAATCATTTACAGCCACTTGGCCAACAACTGTCTTCTGTTAACCTACAGTGCCCACGGAAAATGCAGTTTTTTCAGATACTGGAAAAAGTTTGCATCAAAATGCAGGGAACTTCACAAGCAAGGCAAGACTCCACAGTAAGCACACAATAAATACTGAGGGCAGAAGGCAGTTAGAGGGATTTTGGCACTGAGAGGGTATAGGTATTCAAATGTAATTATTAACAGGTGATTTAATTTATTTTAGTATTTTTTCTGATTAAATAATATACACCTAATAAATAAAATTAAATACCATAACTGAACAAAATAGAAATATTATCTACTTGGCCTAAAAGTTTAAATTCAATAACCAGAAGATAGCAAAATATTATTGAGGTAAATATTCTGGAGTTCCTGAACTAGATGTATTTAATAGAAAAATGGGTAAGAATTAATTTTGTTCCCTTTTCATTTGATCAGTTACACGAACAACATGTATTCTGACATTTAAATCAGAGTTTCTAACTACAATGACAGGTTTTATGGTTTTGCATTTTGTTGATTACAAATTCATGATTATCTCATGAAATTCAATTACTAAGAATAACTGATCCTTTAAATTAAGTGATGCCTGTTGCAGTGCTGGTTTTGTTGCTAGAAAATATTTGAGATATTCAGTTATCATCCGCAAATCCTCGAATCGCATTTCTTGAAAATAAGTGTCGTCTTAGGGCCACTGATAATAATTGTTTGGTATTTTTGCATTTGCTAAAGATTACCTCTAATATCAGCGCTACTTGAATAGGAATTTTAACAAAGCCTCAAATTTGGGATATATGGACAAGCTTCCTGGAGTTTAGAAGTTTATTTGAGCACCCAGGGTCTTAGTGAATGCACCATTATATTGCGACTCCCCTGAACACAGAATTAATTTGAAGATAAACCTAATAATCTGATTCATAACTACAATATTACCATGAGGGCCATGGTATACTCATTATCTACATTCGAGAAGAATTTATTGTTTTTGCAAATCATGGCAAATTGAGGCTGGGTTTGGGGTTTTACATTTTGCTCCCCTGCTTTTAGAGGGGAGTGTTGACACAGAGTTCCCTTGTTTCAAAACCTCTAATTTTTTTACTGTCTCCTGCTACGTTGCATTTGACTTTAATTTCTCTTACACAGGGAGGAGAGCACTGTGGGGAACACGAAGTTATTGTTATTTCTCCCCTATCTATTTCCTACAGTTGGCTAATGAGATTTCTAACAATGAAATTCAGGGCAAGAAGTCTTACCAGGAAGATCAGAGAGTGTAAAGTCCAGCCTCTGTGAACTATTCTGATTTCCTACAAATCAAAAGTTGTAGGTCTCAGTCAATAACTCCCATATCAGTTCAGAAATTGTGCATAAGCATACAGAAAAAATGGCAATTGAAGAGTTTAGACAGAATAGATAGATAGACTACTCCTCTTATCCTAGATACATTGTTCCAGACTATAATTAATAAATTTTTTGAAGTACATAATTAATATAATAAATTTATCTACCTTCGACTTTTGATCATTGGATTTTATGCTTTTATCTAGTAACTAAAGGATCCTCTACTACTATCTGTTTTCCTTCTATATAGATATTCATAATTATGTCTTGTTATCTTTTCTATGAAGCTAAATGTGGAGCCTGCATATCAAGCAGGTAGACTGTTCATTCTTCTGCCCAAAATGAAAGAACCTACCTCACAAAATTGACTACACAGAGCATCATTTTACACCCTTACACGGGGCTATAACCAACTTTACTAGCCCAGCCTTGGGCTTGCCACTGCTAGCTCAAACTGTTACCATGTTCATTGTGTTCCAACAGGGCCCAGCAGGCTCAATGCAGAGACAGAGCAAGTTCACATTTATTCCTACAGAATACAACATAAAACTATCCAATACATATAAAGGTGCTTTTAGGACTTCTTTGGAATATATCTGCTCACATAAATTTTCACTATTTCATCTGAAAAATAAAGTATTTTTAGTTTTGTAAAGATTTGGAATAAAACTGACTGTCCCAGCAGAGTAACAGGTCACCTTCCTTCCAGCAGCTCTTTTGGCCATTTCATCCATTTGTACAGTTAAGTGCAGGAGTGGGACAAAACTACCAGCAGCTGACAGCACTTCTTTACCTCAATTCTTTTCCACACTTGCACCACAAGTCAGGGAGATGACATTATGAACATGATTCATCAGATTGATTAAAAAAGACAAAACATATCCTATTTTGACCCAACACAGAAACCTGTCCAATGAGATTTTTTAAAAGAAACTAACTGGCCATGACTAACAGCAATATAACCAGAAGAGACCTTCTGAGAGGAAAGGAGAAAGTGCCAATGAAAAGGAAACAGTGTATGCAACTATATACACAGAGTATCAGTGGAAACTAGCTAGAAACATAGTGCTTTCCTATAAAATATGAAAAAAAAAAGTGTAAATTGGATTTCATGCAGAAAACCAGTGGTCTTCTTTATTAATGGAGCCCCCGAAGCAGCTGTCTAAGCTGTTGGGATCCAGTTTTGCCAGCTCTCCAGGGCTCTTCCCTTAAAATTGCATTGTTCTATGATGCATGCTTACCAAAATCTGACAGTGCTTCACTGATACACTGAATTCAGTGTCTATCATACCAGCCAATACTATCTTGGGTTTTTTAAATACTAAGCTTGAGACTAAACTGTCTACCTCTGTCCAACCTATTTTATACTTGGATTATAGGATGTGCCAGTGAAGAACAATCTTTTTTTTCTTTTTATTTGTATAGCTCATTGTACTGAAAATTCCTTGGTCCTTACAAGAGCCTCTATTTATGTCAGTGATACAAACATAATGAGAAGAGAGGACAGCAGAAAACATCCGAAGTATTGACTTCAACTGAGCTCTATCACTGAAGGTCTAAGAGGATCAAGCCTACATTTCTGCAGTTAAAATGTTTGTAAATCCACCCGAAGATAAAATTATGAATACTTCTTCTTTACTTGAAATAATGAAAAATCTTATCTAGGAAGTGTGCTTAACATTCCACAAGTCAATGCTGTTTATTACAGTGTTATCACACACCTGCAGCCATTTATTACAGAATAAACAAAATTTAAAATCTTTAATGTTTCACTGGGTCAAATAGTACTGGCAGAGCTGTGCTTCAATTCGTTACAATGTCACTTGAAATCTAGCTTTCATAAACATGAAGCTTGCTTTCTGGATATACAACCAAATCACATTGAATTTGATGTCAGAGAGCTCATCCAATTAGTTTCCATTGACTTAAATGTATGGTTATGTTTCTTAGCAGTTGTTGTCAGTTTTACAACACTATTTTTTATTCAAGGGTAGCAAAAAGTTATTGAACTGTATCTTAACTGGACTTGGCTGCACAGTTCTGGTTGCTGGCATATTCTACTAAAATCTCTTGATTCTTCAGAATAGTTTTGTGCATAATAAACCCTAATCCACTGTCTTTATGTAGCTGTACACAGGATCAAATCAAAATCAAGTTAAGAAAGCTTGCAGAATGACTCAGTGAACAGTGTTTAAGAGAGAACTGAGTCACTATGTTTCTAAAATTAAAAAAAATTGTATCACAGGTTTCCTGATGATATGAGAAGTCTAACACACTGTAGTAAGCCTTCCATCTGAATGTGTGCAGGAAAAATACAAAACACAAAGTTAGAAAAATCCAGTAAAATTGTGAAGTCTTTGGTAGTATTGATTCTACAGATTGCATTACCTCTCGAGTTCAGAGACAGAGTCTCATAATGCGATCCTTTTCCAAACCAAACAGGCATCCCAGTGAAAGACAGTTGTGTGGTCCAGCACAGTGTTCTAGAAGTTGTTTGAGATATATGCAATATATGTAGGATGTTCCTGCATCAATATATTTTAGCATCATCATTTTGGCAGATCCTTCAGGACAAAATCAGTTCTAATTTATACCCAACATCTTTATTCAGCAGTCTCAGAAGTTTCATCCTGCACACTTCTCCAGTCTCCTGTCACCTAGTTTTGGACATCTTGCTGTCTTTCTGTTATTTGCTTGGCACAGTCTCTTTCCATTTCAAGTGAAATATGGAATAAAATATTTCTCTTTAAATGCTTATCCTTTCTCTTTTTCTGTGGTTAGCCTGCACATTTGGTAGCATTCTATTTACCTTTCAGGCTATTTCAGAAGATAACAACATTTTGGCTCTAATTTTAGAACCTTAATCAGAACTTCTTTCTTGCATTCACATGCAAAACAACCGCAAAGAGAACCTCGCCATGCCTTTAAAAATTCAGAACATCAAGGTTTGATAAGTATTCTGAAAGAAGTCCTTTAAAAATGGAAATCTGGGGAACACTTACCTTTGTGCACTACAGTATGGTGCAGAGACCTTTGGCATACTGATGGCAGAATGTGCAGATTCCCTTTTAGCTCTCTAGGGAGTCCTACGAATTTCAGATGCAGTAGCCCATAGTTCAATTTCTTGCTGGAATGGATTCTCCACAAGTAGGGATAATCCTTCATTTGATGCTTATTCACTTGGATACATTTCTGTATTCCATACTGGCCATACCAGGCTTTACAATGCTTATTTTTTCTTCCCAGAATGTGTTTCTGCATTAGCTGATATTACACTTACTTGGTTGAAATGGCACTTTTGTTTCATGACCTTCTTCTCATTAGGTCAAAAGAACTTTTCAAAGCAATTATCTGTAGGCCAAAACTTACATGCTTGTTCTCAGGCTAACAAGTCACATGTTTTCCATTTTTAGTTTGAAGAGAACCACTCAGTAGTTTTTGAGGATCAGACTTTCAAGTATATACAGATACAGTTGGTTTTATTAAATAGTTACCAAATGCAGTAATTCCTTATTTTCATTCTTTTTTATATTTTTTCCCTCCTAATTATAAGTAAATAAGCTATAATAGCACCTCAAACACCACTTCCAATTTTTTTTTGTTTTGAAATTCCTCCTGAATCTTATCTTCTCTCTGGTTTTATAACAGCTATAAGGTATTTAGAGCATCTTTTGACTTGACTCACTATCTGAATTTATTAAATAAAATTAATAATAACCTCAATATCCTTACTATAAGGACTATGCATAAGTTAATGCACGTACTATATGCATGTATTGATATATTACCTACGTTCATAATTTAAGTTTATGTAATAATTACAATAATAAATATATTGTCTAATATCTCAAGTAAAATACAGCTAAGTTACAAATTACAAAACACAAAGTAGATGTTAATGTTGTGATTTTCGATCTATAAAAGCAGTCTAACAAGCTAAGGTTTCAAAAGAATATGCTGTTCTCTAGGTAAATAAAGCACCGTGAGGCACACAACATTTTATGACCTCATGGTCATATAGATACATATAACAATAATGCAGTTTAAGGAAACAGGTTATTGCATCTGAAAGACAGCAGAGGAAGATGGGAGAAATGGAAAATTTAGCTTTATGCAAACCTTATGCTGCACCACCTGCCACCTTGTGTCATGTACTCTTCAGCCATCACTGGATCTCCTGTGAACAACGAAAGATTCAAAATAAATGCAAATTGGAACAAACCACAGTCTTTTAATACTAAATACTCCTTAATCTTCCTTAATAATTATATTTTTAGTATCCACTATTACTGAACTTCAGTTGGTTAAGAAAATTCTAAAAGCATTACCAACATTTTCTTAGCAGACACTGAATCAGAATTTTCAATTGCTACAGTATCACATAAAAAGTCTATATAAAATGATTTTTAGTCCAAGTCCTGACAGAGCAATTTCTCATTGCTTAACTTCCTAGTACCAGCACTGTTCTTCTTCACAGTGCAGAAACAATTCAAAATACAGACTCCATCAGCATTCTGTTGAGTCCTACATGTTCTAGCAAATAAAACAAAGTGGTTTGACAATCACAGATATTGCTTAATGTTTCTGCATAAATAAAAAGACAGTAAATTTAAGCATTTCCTTTCATTTTACACAGTATTGTGAGATTTATTTTAATAAAACAAACTCTAAGATCTAATTGATTGGTTTCCATGCGTAATTTAGAGAAAGATTTTCAAAGGCATGAAAGCCTATTAAGAACGCTTCTAATTGATTTTCAGGAAGAGCTGAGGTCTTGATGCAGCATTTACTGCAGTCAGCAGTGAAATTTCCATTGATTTAAATAAGAACAGGTTCATACCTGCAGAGACCTAGCTGATATTTATGCATTTCACATCATCCCTTCCATAGCCAGAGATTTCTTCCCTTTGTTTTGGTACAAATAATCTACACACTTTTGTACCTACACGCAGTACAANAAAAAAAAGAAGTCACGTTTCCAAAGGAAATGAAAGTTTTAACACTGAAGAGTGAACACAGTGCAACTGCCATTCAGTTTTATGGTGCCTCTCTTCACTGAAGTCAATGGCATTATTTATGAGTAAAACAACCACAATGTTGAATATGTATCTAGTTACTAGATACTAAGATTACTCAAAATTGTTTGAGTAATTATATGTAGAACTATCGTTTTACCACTGCAAAAGTGAGCAAAATGTTATGAAATATTCAATTCTATCAATAAACGAAACACTATGATTTTATTCTGGTTTATTTAGCAAAGAAACGCCACTGAATATTTTCAAAGTATTCCTGTCTAAGGATTAAGGCTTTCAGAGAATTGTCTCACTGATGTGTGCAAAGATCAAAAAGGGGTGGTAGTGTTAGCATTCCAAAATTCATTTAGATGAAACAATAAGATAATTAGGTGTAAAAAATGCACAGTCTTATGTTCAATGTAGTAAAGGATCAATTTCATCTAAAGGCAAGTGGAGTGCACACTATATCATCTGATCCAAAGGAGTGACCTTCATGATTCAAATGCAAAATACCTATGCCTATTGCAGATGGAATTTACCAGGACAAAATGTTCAATAGAAAGATTACATTTCCACTGGGGCAGAAAGGTATTTGTCAGTGTCTCATTACAGCTTTGATACAAACATCTTGGATTTCAATTAACTTTGAGATAGAACAATAACCCAGCATTGAAACTACAGATAAATCTTTGTTTCATTTTTGTGGATTTTTGTTTCATTTGCAATAAGATATTGTAAGATTTCCAAAAGAAATAAATAGAAGTAAATAACATTCCAGCCATTTTAATGTCAGAGACACCACTTAGTGATTGTCTGTCTGATAACTTTGCACTAGGAGGCGAGGGTGACATAATTTACATTTTTTCCAGCAAAAATGAAAAGTGCTGAATTCTTTGAACCGTAAGTGTCCCATCAGTTCTTCTACCCTCACTGTCCCACCTCCTATTATTAACATACCATATCCACTCTGATGCTTTTGATCCTTTTCTATGAAAAGTAATTTGCCTTCCCAATGGAAATAAATATTAAATTTGCTTTAGTACATATCAGGAGTTCAAACAATGGCCCATAAAAATTTCCACTCTACGGAGGTCATGTTTTAACTTCACAAATTTAAAGTTTGCAGTCATTTAAAATGCTTATTTCTAAATACTGTTTGATATTTAAGAAAACTTGTATGTTCTTCTGAATTGATCATGGGACTAAGTGATGGAAGGGCAATTTTTAACCATCAATTGAATATCTGTAACTGATTTTGAGTTAAGTCCTGTAAAACTCTGTATAGTATTTGTCACATTTACTTTATACCTGTGTCACAAGGGTAACTCTGTCAGCTTCTAAATTGTGGCAGGAAGAAAAGCTCGGAAATCACAATTCGATATGATTCAGATGTTGATTTCCTTGTTGGGAAGGAAGTTATGAACTATTCCATGCAGATATGATTTTAATAACACTTCAAATTATATATGGTGCCTTCCACTCAAAAGGCTTCCTTTCAAATATCAAATCACATACCTTTGGCAGTATGGAATATCGCTGTTGAAATCAGGATGGTTAATTTGACACATTAAGCAACTGAGACTAAGAGAAAGATATGTTTGTAACCTAGTAACCAGTGACACAAACTACCCAGGGCAAAATATCGCTTTTCCTCCTGTGATATCAAGGTGAAAAAGACATGACTTAAGTCACTTGACCCCACAATTCCAGAGCAAGGACAAGAGCTGAAGAAATGGTCCTTTTAAGACGAATTGTTTTATGTACTAGCCACAAGCTTTTTTCTCTCAGAGAAAGAAATGCTACAAAATGCTAGATTTATTACTAAATATAAAAATGAAAACCAGAAAAATATAAAATCTCATGGATCTGCATTTTTTTCTTCCTCTTGGACTCTTAATGGTTGTCATAAATATATCATAACAGCTGAGCAGTAACTGTGGACATATAAATGAATTATGTATATAGAATGGATGTTTTACCTCACTCCTGAATTGCAGCCATCTTTAGTGTAATGAACAGCAAGAAAAGATACAATTCTATATAACTATATGAAATTAAAAATAATTTTCCTGATTAATGACAGTGTTGCTTAAATATCATATACTTCCACTGACTTTAAACCAACTGTAAATACATTTTGCTCCTACAAACAGATCTGTGAATGTGTTGGAGCTTGCAAGCATTAATGGCATACACAATACTAACAAAAATGATGCTGTTTATTTCTTGCCATATTGCTATAAAAAAATTAAATTTAACAGATTAGACTGTGCTTTGTATATGTAACACAGAACAAAAACTACCAAATTATATGTGTAGATTTGTTCCAGAATATCTGAACATGTTCTATTTACTGTAAAATAAATGCAAGTCCCAACCATAAAACTACATTTAATATTCTATTGAAATTAAATTTAAATTTTATGAGTTTTTCCTGGAAGAAGGATTGAATTTTTTTGAAATTGTTTATTTTTTTTCAGAGTGTCAGACTTCGATTATAAAATACTAGAGCTGTCTAAGAGTCCAGATTGCTATTTAACAGGATGTTCCATGAGAAGAATTACATCAGTTGGTTGGTTGTTCTTTCTGTACTCACAGCACTCCAGGAACAGACTTGGGAAGGATATCAGAGATCAACCTGCTTTCTATCTAATCTCCTGTTAAAAATACCCAGATAGAAGAGACTCCAGCAGCAAATCTAACAAAACAAAACCACAAACTGTTGTCTCTAAGACAAGTAGGCTCATATCCTGTAAAACTTTTTTTGACAGAAATGACAGATTTGGCAATGGAAAGGTGAACACTAACAGCCATCAAGACCTGTGGTGATGCCACCTATGGCTAAAAGCATTAATTGAAGAAAGGTTTGGATTTCTTGACTCTCAAAACCATGTGTCATGGCAAACATGTACACCTACTTAGGTCTACACAAGTTCGCACACACATATATATATATTCCATTTACAAGGCCTTTTTCAGTTTTTTCTCTTTTTCTGTTTCAATACGTATGCACTAATATAGTCAAGGGCATTGAACAATGTATCATTCAAACCTAACAGATTACTTTTGTTCAAAATGTGTTATTTTTTAAAATAAACTACTTGCATAGGTCAAACCATTTCACAAGAAAACATACTTGTCAAATAGGATATTAATGTGACCAAATTTAGTTCAAGCGAAGTAGAAAGAAAAAAATTAATCCTGGTTAAAAAGACAATCAACAAACAGGTTAACACCACAGGATGTGTTTGCCTAGAAAACCTATCTATAAATAAGTAAGAGGAGATCTTGTTTGTTTGGCGTGCAAAACATTAAACTAGTCCTAAATTAACAAGTACATGGGTTTAGCTATTCAAATCGTGTTTATTTACGTGGTTTGAATTTAAAAATTTTTCTATTATGTTTTTCATAGCAATGCACAAAAATTTTTCAGGTTCTCATTGACTGATTTTAACATTTTTGAAATGGAACAAAAATCTGAATCAAATTCAAATACAGTTTAGTTGCAACAGTCTTCATTGACAGACAACCAGACTTTCAAAACACAAGTTTTCTTGCATAAAAGGCATTGCAAGATCCACAGAACTACCTGTTACAAACATCCCAAATTATATAAGGTTTAAACATCACTGCTACTGTAACAATAATTGCTACAGGTGATTTACTTTGCCATCTCCTTTCTGCTCAAGTGCTTTGTAAACATGGTGTAAATACGGAGCTTGGCTTCTGCTAGTAATAAATGCATTTTCAACTATCTACTGCCTTGCAACTCATGTTAGAAGTAAAGATTTAGGCTAAGAAGTAGAAGACATACTGAGAAAAATTTTATATGAAAAATTGATGCTTATATGTTTTCTTTATAGTTTAACTGCACTCTGAATGCGTGTAATTTTTCAGAGCTTCTTCCAACACATTAGCAAGTTTCTTATTAAGGAATCAGAAAAGGAACAAATTCTATCTCTTTCTGTTTTCAGTAAAATGACTCCACGGCATCAGTCTTTATTAAATAGATCTGACTGATGCTGTGAGTCAATGACTCAACTAATCTCATAACAACGTGAAAATATTAAAATTTAACTGTTAGAGCTAACAGTTACAGCAGAAAAAAAGTGCACACTTCCTGTCTCCTTATGAGACACTAGAACTAGTGCAGGTTTTGGTGCATTACAGTATCCCTTAAGAAGTTGTCATGATCTCCTGTCTTAATCACGTAATAGAAAAAATTTGAGAGTACCATATGCAGACCACACTGAGGAAGGAAAACTTGGAAGTTTTCAGCTGGTAAACCTATTTTCTATAGTTCTTGGCAGGGAATCACTCTCAAGTGCTGGACCATTCACTAGCGTATGTTTTGTGCCAAAGGTTACCAGACTGCAAAAGGGTTCTCATCTCAGAAAGGACCCATCATTCACCATCACCTTATTTTGACACAACAGGAAAAAAAAAAGTCCATCTAGCAGGAAATAGGGGAGAAACTCTTACAAAATGTATGGAAGTTATTAAATGATCAGAAGGCATCTAGACAACAGACAGTTTTTCTAAATTTTCTTAGGGTATAGTATGAACCCCGACTCACATGGAAGACTACAGTAAAGTAAATAATCAACACTGATTCCTGCAGCAGTTGATATCCCAGCAAAGTACCAGCCAACCTGTTCAGTTTATGGTACCGAACAGGATTGCAACAAAGCCGGACTGCAAATGCAGCCTTTTTCCAGTGCTTGCAGGACAAGTTTCAAAAATACACTCACCAGGCATAACTATTTGTAGATCCAGTCATTGCAAATAAATTATTCCAATTCTGTAATAGCAGAAAATTTAACCTGCTCTGGAGTTGATAGTTACTACCTCCAAAACCTTCATTTCATAGGGTGTTGTGAACATATGCTCCGCTTGAACTACAGCAATCTTCCATATAATTCTGCTTTGGTAAGCAGAGTTCTGGCAGATCACCAGGCTGGGGGACCCAGCACTGACATTGAGATAGCAGTCAGTAGCACTAGCCCAGCAATTAGCAAAAACAGGTAAAGGATTTTGATACAGGTTTCCACAGGATACAAGTGGCAATATACTTATTAATTCAGGACGAGTGGGGAACAGCAAAGTCACTTGCTACCAGTTTGGAGCTGTATCAAAACGAGCTGTGTAACTTCACTCCTGGACAATGCTCATGATGGGAACCGCCGTGTCGCCAGGGCAGCCCAACGCCACCGCCTGACACACACAGAGCACAATTTGCAGTGGCCGTTTTGTCACTCGCCGGACGCTCACACCGAACCAGGCTTTTTATACTCGTTAGTCCCAGGTCACTGGAGGGATTATGGCCACCGGCCGCACGTGGGCCCCGCGGTTAAAACCACACAGTTCCATCAGTGTCCGCATCGACACGACTCGTTCACACGCTCGGCTGCGGGAGGGGGCAAACGCGGATCCTCCCTCACTGCCCGGAAGCCAAAGCAGAGGCGAAAGCGCCGTCCCGCCCAGGGATCCCGCCTCGGCCCGCTCTGCCCCGCCCGGGGCCGCTGCCGAGGCCTCCGTGAGGGGAGCCCGCCGCGCCTCCCCGGCGCCCGCAAACCAGGGCACGGCGCGCAAGCGCGCGCGCACTCCACGGCAGGCGGTGGCGCTCGTTCCCCGCACCCTGCGGGCGCCGAGCCCGTCCTGCCAGTGTCCCCGCCCCGGAATACTACAGCTCCCATCATGCAACGCGCGGCCGCGCCTCGCTCACGCCCGATGTGCGCCGGCGACGAGGCCGACGCAGCGGCGCGCGCTGCATCTTGGGCGTCGATGTTCTCCAAGCCGCTTCCCCAGACAGTGCCCCGTGGGAGGGGTGTGGCTTCGGGCCTCGGGAAGCGCCCCGTCCCCGCGTCGCTTCGCGCTCTTTCCCCGTGTTAATTCCTTTCCGATCGCCGGCCCTGACGGTGCGGACGCCTGGGGAATTGGGTGTTTTAATGCACAGATCTCCGTGCCCTTCCGCAGTTCCCGTAAATATCTGCGCATCCGCAACGCCTTCGGAGCTGGTTTGACCCTCGGTGTCTGCCGTAGGGAGCCGCCTGCCAGGTGTCGGCGCCTTTGTGCGGCGGCGGAAGGGGCGCGGGGCCGAGGGCGGCGGGCGCAGAGCAGGAGCCGCGGACAGGAGCCGCGAGCAGGTGCGCAGGGGGCCGAGGCGCGCCCGGCGCTGCTGCCGCCCGGTGGGAACGCGCCTTCCTTCGGCCTCGCCCTGTGCAGCGAGTGCCGCGGCAGCAGGGTGGGGCCGGGGGCGGCCCGCGCCGGGGCTTACTCAGTGGGAGAGGCTGGGGGTGCTGCCTTCTCCCGGGCCGCGGGGCGTGGTGCGACCCTGCCAGGGCTGCCGGGCGCTCTCCCCGGGACGGCCCCTGTAGGATTTGGGTGGGGACTTCGGTTCTGGTGGCACCAGGTTGGTAGCGCGGTCAGCTCCAGGCTCGGGTTCGCTCGGTTTGTGCTGCGGGTTCGCTTCCCCGGGCCGGCGCTGGACGGGCGGCAGTCCATGGTGTGACAATGCGCTTTCCGAGTGCTCTTCTGAAGGGACACGGGAATGCCATTTGAAAATACCGACCGTAGATTATTTATTAGCGCTTTAATTTTTAAAGATGATATGAAGGAATACATACATTTACCCCAATATACGTATTACTGAGATATGGGAGTAGATGTATGAGGCTTGCAACATTTTGCATCCCTTTCTGTGCTTAGCTGTGCTGCGCAAACACTTGAAAGTATTCTTAATTTTGAATTAGCACATGGTCGTATTACTGACGCTTAATCTTGTATCCTCATTGTCAAGCTTAGTGTAAAAGCATTTACAGTTCCCGCATTTGTCGTAGGATCACTTGTGCATTTTCTTTGCTGACTTGACTTTGCTTAAAAAGAGTAAAATTTAATTCTTCTTCATCTAGCCCATTCACACAGTTTTTCTTACCTGTGTTCTAAATCTTTGTGAAGTTCTAAAGTTACGGGGTTTCCACCTTTGTTGTTTACCTTCTTGTTTGTATTTGAATTATTTATATAGAAAAACTTCTTGTAGCATTTTTGTGTTTGAATGAACCACCAATTTATTAGCAGTGTAGCAGTTTTGAGGAAAAAAAATTGTAATGCATGTATTTTACAGTTTTCTTTGACCACCACACTTTGTAAGTACACTTGTACTTACATTGCCTTGTAATTTATAGTAATCCTACTAAATGTTTTAATAAATCTTTATTTTGAATCATATAATGGTCTGTAGAAGGATATATAGCTCACATGCTGTTAAGTTATAGCACGCCAATATTTAGCTCTTGAAGTGAAAAGTGAAAGAAATATTGTCTTGCTGCTTTCCTTGCTGTTTTCAGTCTCACGGTCTTTGTAGCTGCAGAAATCCTATGGCAGGATCAAATACTCACATCTTCAGTGCCGAAGGTTTCTTTCAAAGTAGTTCCTTCAAAGAGCATCAGACCTACCTTAGAAATGGATGCCATCACCATGTTGTAGTTCTGTCTGTTTTAAATCAGTCACTTTAGTATTGAGAATGTGTTAGGTGAAAGAAAAATAGAAATAGGAATGTGGATTTTTTCAATTATTGTTGACTTTTCAGGCTTCTGGTAAGCTGGTTTTGGTAAGCTAGTGTAATTTCTTTGAGGATACCTTCTGGAAAGAAAAGCTGCTATCTTTAGAAAAAACCCCAACAACAACAAAACAAAACAACAAAAACCAAACAGTGACATGATTTCTGTTAATCAGTGTTTCAGCCATGTCTGACAAAAGTGAGCTGAAGGCGGAGTTGGAGCGCAAGAAGCAACGATTAGCTCAAATCAGAGAGGAGAAGAAGAGAAAGGAGGAAGAAAGAAAGAAAAAAGAAGTAAGAAAAAATTTTCACTTTGAAAATTGACTTTGCGTATGTAACTTGCCCAAAATTTAAGAGTAGGTTCACATAATAATTTTCTGTGTCCTGTTCAGGGAGTGTCTATTTAATGGTTGATACTAATACAAATGTAGCACTTTCATTTTCTGATAATATAAACACCTACTGTTTTCTTTACAACTGTCCATATGATAAGTTGGATTTAAAAAAAACCCCAAAAATTAGTATCTTACACTAGCATAAAGTTCAGATTTCTAGAACTACTTGTGTGCATGTGACATCATTAATCAAATCACTCTGATCTATTGCATGAAAGCTCTGCTTAATGAGTTGTGATTGGTGTTATTTAAAGAACTCATTTCTGAACTACAGTTCTGAGCATGTCCATAGGAATTGTCTGACTGTCAGTATTACCATTGTACAAAAAATGTGCTGTGTTCTTCTGCTCTTTGACCTATCTATAGGCTGAATTTTAAAATCAGAGTAACACTCAGGATGTATGTAGTACTTGTGTGTTAGATTTAGTTTGTTAATAGTCTTCTGAATTTCTCGCTGCTCAAGTATGTGACAATCAGTGATATATTACTGTTTCTCCTGAATGCAAATTATACCTCATAAAATAAACTTTTGCTGGAATGTTTTGGGGTACTTTTTCATTACTTTTCTGTGTTTTGGTTATGATCTGGTTAGTGTTCTAAATCAGTGTGTGACTGAAGACTGGGCAGTTGCCAACTACATGATTCAGACAAAAAGGAGAAGGAAATAGCTCAAATTATGTCCTAATGATCTTGTAACAATGTGTTGCCAGAACTGCTTTTTAAAAAGCAGTTAACTAAGGGTAGAGAGATACGGAGTGTTCAGCATCTTTTGCAGTAGAGCTTGCATTATTTCTAAATGAAAGAGGAGGGTGAGGGTGTACTTTTTTTAATATCTAGCAGGTAACACAACTTAAAACTACTTTTCTTTGAGTTATTGTAATTTTGAAATAGGAATCATATGACTCTCTCTAAAATAATTTTATACACAGGTACAGGATGTTTTTTTCACCCTTTGCGTTTTACAGTGTTTAGGATTAGTGTAAAAAAGGTACTCCTAATTTTATGAAGTGGCAAATTTTTTTTATTGGCAAATAAGCAGACACTTTTTGCATGTTTATATATGTCCTTCAGAGACAGTACCAAAGCTTCAGAATGTTGTCATTCCTGTCTGTTTACTTTATCTACAAAAAAGAACCATCAGAATTATTGAAATTGAATATCTAACCTACTTGTTGATAGTTTTCAGTATTACAAGAAACCCTGTGGGGTCTCAAAATAAATGAAAGGTTAAATGATGTTAAATGCTGTAACTTAATTATTGAATCATTTTTAGACTGACCAGAAGAAAGAAGTTCTTCCAGTACAAGAAGAATCTGATCTTGAAAAGAAGAGAAGAGAAGCTGAAGCATTACTTCAGAGCATGGGGTTGACACCTGAGTCTCCTGTTGGTAGGAATGTTACTATTTGTTTGAAATAAATGTTTGGGAGTTTTTTGTTTAGTTTTGCGGGGGGTGAAGTGTTTTTCGGGGCTTTGTGTTGGGGTTTTTTTGTGGTGGTGGTTTGTTTGCTTTTGTTGGGATTGAGTTATTCATATAACTAACATCATAATTCTCTGGCCACTTTTTGGGGGGGCATACATGTCTGGGTTTTATACTATTTTGTCCTGCATTATTTGTTACAAATGTCAAATGATGTGTTTCAGTACACATTACATAACATTATTTTATAAAATAACACCATTTACACTTAATGGATTATTTGAAGTACATTAGTTAACATATGTAAGTATCATGTATGCATTTTCTTTCCCCCCCCCCGTATTTTTCCTACTCATTATTCTCCTGTATTTTTTTTCCTTACTCTTTTCCATAATGCCAAATTACAATGCTGATGTTTTTGTATGGAGTTGGCTTTTTTCTTTTCCACATCTTTTACACCCTAGTTTTTCTTATCTCAAATACCTGACTGACTTTGATGAAGCAGTAGCAACACTCAATATAAAAATTAGCTTCCAAAGGTGCAGACTGGTATCTGTGCAGCTCTTGGATGTGTTAGCATATTGGCTGTTGCTTTTTGCCTTTACATAGGCACACCTCTATGGAAGATGAAAGCAAGGAGCGTGATAATACAACTCTACTTTTTGTCTCTAACTCTTAACCAAAGGGGTTCAAAGCTTATCAGTTTGGCTTCTTGGTGAGGCTCTATTCAACTGGGTTTGTAAATAAAAAGTAATAATAATTTCTTACAGATATAGTTGTGATTATATTTTCATAATTGCTTTTGTGTAATCCTCAAGTGTTCAAAAGTGAATGTGGAATAAATACCATTATAGCTGCTCACATTCCAACAGCCTCAGCAGTCATTTTTGGTAGTTCAAACTGTTCTTATAGTCAAGAGATTCCATTTGGCTGCCTTAGCACTAGTGTGCAGCTGTTGAAGTAATCAGTTCTGACCTACTACAGATTTTCTTTGCTAGACTAATAGTTGAACACTTCCCTTGCATGATACTGTGCTAAGGCAGTTGATGACATTTTTGTAGAAATGTATGTGGTTGTTGGTTTTTTTTCAAATCTGGGACAGAATCTAAAAACCCCAGAAGAGCCAGTTCTCAAAGCAAGTTAATGCATATGCTTCGAGTAGGTGTTCATGAAAAACTCGGAGGTGCTGACATGCAAGACTGGGGCACACCCCTGTTGTGTTTAATTCCACTGAGCTGCTACTTAATCACACCCTTCAATGTATGCAGGGAATTAATTCTGTTTCCTTTGGAGATAACCAGACCTGATATGGATCCTTAATCAAGTTTAAATGTCCTGCTTGCTACTGTGCATTTAGCATGCCTAAGGCACAAGCTCCTTTTCTGACTGGATGCTGGCAAATACAGTGATTGTATGCCTGAACTGATGCTAGCTCATGGCTGAGCTGCTTGGTGTGCAGGTAGCTTGTGCTTGCTCTGTCAATGCAGGAGGACAGCTTGATATTAGATTCTTTCATAGAAAATTGTGTTAATTGCTGTTGGTATTCCTGTGCTGTTAACTGCTAGGGAGAGACAGCTCTCTTACAGGAGAAGGGACCATATCAATGTCAGTATGTTTTTGAAGCCTTAAGTTAGTGAACCAGAATTATTTTCAAGAAGATTTTATAGTTTAATCCTCTGGAGTAGGTGAAATTCCATCTGGTCTTTCCGTAAGACTGTTGGTCTTTAAGTGGGACTCACCTCGGTTTTGGGAAGGGTTTCTCGAGAATCGCTTTGCCCACAAGAGAGCGCTGCAGCCCCGGCAGCGGGCCCTGCCAGTGGCGCTGGGGCCGCGATGTCACAGTGTCCCGAAAATGCACGCAAAGGGCCCTGCAAAGGCCTGCGGGCATCTCCTTCAGTGTAGGTTCACCAGTACATGGCGGGGATGAGCTGAAGAATTTATATAGTCTTACAAGCCTGCAGTTATATAAATATAAGTATGAAGTCTAAATGTGTGTATGTATGAATTTATGAAATACAACTGAAGACCTATAAAAAAGGTCTCTCCCCTAGGAGGAATGAAATTTTAATAAATTGAAGAATTCACTGTTATTTTGGTAAAATTAAGGGAGAATTTTTGTTAGTCAGAACCGTGTCTCTGTTTGGGATGGGGTAGAAAAATTCCTTAGAATTCACAATATACTTGTGATTTCAAGAAATTCTGTGGAGATCTTGAAGGCCTAAATTCAGGGTTCTCCCATGCTTAACTGCTGACAGAGTAGACAGCAGTTTATATACATAATTTGTGTTCAGTTGATTAAAGGGTTTTTTAAGGGTTGCTAAGCAGTGAATGCTTTACATATTGCTGAAAAACGAAGCATATAAGGACCTTCAAAACACCGCTTGATTCTTGTGTTTAAACCCTAAAATTACTAAATTCACTAATTACTAAATTCAGTAATTACTAAAATTACTAAATGTTTCATTAAAAATTACTATTTCTAAAAAGAAAAGTTGAAAGACATATCAAAGTAGCTTTGTATTTGTATCAGACTGCATGCTATCATTGACTATGTATCACTTCCAAAAAGCATGTTAAATGATAAATGCAGCCTTCATCTACATGCAGAAGAAGAACTGACACTTAAGAAGTTTAAATGTAGTGGTACTAGACTAGTGTTTACTGTCAAGCAGAAAAAAAAAAAAGTCATCCTCAAGACCTAACACTAGAAACTTTGTAATACACAAGATTTATGTTGCTTTGATTCAAACTAGAACAAAAATAACAAGATGCTGTATGACAAAGCCATTTTTTTGGTCCACACTTTGGTGATTCTGTATTTTGAAATAACATTACCAGTTACACACATTCATTGTCTAATCTTTAAGAAAGACTAATGTCAGAGCTGTATTAACAACTATTTTTTCTATGTTTAAGCAACACGAATCGGTGGAAATTACCCTTTGAAAATCAGTGTCATCATTTGTCAAAAGTTCAGTCTCAAAATATTTTTTCAATTCATTTTCTCTTAAATGTCTTCCCCTCCATGTCTTTTTGTATGTTCCAGATGCATAAATGCCAAACAATTGCATGAAAGTCCAGCATGAATTGTTAACATTGTCTTTTCCCCTCTCTTTCTACTGTTCATTTTCATCCATGTATTTTTTGTTTGCCATCACTTTTTTTTTTAATACTTCATTTTAAATTAATTTGAAAACATCCTAAGCTGTGCAACCTCTGCGAGTAGTAACAGCGGATACCTGTCTGTTTCACTATTTAGTCCCTCCTCCTACCTCTCCGTCTTCCAAATCTGTGAGTACGCCAAGCGAGGCTGGGAGCCAGGACTCCGGGGATGGTGCTGTTGGATCTAGGTACGTCACTCTCCTTGTCATGTTCCTTTCCTCAATACTTGTATTCTGAATAATTAAGCTTTAGAAGAAATCAGGGGTAATTACTTGATTATAATAATATGAGGTTACAGTGTTGAATCTGTCAAGAATGACTGTTCTGCAGAAATACTTTAAAATTTGAAATGCAACTACACTTCCTGATTTGAAGTTGCCAGCATTAATGTGGAGTTGTTTAAACTTGCAATTTTGAAGTAAAATGAGTGTCTTGGGGCAATAACAAACTCAAAAAGTCTAACTTCTGCACTTTTCCCAGCTTTTTCTAAAGGAGGGTGGGTATGGATGATAAGCTTTTTCCTTTTTCCCTTACCTAGTTGATCTAATAAAAGGTACTGTCTATAAATTTTGCATTAATTCTGATTTTATTTCTCCCTTACTCAGAACCATATTTCTCATTGTTTCACTTCATCTGTGTAACACAACTACAGCACTTGAAATCTCTTGTTTTGTCAAAACATAACTCCATCTTAGAACAACCACAGTTGTTTTGGTCTTTTTTCAGTGCCAGTGCCACAGTGCCACATCTGTTTGACCATTTCTTTGGGCATGATGGTTTGAGATGTGCTGCTCTAAAGAAGAGTCAGATAAATATTTCTGTTAAATATTTCAAGTGGTTATATATGGGTGATATGGTGGGAAAACACTACTTCCAAAGGGTATTTCTACTGTTTCCCATGCACAGTCTGCAAATAAGAGCAGTAGATGCCTATTAATATTGGTAAGATATTCTCAGCAAGTTAAGGTTGTGTACTTTAAATTAATAAATTTAAGTATACATTGCGGTTGAAGTTTAGTTAAAACGGAGTAACTGCAGCAGTTACCATCAGTTACTGTTGTTGTATGAGTAGTTGTTTTGGAAAAAGAGTCAATGGTTAGACCACTTTGAAACATCTTTTAAACAGACTGCAGTAACATCTTACATGCATGTGGATTATGCATGCATACTATATGCATCTTAATCTGAAAATATCCAAGATACTAATGACCTGAACAAAGGTTGCGTGGTGCCTGTTTCTAAGTAGAAGTCATTAAGGTAAAACAGAGAATACATCAGGCAGCAGATGTGAACCCAGACTTCTTTTTAACAGTGCTCAGGTATGATCTTGTTTGCCTGTTGTATTAATTAAGAACCAATATAATTGTTCCTTAATTGAGTAGCAAGCAAATTTTAATTATTTTAAATTGTGATTATTGCTTATTAAATTGTCATTTTTTTATATTTATATATGTATTTATGTTCACTAGAAGAAAAAAAACCAAGAAGTATTTGATGATGACTTTTTTAAAGAAAATATTTTCTTTCCATTCATACCTAATTTAAATTCAGTATGAAACAGTATGTATAGGCCACATACCTATTATGGAATGCCATGTTGTATACTAAATTTATTTCCACCTCATCAGTGCACTGCCCTCTGATTGTGTGTTCTCAAACATAGTAATGCAATGTTGTATGCTTACATTTTCTTATGAAGCCTTGAGAAAACCCATATCCTAAGTCTCAATAGCTTCATGCATTTTCAAACTTTAAATCTGTCTCAAGACTGTGATCTTTAAGGCATGGAGGTATGAATGTAGAGCTAAATTGAAGGCATTATGGAGTCTGTTAGAGTCCCTGTCGCTCTTTCGGACACGGATAAGCCCGCGAGACACAGCTTGTCAGGTCAAAGCAGCCAGGGCAGCGAGGCCAGGAAAGCCCCGACCTCTGCTCTCCGTCGTTTATTTTATATGTTCTTAGAAACCACCGTGGATTGGAGGATGAAGATTTCCTCCTCTCAATCTCACTGGTCAATGGAAATGTCTATCATACAAAGTCCACCTAGCAAAGGAATGCAAAACAATCCAGGCACGGTTAGCAAAACATGAGCATGTTTACAGAAAGTGCGTGAGAAACTATTCACAGAGATTGCAAGCTGAAGAACTGCAAAATGCAGGGCGACAAGTCCCCTTGCTTGTTCTCCCACCAGTGGATTCTTCCCTTCCCCCAGTAAATGGGTGTCCATATCCTGGTTTATTAGTACAAGTTCATACATTTTGAATGTGAAAGTTTGACTGTATGATATCCCTTGGTGTTATACATGGCATTTCACAGGTGATGCTGAATCTTGTCAGTAACTCTTTTAGTAAGTAGTAGAGCAGTGTTCAGACTGTGCTCCTGCTTTTACTTCCATCTGTCTTTCTTTATTCTCATCAGTGAGGAGTTTTGTTTCCTAGTTTGATCCTGGTTCTTTCTCTTTTTCCTCAGTCAAGAGTGTAAGTCCAACACCTGAAAAGAATACAGCTTGTTTACTTTTAGGCTAGGTGGATGCTTCATAGATAAAAGCAGGAAATACTTGTAGAGATATAGAAAGTATTAGGAAAGTGCCTGGATACAGAGAAATCTGGACATATGTGGAAGAATAGGAACTTCTGTTCACTGAAGCTTGTAGAAAAATTCATTTAACTTAAGGCAAAACAAACGGCTGGAAAACAAAAGAAATAGTATTTTGCACCATTTTGGTACATATATAATAGATTAATTTTATCTTAGAATATTACCTTTATTTTAAAAGAATATCTCTGAGAAATATTTAACTGGATTTCCTGTACTACTTGTTGGCTTCAACTCTTTTAAAAGACAGACTGTCCCCAATACCAATGAAGCAACTTTTGAAGGTGGAAATAATGCTTTCAAAGCAGGAAAGCTACCTATTAAGGGCTAGATCTTAAACAGGTGCAAAAGTTGGAGCTTTTTATGTTTATAGCCTTTCCCCCAAGTTCCTCTCAAACATTATTGAAAAAGTTGAGAATATATTTGACAGGTATTGTGGTAATGCAGCATTTGTATCTGAAAATAAGGTGTCCTTTGCAACACGAAGGTTGGGGTGGTGGTTTGGTTTTGCTTATGATTGAACAACATATAAGCAATACCCAGCTTGAAGTCTCGGGCACCAAGTTAAATTCTTAAGCTTAAATCTCTTTGGTCAAGAAAGATAGCAGAGATCTAACGAATAAGTATGCTCAAAGTAATTAACTTTAGGCTAAAATGATGTGTTCTCTGATGCACAAAAGATATGAAAAGATTTTGGAGATTTGGGTATTAAGCTATTGCTGTGGATGCAGTTGATTAGCTGTGTATGAAGACAGTGGATTTGTAATTCCTAATTAAATTATGATTAATAGTCCTAATGCATACTTTCCACTAGAACAAGGTAGTGCATGACACAGCCATATTTATGAGCTTTTATGGCATTGCATGTGTATTTTTCAGATCAACTTTAACTTTAGGAATTCTGCACCTAGTTTGTAGAAAAGTTACCATGTATAGGATGAAAATGTAAAATTATCTTTTATTGCCCTATCATAGTAAAATGTTGCATATTCTTTATTTTTTTATTCAAAAATGTTATTTTAAAAAATGCAGATAACATCTGAGAATATCAGAAAAAACCTGCAGGTTAATCTGCTAATCTCTTACAAGTGCGTTTTCAAAATTCTGCCTAAGCCTGGTAGCCAGTAGACTACATGAAAATTTGTGAAGAAGGGATGAAGGCTAAAAATGAAGGTAGAGGGACTATTGATTTCCCCACTCGTACTTCTTCTGGTACAACTTGAAATGGATCCATTCTGTTTGTTATTCCACATGACTTTGAAACATGTTATTAATATAAAGCCCACAATTTATAAGAGATTTTAAGTGTCTTAGATGGAGTTGGCTCTAACTCAGATGACACTTACAAGCCCAAGGCAGTGCTTAACCCATAATTACAGCAATGTCACATCTCGGAAACTCTAGCTGTTCTCTATCCCAGTGGAAATGCTTTTTTGCCCCACTACCAAAAGGCTTATGTGTTGACTCATTTCCTTTATCAATATGACAGTTTCCTCCACATATTTACTGCTCTGGGCAAGTTTGTGTTATGTTAATAAATCTGTCTTCGTATAACTTGAACAGATCTGAACGTATTTTAAAAGGAATTTCAAGTTTTTAGTGGTTCTTGTCAGTATTTGAAATACTTTTATTTGCCTTTCATTAAGGCCACATTTGTTTGCAGACCTTTAATTTTCAATCTTTAAAATAATTTAATTCTTTGCTAATAGCTCTGAATTCTGTTTGCTTCTTAACTTTTGTATTTACTGCATGTGTTATTGCACTGAATGTTTGCTGAATTTCTCTTAACTGATGTTACATTGCCTTATTTCTTGTGAACAATGAAATAACGATAAGCTCGCTGTAACTCTAGAATTTCATAGTGTATATTTGCTTCACTAATCTCTGGCCTTTTTTGCTAATGCTGCATGATTGTTCAACCTGGGGTACCAGGACGCTGCATTGGGATACTGATCCATCAGTTCTTCAGCTCCACTCTGATTCCGATCTGGGGTATTGCATAGATTTCTTATATTCCCTCTTTCATGTGCTTATGGATAATAAGTATGAGCGTTTTTTCCTTTAAGACTTGTTGTTGTTAAGAAACTGTTTTGTAAGTAATAGAAATTCACTGTCCCTAGACTTAGCATGGTTTGCTTGCAATGGGAAATTTTTATATCATTTAATATACATTAGATGCTTATTTCTAATGAACACAAGTAAGTTTTGTTTTCTTTTGAGTCTTTCTTTGACAAAATGTAAACTTTAAGAAGTCATTTATTTAAAATTAGAAGGTTAGCATGACTGTATTTAAAAACAGAGCAACTCCCATCTTTTCTTACAAATATTTTTATAAAAGCTGTAGCACTAGCTAAAACCTGTATTGTGCACTAAGAATTATGATTCTGCCCACCAAAACCTTTCTAAAGGAGTTACTCTTTGCTTTTATCTTGGGAGAGGAGTGGATAATAAGAAACTAAGTCTGATATAGGTAAATTAATGGAGCATTGCAGTATTATTATAGTACATACTGCAATTAGGTTTTACAGGAGGCTACAAAGAATTAAAGTTGTGCGTGGTTTTGGAATATATTATGTGTTGTATGATGCTAGCTACATCTACCTTTGTTAAAATCAGAAAGCTCAGAGGTTTTCAGTATTGTACTCTGGAACAATGTATTATGGATAAATCATTTGTCCGTGTGAGTTCCAGGTCAGCCTGGCAGTTCTGCATTCTGAATAGTATCTTAGAGGTGGACAAAAAAGGGCAGCAAAGTTAAAAGACTAGGAAATTATTTTTCCTTCAGCATAACTAAGTTGGTTTTCAACCTTTAAAATCCTAGAACTGTTGCTGTACAAGCATGACTGTTGAGTAGATCTGTACCCCTGATAATACAGATGTATCATATATGTGGCAGTATTTTGGTCAAGCACAAAGAACAAAAATTTAAAATTGTATCCTAATGTCCAGATATTTATATGTGCATGTCTTCCTTTTTGTCACAGATGTATAAGTAGTTGCTGATTTTAAATAATAATGATAAAATAGTAGTCATAATCGTGTGACTTCTTCAGAGTTTCCACTGGATTTGACTAAGCAGTGCTGTGACATAATGACTTGAGTGTTATTCTAGGCAAAATGTGAAATAATAAAATTAAATGTTTTTTTTTCCTGATTTTTAAATTAATTTTGTTTAGACGTGGACCTGTTAAACTTGGAATGGCCAAAATTACACAAGTTGACTTTCCTCCTCGAGAAATTGTTACCTACACAAAGGAGACACAAACACCTGTTATGACTCAGCCCAAGGAAGGTGAATGATTAATTTATTACTACTAAGTTATTTTTGGTTTCTTTTAATATAATAATGATGACTGGCTGAATTAGAACTAGCACTTGTGATCTTGAAACTGAATAAGGTAAATGAAGGTTGATATGTGAGATAATTTATATGAATTCTATTACTAAATTTTTATAGGTTTTGCTTAACTGTTATTGTCATTCTGCATCTCTTTTAACATCACTCTTGCTACTAATACGTGGTATTTTCACACTCCTAGTAAATGTTCAGATGAAACACTGAGTTGCTTAATTAGCTGACAGCTGATAAATTAATGGGATATATTTTGCATTTATGACATTTAAGAGTCCACACACAACTTGGCACATGGAGAACAGGGAGGTGATTTGAGGCAATTGGCATGGCTTCAACAAGGGCAACTCCTGCCTGACCAACCTAGTGGCCTTCTACAATGGAGTGACTACATCAGTGGACAAGGGAAGTGTTACACGTTGTCTGTGTGGATTTCTCTCAGGCCTTTGACATGATCGCCCCCAACATCCTTCTCTCTAAACTGGACAGAGATGGATTTGCTGGGTGGGCTGTTAGGTGGATAAGGGATTGGTTGAATGGTTTCATCCAGAGGTCAACGGCTCAGAGTCCTGGTGTACAGCAGCGACAAGTGATGTCCCTCAGGGGTCCGTACTGGGATCAGTGTTATTTGTTATCACCATCACTGACATACAGAGGGATCGAGTGCACCCTCAGCACATCTGCAGGTGACACCATGCTGAGTGGGGCAGTTGACATGCCTGAAGGTTGGGATACCACCCAGAGGGACCTGGACAAGCTCAAGAAGTGGCCCAAAAGAAAGCCAAACATATCCTGGGCTGCATCCTCAGCAGCATGGCCAGCAGGTCAAGGGAGGTGATTCTGCCCCTCTGCTCTGCTCCTGCATCCAGCTCTGGAAAGGGACCTTGCCACAAGGGCACGTGGTGACTGGACAAGGGGCAGTGGCTTTAAACTGGAAAAGATTAGATATCAGGAGGAAATTCTTTACTTTGTGGGTGGTGAGGCACTGGAACAGGTTGCCCAGAGAAACTGTGGTTGCCCCCTCCCTGCATGTGTTCAAGGCCAGGTTGGATGGGGCTTGGAGCAGTCTGATCTAGTGGAAGGTGTCCCTGCCCATGGCAGGGGGGTTGGAACTAGATGGTCTTTAAGGTCCCTTCCAACCCCTAACATTCTATGAATTTACTCAAAGGCTGTGTATCCTTACAACAAACTTTGCAATTATCCCCCCCCCCATTTCTTAAGAATTTTAATTTTTATACCTGAAGCTTACACTTTGAGTTTTAAAAGAAGGAACTAATTTATTTATAACTTACGCAGTTTCTGTTTTCAGCAGTTGAACATAGGCTTTCTTTCAGTCATGACTGGTTTGCTTTTCAAAAAATAAATTTTTCCAGAGAAAATATGGTTGGCTAGCAGATTTGCTTTTCAATGTTGAAGCACTTGAATTTATCTGCAAATGAAAGTATTAGTCTTGACCTAGCTTGTGTGTAGTTCTACAACAAAATCTCTTGGTTGTTTAATACGACTGACTTTGAGTATGTGTCTATGTTAGCAATTTTAGGACATACTTAAAAATTTGCATTTTCCTGCTCTTTGGTGTGTGAACTTTTGGGTGTTTATGCAAGAATACATCTTTGAAACTTCATTATTCAGTGAGCCAGAGGATATGATTTTTCTCTAACTGTGTTTCTTTTCTATTTTTTTTTTAATCTGTATCCCTGCACAGGTAGGTGTTTGGGATTTTCCTGCTTTCGTTTCTCCCATGCCCTCAACGTTTCCTTTCTCTAACCTGTCAGTTCTTTTTTCCTCCCCTCTGTCAGGTTCATGGAATCTGAAGACTTAGTTCATAGTTTACATATTTGAAGAGTTTTACTTCTGCTGCCTGCTGACAGTGGAAATTGCTTGGGATTGTATGATCTGAGTTTCACAGTAGATAGGCTGTAGCTGAGGTTTACTGTAATGGAGTGGAACAGTGGTCATCTCTGTTTCTGCATTTACCAGAAAGCTGTCTCAATACATGTATTGTCTCCTCATCCATTCCACCTTACGAATACTGATTTCTTGAGGGCCATCATAAATTTTTTTACTGTATTTATTTTGTGTTCTTCACAAAATTCAGAGGTGTCCTTTCATCATTTCAGTGTTGAGGGTCTTGTTAAGGTCTATCTTAAGACTACCTGAATACATTCATAATAAAGCTCTATGTTCCCATTTTACAATGATATCTGAAATAGGATGTAGGTTTAAAAAAAAGAATAAATCATGCTGCATACAGAAAAAGAGTTACTAGGTAAGAGATTTTTGTTGGTGGAAGAAAATTTTAAACTCTTTGAAACAATTTACAAAAGCAATATGCTGAATTTACAGGGTGCAATTAGATAAGTTTAAATTCTGTAAAATATATCTTATTGATTCTTATTTCTTCTCACAGTCTGAGTTGTGCTTACTTATTTGAGTGCATATACTGTAAACAAAAATAACCTTGCGAAGTACACTTGAAAGTGGAGCTTGCAGCTGAACATACACCTGCAGTATCTCCCTTATACAGCAGCAAGTTGCATCTGAGCTAGGTTAGCTCAGTGTTCACAGGGTCTTATAAAGTGAAGTGAACTGGACCCTTCTTAATATATCTTCAGATTTTAAAATGGTGTTGGAGCTGTGCTTTTGAATAAGGAAAATAGAAGCAGTTTTATTAGATACGTGCTGCAGTCATTCTGCGTTTAGGTCCACTTGTGCTAACACTTGGGTTTGGTGGGGGAGCACAAACCAGCACACGAAATAAAACCAACAAACCCACAACAAATCACTGAACTAAATAGTTCTCTTGGTTTCAGTTCTGTGTGCTACAGTGGTTATGTAGTTACATTGTAAGCTGAGTTAGGAAACATTCAGACTACAACCAGTCTGTCTGGTGGGACAGATAGGAAGTAGAAGTAAACTGGTTTTCGATTGAAACCATTTCTAGTTGTTACGGAAATATTTGTGGCTACACATACCAAGTGAGTTAAATAGGAGAGACTTCATGTCCTCAAATAAAACTTGGCATTTGGAAATGCCTGTTTTGGATTCATGAAACAGTTAAATTAATTTTGAAATGTGACAGCTTCCTTAGGAGATGAAGACATTTAGTGTTCTAACAGTTCTCACAACTTCCATTATTTTATTGCAGTACTAATATGTTGATTTATTATGACCTCAAAGTATTTGAGAAACTGCGTTAGGAAGATTGATTCTTCTGTATTATAAAACAATAAAATTGGGATCTCTCCTAGAAATCAGTTAATCCAAAGAAAGATGGGTGTATAGGGGAATATGATTTTGCTCATCTGTCACAATTAAGGCTTTCCAGGGCTAACTGGATACTTGCTACTTAGTGCTGCTGTACAATTCTGTGCATGTGCAAGTGCAGCTGACTGCAGACAGTATTATTGCATTAACTCCACTCTTTGAGGAATAATTGTCTGCTAACATCTCCAAGACACAGAATTAAAATATTAAGCAGAGTAATGAAAATATGATGTATAGGATTTGCTTCTTGGATGCTGGTACGGTGAATGCAGGATTTATGAATTTTAATATTTTTTAAAGAAATAATTGCCCGTTGTATATTCATGTATGATCCTTCTGGGTCCCTTCCAACTCAGAATATTCTGTGATTCTATATTATCTAGTACATGCCTTAAATGTACAGAAATACAGATAGGAAAACTTGATGTGAAGACATTCGGCTTAACAAAAGCCACCCATTTCACAGATGATTTAACTTTGATTAACCTACTCTGGAGCAACAGATTACTCAGACAACTGGAACTATACTCTACAGTGTTATTGCTAGGTGCAGCCTAATTTACAGCACTGCTTTTCTTTCTGTCTTGCCAAAATACATCACAATTTTGATGTTAACTCAAAGTAAAAATTCAGTGGTTCATTAAATCTGTTTTTAGCATTCATTGACAAGACATTTGTTGCTATTAAAGATTGCATAAAAATAGCAGCTACTTTACTGCTCAATTTGTAACCTTAGATCCCCTGATTGCGTGTCAGAAACAACATGGAGTTAATCCCTTAGCATATTATAATGAATATTCATCGATATGTTGATGTGACATAGAGTCCCATTTCTTGTCTTCATGGCCCTCTGATTTTTCCAAGTCTTTGCAGCCTTTTTTTAATCTGAAATCATATTTGGTACACTGACAATTGAAGTGGCTTAAAATGCCAGTAGATACAGTCAATAATGAATAAGGCAGATGCAGTTAGGGAGTGCCCTTAAGGTTTCAAATTTTGGTAGCTGACTTTTAAATAAATGCAGTGCACCACTGTATCATGGGTTCTTGACTTACTAGATTGGAACTTTTTCAGAAATAGTATGTCCAATGTTTCTCTGTTCGCTGGGTGCTATATTATTGTTAGGCTAATTACTTGCAAATTCTGGCATCTGGCCTGCTATTAAATTCAAGATGAAGGAGAGACAGGAAAAGTAATTAAAACAAACATTTCTTATCTCGTTTTTAGTCCAGCAGCTTAATGGTGCCTTTTTTGTGAACTGTGAGAAAGCTTCCTGGGTTTGGAATAGAAAGCAGTTTTGGATAATGAGGTCAAGAACTTGTATATTTGGGGATTTTTTTTTTTATTATTATTTTGGGGGTTTTTTTCTCCACATCCCTTAATGAGAAAGTTTGGATGTGACTCTTCTTTAGAGAGAAGGTTTTAGATTTATGCAGTTACAGATAAATCAGTGAGATGACATGTTCAATTTCAAGTCTGATGCTTTGAGAATATTAAAATAAGTGCTGTATCCTGCATTTAAATGCAGAAATATCAGCTGGCTGTATGCAGTGAAAGTACTATAAAGGAATTTAGAGCTCTGTGTAATATATGCCATTTATGTTTCAAACATTAAAAGGCAGGAGCAATCAACTATATGATCTTTTGAATAAAATATGTAGATTAGAAGGTCATATAGCACTAAGGGGTTGACCATCTACGTTTGACAAGAATTTGACTCCTGTCACTGAAAATGGTACTTAGAATCAGTGTAGTATGACTAATGGGGGGTTGGGCTGAAATTTCTAATTTGGGACTTTCAAAGCTAGAATAATGTATCCAGGGTGACCCAAAACCAAATTTCTAAATTTGAAGGCATCATTCAATTCTGCAAGATTGATTGGCAGGGCAAAAAAGAGGGGGATTTTTATCCAAGTGGCTGTAATTTGAATATATGATCCTGTATGTGTTGTTCAAAGTCATGTGTGTTAACTCATATTACATTTTTTAATTAATCATTGTTCACACCTGTAGTTACTTGACATTAAGAATTCCCTTCTTTGAAATGGCCACACGTTATACAGTTTTCAGGTTACGAGTCCGCTGTACATGCGGGTCCATCGAAAAAGGAGCAGTGTCTTTCTGTTTCTTTGCGTGATTATTTTGCCCAAAAAAGCTTTCATTTTTTTTAAGTAGCACAAAAGCTGTAATTGGCATGCTTTGTAAGGAAGTGTCAATGTGCAAGAGAGTGGAGATCACTAAGAATTCTTTTACGGGTTCTTTCCCCTTTGCACCACCGCCTCCTCAGCAGGGTCACTGAGATCACTAGCTTTTCTTGAAATGGCCATTTTCACTGGCAGGTGCATTATACCCTGTATTTTCAGATTGTTTTTCCATTCTGAATGTTTGGCAGGTTGATTGCTCTGGCTGCATTGACGGAGAAAGGGCTGACAAATGCGGTTGGGCTGGCTGAAAAGACAGTGATTACTGTTTTCCTTTGTGGCTGATTGAGGCCCTTGAAAGGAAAGATTTTAACCTTCACCATTTGGTTCAAAAGTATGAGCATATATTGAAATCATTCATGCCATTTATCCTAGTTCTGTAAACTTGTCAGAACATAAAAATCGCTCAATTTCAAGTAATGTAGGATTGGCATACGTCATTATCATTTTGATTAAGTTGGAGTTTGTATTATTGTGTGCATTATACAGTGTCATTTAAAGCTTTCTTTCCTGCAGGTACAGTTATATTTTTATTGCCTATACTATGGAGTTAGAAAGATTTTCAGACCTCTTTAAACCTATCACTATGTGTGTGGTTTGGCAGCTGGTATGGCCTACAAGCTGTATTTTGTTTGCAGGGTAAAGGCTTGTCTGTAGACCTCCTGGAGTGCTGGTAATTGCACAGGCTTGCCATTGGGGAAAGACATGATTGGAAGCAGTCAGGCAGAAAAATGTTGTGCCATCCCATTGCCACCTCATAGCAGAGAGACAATCCTTGCAGTACCATCTGGTTGTTGCTATCTAGTCAGCTGGCCTGGCTGCTGGGACCATGGCTTGGCAGCTGGTTCCCATCCCTTGACCACCCCTTTTTTTTTAAACTCTTTTTGTGTGCATGCATGTGGATTTCGGTTTTTTTTTACTTTTTGTGTTAGATAACTTTGAACATGGGTCAGGGAGATGGCTGCAACAAACAAGCTTAGTCCCTGTTGAATACTGTCTCATTACTTGTGATGAGGCATGCAGCAGTCTCCTGCTGCCATTCCCTTATAAGCAGATGATGTAGCTATTTCACCAATAAAAACAAGTCTTTTCAGAAGCTTATTCTAGAAAGTGGATGAAGAAAAGCCAGAATATCCCACAATTCTGAGTAATTTAAAGGTATTTTCTGGTTTACAGGATTCAAAGAATAAAATGTAGTAGAAATGCAGAAAGTGCTGTAAGCCTTGTCAGCGTTCCTGAACATTAACATTTTATGTTATTCATTGCGGTTAGGGAAAACACATTTTCCTGTAAAGTTCTCATTGCCAAACATGATACAGATAATGAGACTTGCATCTAGAATGACAGAAAAAATGTAATCTCTCTGCTATTATCTTTAGCAAAATTTGCCTCTCAGAATAGCAACCTGAAAGCTAATGTAAGCCATCTTCATGCCATGTGCAGACCCATTAGACTGATGGTTTCAGATCACAAGTAAGCAGCTGCTCTGTAGACTATTTTAGACATTTGATTTTTCTTTATTCCGTGGCATTAATGTGTCAGTGTGTTACACAGAACATGCCTCCACCGCATGGCTGCGTGTGGAATCATAAATGCCTGTAAGACAGATTTCCACTTTGGGTTCTTTACAATTTCCTGCGTGTCTTACTTCAGTTTATGCAACTACATAACTCAGTGCCAGTAAAACCCGGGTGTGGACGGTATTCCGATGATATTTTGGTTTGTGATAATGTTATCCTTGGGACTACATTTTACAAATGCAACCATTTTAAGCTACATGATACCATTTTACATCAGCTTATTTCAGATTCATATAGAATGTTACTGTTCCCCTTTAGAAACACTGCTGGTCTCACCATAATGTTTCTCCTTAGATGAGGAAGAGGAAGATGATGTGGTTGCACCAAAACCATTAGTTGAACCTGAGGAAGAAAAAACATTAAAAAAAGAGGAGGAGGAAGAAGGTACAGTTCACCTCAAGATGTTCTGCGTGTGCTGTAAAGAAAGTCATCAATACATTTTTAACTTTTTGTTCCATTAATTTAAAATTAATTTCATTGTTAAATACCAATTAGCCAGCAAAACACAAAGTTCAAAAATTATTAAAAATCATGATAAATACTGTTTTTCTTTCTTGAAAAGAATTGGTGAAAGCTTGCAGTCCAGAAAATGTCTGTATAAATTTTTTTCAGCTGCCCCTCATGAACTCACAGAGGAGGAAAAGCAACAAATTTTGCATTCTGAAGAATTTTTAAGTTTTTTTGACCACTCCACAAGGATTGTTGAAAGAGCCCTTTCTGAGCAAATCAACATTTTCTTTGACTACAGTGGAAGAGACTTAGAGGACAAAGAAGGGTAATGTGAATGTTGAATACTTTTCTGTGAATGTCCAATACTTTTAATTGAAAATGTGATCTAAGATTAATATCTCCTAATTGTCTTTATAGAGAGATTCAAGCAGGAGCAAAACTGTCCTTAAACAGGCAGTTTTTTGATGAACGTTGGTCAAAGCATCGTGTTGTCAGTTGTCTGGACTGGTCATCTCAGGTAAAAAATAATGCTTAAATTAAACAGTTGACTTTGTAAATTGTTGCAGTTCTGTGCATTTGACTCCCATAAAAGCACAGTTGATACAGGCTGTATTTCTAAATGTGTTCCTTATGTGCTCCATGGTTTGCAAGAAGTAGACAGAGCTGTTAATCTTTTGTGAAAGGTAGCAAAAGGTTTGTGTTGTGAAGAAAGTTGGTTTATGGACTGCTTTGTAGATGTAACTCAGCGTCACTTAAAAGTACCAGAGTTTTACAGTTAAAAGCAAGTTATGATGAAAGAACAAGACTAATGTGTATGTTAATTCTGTTTTAGGAGCTAAATTAGCAACAATTGCTGTTTTAACTGACAATTTTTCATGCCTTTATAATGCAAGGTGGTTTTTAAACCCTATTTTGGCAAAAGAAAACAAAGATTCTAGGATTACCTGGACCATTGGCCAGTCATCTTGCTTACTTTGAGTCTTTTTTGCTTACCATGCAGTATCCAGAATTACTTGTAGCCTCTTACAACAACAATGAGGATGCACCTCACGAGCCTGATGGAGTGGCCCTTGTATGGAATATGAAGTACAAGAAAACTACCCCAGAGTATGTCTTTCACTGCCAGGTATGATTCTGTCTTGGGAGGGATTTTATGTTGATGAATTTGGACAAGTACCTTCCTTATGTTTGTCAAAATAATAATTTCATTGGGCTGGAATTCGCTTTAACCGCATTTATTTGCCAACAGCTGTTGATAGCTAGAGACTTCAGTTGAGAAATACTATTCTGTTTCAGAATTTCTGACATCATTCAGAATTCAGTCTTGTTTGAGAACTCATTTTCTGGTTTTATTTAGAAAACAGGAAAACTTTCTTGCGTAATGGTTGAACCACAAAGGTTTGCATGTAGGGGGCTTGAGTGGGATTGTAAACTACAGCTTAGTTTACTGAATAAAATGAAGACAGCCTGAGGAAATGGAACGAGGGTGAAAACTAGAAACATATGCATCAAGAAGAAGGCAGATGGAGGTTTTCTAGAAGTTTTTTGAAAGATAAAAACATGCAAATGTCTTCCGTTATGCCAAGCCCAAGATATCCACGTTTTTTCTATCATTTTGGAAAATTACAGTTGAATCAAAATTTAACCTCATGTTATCACATTGCTGTCAAAGCCCAGATTGCAAAAGTAACTCTGTTATATCAAAATGTATTTCTACATTCTCTAAGAAGTAATGACTACAGAATGTGGCAAAACATTATTAAAATCTTGTGTGTTACGGGGCCTTCCTTTGCTAATAAACTATGCTAGGAGGAATACAGATGTATGCATGTGAAAGAAAAGAGGAGGAAAACTTCATTTTATAATTATAAATTGAAACAAAAAGACTGTTGAGGGGTTACAAAGGGTGTGTGAATCCTTAAGTAATTGGGCAGTGAAATAACGTACTGAATAAATTTAGGCAAAGAAGTTGTTCTGATATTTCGCCTCATTTCCTTTGGTTTTAAGACATAATGTCATTGACTGATAGGATGTGTATTTTGTTGTTTGTTTTTCTTCCTTTCAGTCAGCAGTGATGTCAGCTACATTTGCAAAATTTCATCCCAATCTGGTGGTTGGTGGCACATACTCGGGCCAGATAGTGCTGTGGGATAATCGCAGCAATAAGAGAACCCCAGTGCAGAGAACGCCACTTTCAGCTGCTGCTCACACGGTAGGAGGCGAAATGCCTTCATGGACGGTGCCCTGTTGAGATGTGTTTGATGTCTAGGAAATTCTCTCCAGTGCACTTGATTGGCAATGCTTAAATGTTTATGTCCATATTTTGCCACTTAGGAACCAGGCTATTCATAAAAATCAGAGTGTCAGAAGTATCAGTTTTATAGGGGAGTGTCATTTGTACTTTTGATTGTGATCAATCTTTTGCGCTTTGTTAAAAGGCAAAGTTGAATGTTTTACTGTACGTTAATTATATCAGAACTGATTATTACCTGTAAATTCTTTTTTGATAATATTTTGTTTCTTAGCACCCAGTGTACTGTGTAAATGTTGTTGGGACCCAGAATGCTCATAATTTGATCAGTATCTCAACTGATGGGAAAATATGCTCTTGGAGTCTGGATATGCTTTCCCAGCCACAGGTAAAATAACTTCGGATATATATAATATCTATTCCAGATTAATATTTTATAAAAAATTCAGTTGATCTAATAAACAGTAATCAACATTTTCCCAACACATAGAATTAAGGTAGCTTGATGTTTGATAAAATGTTTCCCTACCTGTGGAATCAAATGTTTTCTGTTGATTCTTTCATATATTTTTGGTATACTTGTGTTAGTGGTGAACAGAAATGTAGTAAGAAAACTTCCTTATTCCTGCCCAATCTATCCAAGTAAAATAAAAAGAAAACCCTCCTATTGTGAAATCTAAAGGATTTTGTAGGTGTTGATATTTCTTTTTATAAAGTAAGTTGCTGATATTTTCACTACAGGATAGCATGGAGCTGGTTCACAAACAGTCCAAGGCTGTGGCTGTTACCTGCATGTCTTTCCCTATTGGAGATGTCAACAACTTTGTGGTTGGCAGTGAAGAAGGTTCAGTGTACACTGCATGCCGTCATGGCAGGTGAATACAAACTTTAATTACTCAAAGGAATTAAAAATAACGAAAGGATGAGCTCCTGCATGCTCTGCACTCAAAATTTTTTAAAGTTCATATTTTCTCTTTTGCACTGAAGAGTATCTCTGTCTGAATTCCAGTTCACTTTTCCCTGAGTAAGAGCTTCATTAAAAACAGAAATAGTTGGAATATTGAATTGGTATTACGAGTTGTTTGTGTTGATGAGGACAGCGTAGGTCACAGTGGTTTTATTCATTTGAATTGTAGCAGAACATTCCAAACTTCGTATCAGTTTTGTAGATAATTGTACAGTAACATCACGCACAAATCTTAAATTGGCTAGCTGTTCTCCTGCTGTTCAATCTATTTTGAAATTGTCTGACTGTATCTTATCAATTGCTTTCTTAAATACAATTGAGTGTCCAGGTTTCATCTCAAATACATATCACCTTGCTGCACAGCTTTTTTGGTTCCAAAATACCCCAAATTGTATCACTTTTGTGTATCATCCTTCCCATCTGTTTCCCTCCTTTTTCATCACCCCTGATAGGAGGCTATTAGGGATATATTTTTACTGGTTTATGTCTGAACCTCGTGCCCATAAAGTATATGCAACTTCTCTTAATTTAATGGGAGTTTTATGCTTATTCCTGAGACTGGATTTTGTTCTTTGTATGAATTGAAGTTGTAGCTATTGCTTGGAGGACAATGTAGTTAATTGTGTGGACTGGTACTTGCTGAATGAGTCTCTTGTCCCTAGGATATATTTTGGCATGTAAGGTTAGTAGAAAATACATGTTGAACTTAAGGTCTGTTTTCAAGCCTGGTCTTCTGTGATCCTGCTGTGGTGAAGCCTTTTGCAGTGGGGTAACATCCATATAAGGCAGCAAAACCTTCTTGTGGCTGTATTTAAATTGCATTTCAGTGCTATCTCTGTCTGCAGATGTTTGGTTTCCAAATCAATTAACCTTGGTTGTATATTCTGAAACAGCAAAGCTGGAATCAGTGAGATGTTTGAAGGACACCAGGGACCAATCACAGGTATCAACTGCCATGCAGCAGTTGGACCTGTAGACTTCTCACATCTTTTTGTCACCTCTTCTTTTGACTGGACAGTAAAGCTTTGGACAACGAAGGTAACTTAGATAGTTCAGTGGTTTTCTTCGTAGCCCTTGACACAAGGTGGTGCTATAATGTAAGCTACTTAAGGAAGTTCACTAACCTGAAGTCAAATTGTGGGAAGTTCTGAGGTTCTTAGCTGCAGTCCTGCAAAGAGGAGACAGCTGATGAGCAAAACTAAGATTAACAACATAAAACTTTGCTTTCAGCTTGTACATCATTTGTATATTTCTGATCCATTCTTTTCACCCTTTTGCCCTTTGTTATCAACAGTGATTACAATGTAATCAAATGTAAATCATGTTATAAAGTCAGTTACCTCATATATTTATAAGGCAAATGTTTTGCTACAATTTTTTGGAGGTCTAAGGGACAGCACCAAAACTAATGTCAGTTAAACTTGATGAGGCTGACAGTTGAAATATCTGGCACTTCCATTGCCAGAATTACTTCTTTCTCTGTTAGTCTGATGCCCTGAGGAATGCAGAGCAGAGGAAGCAGAGTTAAAATCTCCGAGTAATAGTCACTGAATTATCATTGGCTTGAGTTACAAGATTCCTAAAGCATTACATTTACAATTTACAGTTGGCTTGCTATTGATTGTTTTATAGTAGCAGCCAGCAAAATGGCTGCATGCTTTGGAAAGCATACCTTTAATAATAAAAAGCATTTGTTTTTGGCTGATTTTTGTAGTGACATTTTTTTAAAGCAAGTCAAAATGCAAATCATTTTTTACTTATTGCTGGTAATGTTGTTGAAGTTTTGTATTTTGCTTTACCTGTTAGTTTTAAAATTTTGAAATGTGGGGTTTGGTTTATCACATTGTTATCTTTGCTTCTTTTCAGAATAACAAACCTCTCTACTCCTTTGAAGACAACTCGGATTACGTTTATGATGTGATGTGGTCTCCAACTCACCCTGCCTTGTTTGCCTGTGTGGATGGGATGGGCAGGCTTGACCTGTGGAATCTCAACAATGATACTGAGGTGAGAAGTCAGGTTAACAGTCGAATGTAGCTGGAAAATTGTTTGTACTCTTAAAAAAAAAAAAAGTCAGGAGTTTACCACAGTTTGGATTTTTTTTTTACCATAGCTTGTTTTTTGTTGTTGTCCTTAAATATTCTGTAGTTCCAGTAGTTTCTGTGTAGTAGATAGCATTCTTTGATTACAGGGTTACAAATGACTCCTCATAATGAATAACAGCAGTAATTAAATTGTTTTATGTATAACAAGAGAGCAAAACATCTCTTGGTGTAACACTGATCCATGTTGTGAAAGTGATTCTAGACGTCTCACCCTGAGGCCTTGTCAGCCTACAGCTTAACAGTGTGAATAAACCTGTTACCACACACCACTGGTGTTCCTGTTGCCACAGTAATACCACAGTGAAATACTGCAGCCATTTGTTTCTAAACTTAGGGAATTGAATGTTTGGTTTTCTGGTGTGGGCTATAAACTTCATTATGGTATAAATGTTTTCCAAGATTTGCGGGAGGTAGATCAGAGGAGAGACCTGACAGATACTTAGTACTTAAATTTCACTGTCTGAAAACTACATATAGAAGAAGGTTGTTAGGACCATATGGCAGCCTGTGGCTTTAAATTGGAAGTACCAGTTCTAGCCTTTTGGACAGGGCTTGACCTACCAAAACAGCTGATTTCATCCCTGTCCTCTGTCATAATCTTCCTGCGATCCCAGGGTGCCTTATCACTGCCTGAAAGTGGGCCTGTGCCTCCTGTTCTCACGAGAAGAGTGCAGATGTGCCTTTTGATAGCAGATGTTTGTACTTTGGCCAAGGGACAGATGTGTTGTTTTGGTCATGGCACTGGTGATAGCTTAAGGCCACTGAGGGTCTTTGTATTGTGAACAGAGTCTTTGATCTGTGTACCACGCACCAGTTAAAGTGTTGGGCACTTCTGAGGCAGCACAGATGGCCTAGGTGTGTTCTGTAATCTCTAGCTTATGGAAACCTGATGCATTTTTAGCAATGTGTTTCAAATTGGTACAGGTGCCCACTGCAAGCATCACTGTGGAGGGCAATCCTGCTCTGAACCGTGTGAGATGGACACATTCTGGGAGAGAGATTGCTGTAGGTGATTCAGAGGGACAAATAGTTATATATGACGTGGGAGAGGTATGTATGCCATGTATTGTGTGAAGTGTATTGCAAAACACTTGAGTTTCTTTATTTAGCAGCTTGCCTTTCACTTTTTCTCTTGTCACTGGAGGAATAATAATTAGGTTTAATTTGTATTTTTGAATTAATATTTCCTAGTGGTGTTTTATTTAAGGCGTTCTAGCATAACTTTTTCGCATGCTGTCATCCAGTCAAAAAGAAAAAGCTTTACTGTAAGGCTGGTGAAATAAGAATCAATGTTTTTTTTCCTAGAAATTTTATCTTCTTTGTGACTGTGGCACGTGTGAATTCTGCCCCTAGCTTGAGAAGTACCAAACAAAAAATTTTGCAGTGAAGCAGCCTTGATTTTGTTCTTACAGGGAAGCTGTTGCTACTGCAAGTATGTGTACTGCAGTAGTACATGACTAATTGAGGGGATGAGGATATAGCATATTCCCCTTTGGAGGCACTCTCAGATGGAGATACATAGCACAAGCTTATAATAATATCATTCTATACTTCAGTGCAGGAATCTCAAATTCTGCTTATTAGTTAGAGCTTTTGATGCTTACACTAAAATAAAGGTAAGCTTATCTACTGGAACCTCTTCTGAACATTGTTTAAGTGCTCTGTTCAAAGTGAGCTCAGCTTTATTTCCCAGTAGGTTTCAGTAACACTCTCTGTGTCACAGCAAATCGCTGTTCCTCGCGGGGACGAGTGGACTCGGTTTGGCCGAACGCTGGCAGAAATCAACGCCAACAGAGCTGATGCGGAAGAGGAGGCTGCGACCCGCATCCCGGCATAGAGCCTTCCAAACGGGCTGCTGGGCTGCACTCAGCAGTGACTGGATGCAGATCCTAGTGTCAGTTCATGTGTCAGTTCTAATCATAGCTTAAGGGAATATATGGATTCAACAATGGACTTTGAAGCATATTAAGATCACTGAAAATCAGATCCTGCATTGTTATGTTTTATATATAAATTACAAGCACATTCTTGGATTTGTGTAACTTTTAATACAGTTAACTTTGACTTTGCAAGGATCTTCTTTTGCTGAAACACTAACCTGGTATAAATTTGCTACTTGGCTTCTGTAAAGTCCAATTTGAAACAGTATCTTTCTCAAAAGTAAAAGTTCTGCTCCTAAAACTTTCTGTATTACGGACTAACCTTCGTTAGGTAGTAAATCTCTGAAGCATTCTTTAATTTGAACTCTTCAAATTACCCATTATATGCATGCATATGTTCCAAGTCTCATTTATATATAGATAAGCCTCAGACTCTGGTAGTGGGTAATATATGTGAATAAAAATTTGTCTGTAGTTACAAATTTACTTGATAATCAGACCTGAATTAATGAAAGACATATTTAATACCAATTTCCTTTTGTCTGAATTGGTGCATTAAAAGGTGAGACTGATTCATAAATAAATATTATACGAGCACTTATCAGCTGCCCTGACCTGTAATCTGTGTCCCTGCAGTAGTTTAAATTTTCTGGGAGCTGATTTAACTACACACATCACAGGGTTGTTTTCTACTCCCAACCACCCCTTACTGCCATGGCAATTTGGCCAATAGCAAAAAGACTTCTGTTATCAATTTTTTTTTTTCCAAAGGATAAGGAACTAGATTTTGACTTAATTTCTATAGCATGATGATTTGCATTCTGTTAACTACAGATGTGCTAGTAATTTTCTATACTAAGTTAAAGATTTTTATTATTATTGATTTTTAACATTTTTATTGAAACAAAACTTCTTAATGGCTTGAAACAGAATGGTTGGAATTTCTGCTAAAGATTACTTTTTTTTCTTAGCACATAAAGTTTTCTGTCAAGACTGGTTGCAGGGGGACTGTTGCTGTTGGGGTTTTCTTAAAGTAAATACTGTGAGTTGCACTAATTAGGCAGTAAATCAGTTTTGTAGTCTTTAACTTAGGACTCTACATTTATTCTTAATCTTTTAAAAGCTTAGCTTTTTGCCAGGAGAGCTGGTTTTATATGCTTAAAAATAGGAAATAGGTTTATATTCCTTAACCAGTTTATGTCCAGAAGTATTGTCATTGGTTTTTCATTGTTTAACTTTGCTGGTTTGGGTTTTTTCCTGTTTCTCCTTGTCTCAGTTCTGTTATGAGCCACTTACAGAGACACAGCAGTAACAGCAGTTCTGTCTTCAGAAAATTTTCTTGTTTGGTACGTCTGGAAATGAAATGTGTTTAGGCTTCCATTGGTGTTGGCATTTCAAGGGTGTTTGTCCCTCCCTTTTCAATGCAGCCAGGCCGCTCGGTTTGCAGACATTTACCCCGTGTGTTCTCAACCCTTCAACAGCAGCTCTGTTCAGTTGAGAAGCATGTGAGCTGTGTAAGAACAGGCACATCATGAGACGGTTTGTACCTTTAGGCACAGGAATTCTTAACAAGCAGAAGGTCTTGGTTTGATGGTTTTGGAGGGAGAGGGGGCACTTGGGTTTTTGGTTGGTTGTTCTTGTGGGTTTTTTTTCTGAGATTACTTTTCATTGAATAATACATTTCCCTCACACTTTTATTTTCAGAAATCCAGTAGATAAAGCTTTCTTCCAATGACTGTTGCTTACATGCAGGTCATATGGCATTAGTTTTGCATAGTTTCAGCCTTCTAATAATTTTCAGTTATTAAATTTGGTACTACTCAGTCTTTATTCCTGCTTGTGGTCCTCCCTCACAAATAGCTGAGTACAGATGAAAAATGTTGTAAAAGCCATACCTGCAACGTTGAGACCAAAAGTGATGCCAGATGCTGTAAATGATCATTCTGGGAGCCAAACTGTCCAGTTTTGGGGCTGTAAGAAATACAAATGCTGTTGCGCATTGTGAAGTCTCCTAAGGCCTTGATCAAGCCAGTCAACAAGCTGTGACTAAGATTAAATGCCAGTGGGTACCCACCATTTTTGTCTCTATTTAGAAAAGCACAGGACAAAATACACAGATACAGGAGAGAGTTCCCGTGAAGCCTGTCTCTACCCAGAAAACAGTACAGAACGAGACACTCCTTAAACACAACACAACAAATAAAGAAGGAAGCTGCCTAATGGGGTTATCTGCATTCATACTGCAGAACAGTGATCAGACTCCCAAGGCCAATGTCTTGTAACCTCTGGCTCACTAAATATTATTCAGCACCAAGGTAATTTTTATCTTCCTTATAGGCTAGAGCTGAAGGAGGGCTGGTCTGTGTAATGTTCAGTTCTTAAGAAGCCATTTCTTCATAAACTGACTTAATCCCTGATGAGCCTGCTGTCACCTAAGTAAGAAAACAGAACCTGAAATCAGTTTATACCACTTGGATATGCTCTACTCCAGGACGTTTAACCCTGTAAGAAAGATGTAAAACTTCAGTGAACAAGGCTGGAAACCCACCCATCTCATCTCTGGCTGGATGGACAGTGTAACTAATTGTCCTCCACAACAGCAGAAATCTAGACTCCCCTATTTCCTCTGACATTTTTGCATTTAAATATTATACCAGGGAAACTTTTGGCAGACACTAAGCCAAAAATAGTTCAAGCTTTCACTCTCTCTTCTCCTTTTACTTCCACTCACCTGTAAATGCAAACAATCAGTTTTGCATATAAAAATAATACAAAAGTAAGTAGGTTTTTCCCCCACAGCCTAACCTAATCTCATGGTAAAGCAATCTAGAAATAAAGAGAATGCTTTCAATTTTTTATAACAAGTTTTCTGTTCAGGAAAAAAAGGCACTCTGAGTAATAAACCCTGTAAAAATTCTTGAGTCTGTTAGTAACTGGCAAATCTCTTATTGTGTTTTAAATATGCTACCATAGAAGTAATATCTGTTGCACATTTAGAATTGCCATGGATTTTGAGAGAATTCCTTGTCATAAAGTAGTGCTGCAAAATAAAACATTGCATGTGCTCATCTAATTACTGTGTTCTCTAACACTTATGAGCCAGCACATTGCATTTTAATTCCTTTGCTGTACCTAGAGTGAACGGCATTCCTGCAGAGGCTCTGTCCTGTCCTGTCCTGCCCATTTATTAAATGGTGCATCTGACCTTTACATTTACTCTGTGCAGGGAAAAACAATCATGATGGACAACTGACACAAGTGTTTTTAAACATTTTATTGTCACGATTGTTAACAAAACACCCTCAAAACATCTGTACATTTCAAACTCTTTTGAACTGCAATACCCATTATATAAATGTGTGTGTATAGATGCCCTGATGTCTCTGTACAAAGATGTACAATATGTACAGTAACATTAAATGCAAGCTGTGCAAGGCAAAGTCTAGGCTACAGCTTCATGCCACTGGTTAAAACAAGGCAGAGGACCACAGCTTCAATCAGTTCCTTGTGTGTAAATAAATAAATGCAGCTATGTATGAATATTTGAAAGGAGCAATTAGATTTGCAAGCTCAGTTCAGCTAGAACACATGCAGCTGACTGGAAAAAATACAGCAGTACTCTTGTGAACTCTTTCCACTGCATCACTTTGTTCAGTTGAAACATCTTTTCAGGATTCAGCTGCTACTGTGCTTGAGCTGAGGTGGTCGCAGGAGCTCGAAACTTTGGAAGATATAAACCAAATTTATTTTCTATACCAGCAAACGTAGCTGTAGCAAGTCTGTATCCTCCTATATGTGCAGGGTTAACAGGAGGAAGATCTGAAATTCGAGTTTTTGGGGTAGATTCTGATCCAGTGGGTTTGCTGTGTGAACAAAGAAAAAAGGTCTTTGTGTTAGTCTAGATTTCATAAGGAAGGACTTTAAATAGACTTATTCAGGCTTAAATACTTAAGTCTTTTGTCTGAATATGGAAGACTGTTAAAGCTGACCTTAATTAATTGACTCCTATGGTGAAGTGAATGAGGTCAGACCACTACTTAATTTTAAATCAAACCCAAAACTGAAGTTACATTTTTACTGATACTTTTGTAAATTCTTTTAACTTCCAGTGTCATGAGGAAAATGGACAAAACTATGTTGCTACAATGGAAATATAAATTAAGTGTATTGAAATAAATATGAAATGGCCCTTTATCTCCTCATCTGTTTACAAGTGGCATGCAGGTTTCCCTCAATTATATAAGGATGGGGGGATTTTTTACATGCTGCAATTTTAAGTACAGGTGCTCAAAGTCAACAAGTTTTAATGGGTCCCATGCATGAAAAAGTCAGGGTTTTTTTTCTTTAAACTTGGCAGTTGTTTTGTGCAAGCTAAATAGCAAATACTTGACTTACAGGCCTCCAAAATCAACATAAAACCATCTCTGCAGAAGTTCATAAGTGACCAAAGTAACACCAAACTGGGGTGAAGATCTGAACACACGAGCTGTTAAACATTACAAATCATAGTGTTAAACAAATAAAACAATTCCTCAGGAGAGAAGCTAAACATTTTTAACAAGGTGTTATATGTTTTTCACTATCACACCTTGTAAACACTGCTCTGATTTGAGTCCTTAACAAAGCAAGTGCTAATTTGCAGATTTGGTGTCAGCCCTAATTTTTTTCTCACCTCCAGCTCCCTTCCACAAAGCCGAAGGGCCTTCTTCCATTAGAATCTTTCTGAAGCAGTCAATAACTCCACTGTATGTTGTCTGACCAGCGCGAGCTGCCACTTGCAGTCTTGTCTTGATGACATCAGCAGGGGTTACCAAAGAAGCAGCAGGCACACCTTTTAGAAGAAAACCACATTTAATTTGCACAAAGGATCTTGTAAAAGACGAAACACTTTCAACTGAAAAATACAAGTGCAAACTTTCATATTTTTTACAAGGCCTAGACATTCCAAAAAAAGCAGGTTCTTACTCCTGATGTTAATATAAACTGTCATGCCTGATACAATCGTTTTGAATTTCCTCTAAATTTAAAGGCTGTAACTGATAGTAAAAGAAATAAACTATAAAAAACCATTCTCAACATCTTCTAGTGGTCTGGCAGTAGCAGTAATTTGAAACAAGAAAAAACTGGCTATATATGTAATATATAAAAATTAGTTGTGCAAGTTTACTGTATTTGTTTATACTCTACGACATATTTTGCAAATTACATAGATGATTGATTTGGGAATTGAATCCTATGCATCCATTTGTTAAAGGTGTTGATGAGAAAAACTATTTAAAACCCCTATTCTACAGAAATATGTCTATACTGCTGTTTGGACTGTTCTGTAGGAGAATAGATGCTGCTTACTTCAGTAGGCAAGCCATAAAAAGACTGAGGACAATGAAGGTGTTTTACAAGTCTGCTTAGTACCAACAGCGTGATATTAGCCAACAGTGATGGAAGAACAAATCTCCACTTCCAAGGCACCACTCTTGGCTTTCTAGTCAAAGGAAAGGAGAAAGTTTTCAGAAATGTACTCCACAGTATATAACTGTGTTATCTGAGATATTTCTGAATACTTCTGAATACTGTAAAAACTTCATCCCCTTAAAAAAAGGAACCATCATCTGACTTAAAATTATGAAATTAATTTTGACTTCTGTTGAACTTTTACAATCGGTTAATATTGAATTAAAAATTTTAACAAGTCACTGACTTGCACAGGTGATGATAAAGTGTCTAAAGTGTCACTGACCAATTCAGGAGGTCTTAAAGGAAAACAGAAGCACTGTGTTTAAGCCTGCAAGCAGACAAAAATAGCAGTCATATGCAGGTTTTCCTTCTAGGCAGATCCCTTCAGACAGACTATTCTTGCCTGCTGCGTACACATAACAGGAATTCAGTGAGCAATTGAGAATTTGAAATTTGCAATTCAGAGAGGCAGATTCCTGTAACATGCTAGAAAACTAGGCCTGTGAGATCTACACACGTTTTTAACAGGGTTCATCACTTAGTATGAGCAACGCAGAAAACACTAATGAAACGAAGAGAAGCTGTGAAGTTTGCAGTCTAAAAAGTCTTACAGGACATACAAGTTAATAATATTTTTAAAATTTTGTATGAGTATAATAAACTAAATAATTTTCCATTTCTGGCAGTTCTGCAGTACTAAAGAATAAACAGGGCTACAAATCTGTTGGATGTTTCCTAGGTCTCCCTTCCCTCTGGCACAAGGAACACACCAACTGGCACAGAGCAGGTGCAGCCAAGCTCTGTATCAAGTCCGATACAGGGAACTGCTATTCACACACAGGCACTCGTGACTGATGTATATCTACAGTGATTCCTTACAACTGTAACAAGTAGCAAAGGGTCTTGCTCAGCCCAGTGGTGTTTCTGAACTGCAGATTCTGACACTGAATCATTCATGGTTGAGAGGCTGTGTGCAGATACCTGGTTTTCATCTGCTGAGCTTGTCCTTGGCAGCGCAGAATCTGGCCATCTCTATCTGCATGCTTAAATATCCACCACTATAGTTCCTACATCTAGTATTTCTATACCCCTTGCCATTTAGTAAAAAAAACTTTTTATCACTGCTGCATATTGTCTTTATACTAAATTTGTTTGAGAAGCTGTAAAATATTTTAAATTTCAGAGTATGGTCCTTCAGCTTCTTTACAAACTAATGCCCTATTTTCAGCAATTACATTTGAACAAAGTTTCTTTTCAGTTATTCTGGAATCCTAACCTGGGTAAGTCATTTTCTTCTTAGCTCTTATGATCTCTCATTTTATGTTCATCAAAGATTCAAATTAGCCTTCAACTCTGAGAGCTCAGTAACAAGTAAAACCCCATTGAGACAGACAGATCAAATTTGACTACAAGTTGCTGAGCTGCATTACGCTGTTTATCCACATTATGCAAATGTAATTAGCTCTCATCAAAATTACATCGCCTCCCACTAAGGATAACAGTGATCAAATTTAGATTAAATCAGATACAATGGTACAGTACCCTTCCTTTATATGGGGCTACTGAATGAATATTAAATATTACTCACTAAAAGAAGAAAAAAATTACTTTTAGGAAACATTCTGCAAAATTACCTGCAATGGCTCCAGCTGCAAGTAGATTAAGCCCTCCCACATGGCCACTTTCATCAGCAAGCATCAGTTTACTATGAGCATAAACCGGAAAGTAGATTGCAGAAAAGGGAATGTCTCTGAGGAAACATGCTTTGGCACCCTGACACACAGAAAAGAGACATAATGCAAATAAATTCTGTAAATAAGGCTAAAATTGATATCCAGCAAGCAGCCTGAGCCCTGAAAGTACAAACTCATTTGATCTACCACATAAATAACACAGAAAATAAAATGTCTCAGGAAACAGACGATACAGGGAACTTGAAAATAAGAACAAAGCATATCTAAACTAAGTGTCTGGAATAAGGAAGATTGAAGGTACATGTCTACTTTTGGTAAATTATACACGACATCAATCCTGACATCGGTACTTAGGATAAATACTTCTTACACACTGTGTGTCCAAAGGCAATGAAGGAAGTGGCAAAGATCAGTCCTTATGTCTTTCTGACAACCAGGGAAGCAGCAAGACAAGTCCCTGCAGGCCATTTTTTCCACCTAACACAAAGGCACTACTAAAATACCAGTGAGCACTGTAAGACCTCACACTGATCATCTGGTTGACCAAAGAAGCTGCACTGGAAGGGTAGCAAAAAACGCTGCAAATTGGGTGCAGTTTAATAAGGAAATACAATGGTCACAGATCTCATCTACCAAATTCAAAACAAAAGCTTCAACTCTAAAAGTAGATGTGCACATTTTTATAGTATTATTGCAGGTCTATGGGCAAATCACATAAAGCAATGGTTTGTAAGTGCACAGCTAATATAACTGCTGAATTTACGTATTATCCTTGCACTGGCAGAAGATACACTCTTCCTTGTTTAAGGAAACTAATAGCTTCTGCTCCATTACACCTGATCTGTAATGATGGCAGTAAGTATACCTGCAGGGAAGGAATCTGTTGACTGGCATTCTGCTGAAGTACCATACAGAACGGGCTTTTTTCAGTGGAATTTATTGACAAATCCCACCACTTAACTTCTTAAAAATCTGAATCCTACTAAACTTCACTACTGTTTCACTGCCATCAAATTATTAAGACAAAGAGAATATCCTGCTGCAAAGATAACAATAGAGATACAGAGATTCAAAATAAATGTAAGAAAAACGCACAGGGAAAGCTAAAGAAACTTTTCACAAAACCCCACCAAATGAAATGAGCAGTGCCAGAAGCCAGCAGGTCTGCAATACAGGACTCCCTGTAGCTTGGCATAAAAGCCCAAAGGATAGAATGGGGGAGTATTTTTTTGTATCCCACTGCCATTAATATAGAAGTGAGTTTTCTTCAGTTTTCCACTGTGGGGCTGCCCTGCAGGAAGCAATTGGTTTTAAATTCAAAAGACGTCTTTGTTTTTAACAGTTTTTGTTTCAAAAATATAGAAGTTTAGCATACAACGATAAAGGCACTCAAAGCAGGAGTACGTACCTTATAAAGACCAAGAAAGCCTAAATCTTTTATAACAGAGAGGGCACTGACTCTGGGTCCTGTAGTAATTTCTCCTGCTACCTGCAACCGAATCTTTACAATCTCCAGAGGATTAGTGAAGATGACCTGGGAAGCTCCTGCCTGCAAATGCAAGGAAAAAGAAAGTAAATTGTGTTACTAGAGCATGTGGTGACATACTGACTTTTGCAAGGTGATGAGTGCCTTCACTTCTCACTGCATTAGCTGATATTCTTATGTAAAAATATATGAGAGAGATTTAATAAAGCACCTGCTGGAAGTTAAAAACCCTGGATCAGAAATCATGGGTTTGTAAATATAGATTTTTACATTTATATTTTTATAGTCCCCTGAGATGAATTAATTCAGTTTGCCTCTACTTTCCTCCTTGACATCACTTTCTAGAATTTAAAAGTCTATCAGATATTACAGGAAATACTAAACTAAAATAATCATTAGACTTGTGCTACTAGAGCATCAAATACACATAAAGACCTTATGTTTATTCAATAATAATCCATCACCAATGTGTAGATGTGCTATTTGCATTTGGAAGTGATGCTGTTTAAAAGGTAAATTTGCATTTAACAGTGTAATTTTAAATTATTAGAAAAGGTGTTTGGAGTTTTGTTTAGCAGTCTGTAATAGTCCTAAGTGGAAACAAAATGTAAAATTTAAATAGGAAGACTAACATTTCAAAATATACTAGACAGAAACAGGAGTAATATCCCTCTGCTGAGAATGACAGATTTTACTTGCAGGAAATACTCTGTGGGCAGTGTTGAAGGACTATCCTAGCAACAGTGTTGTAAAGCTGCTTCTGATTCTGCACTTTAACCAAAGACTTTCAAAGAACTGCATTTCAGGTTTGAGAGAGATTCAATCTGACAGTTTGTTTTCAGAGTTTTTAAACCTGTTTAAAATGACATGTTCAGATTTCTCCCTGGTTTGCTGTAGGTACTACCATTCACTTCTTCAGAAGTGTGTGGTTCATCACAAACCAGCTATATTTTACTAAGCTTGTTATCCTCCCCTCTTCCTAAGCCACCTTTTTTCATTTAAAAATTAAACCTACTTCCTTAAAATTTGTGGCATATAACCACTTGAATACGGCCAACTTTAAAAATGATTTCTTGCACGATATAAAAGCTCCTCTTAATTCTGATCTATTCCTCCAACCCATCAAATTTTAGTGAAGTAAATAGATGCAGAACATCTGCAATTAAAACGTTTTACCACTTCTAAATTGCCCAGGAAATAAACTCTTTTTGTGATGCTGGGGGTTTGGGAGGGGGGTGTGCATACAGGGGTGTGGCAAAGTAAATCCAATAGTCTGATACAGCACCTCCTGGACAGCCTGCATGATGTTCTCTGCTAATCAATTCACAACTAATGAACACCAACCCTTTCTGCCTTTAGCACAATCTTCTCTCTCCAGCAGCAGGCAGAATAAATTTGAGATTAGCCCTGATGCACAGTTTACAAATTGGCAACCTGGATTACTCTAGCCTAGAGACAAAAGAGCATTGCAAACTTCATCAGCTCTTACTGAGAATGACCCAGCACCTCAGCAGTATCTATGGGCTGGGGGCAAGAAGCATCAACACCTCCACTGACCAAGCATCCCATACTTCACTGAGCCTTTACTGAGCACTGACAGCCTTTTATTGCAAGCCCTGTTTATAACTTCACTCAATATTGACATTTAAAATCATCACTGCAACAGCTTTATTTAAGCACCTTGACCCAAACAGTGGGAGATCAACCACTGCTTTTGATAAATTATCTCCACTGTAGTAATTACTGTCTTTAACACTTCCCACTCAAATAATCAGTCCATACAGTTAATCTTAATTTTATTCCCTCCCTTCTTCACCTCTCTGAAAGCAAATCAAAGCCTATGTTTTTGTGGACATTTGTTGCAAGCATTGGGAAGATCACCAGAACTCCCAGACCAGCCAAAGTGATTCCCATCTTCTCTGTTCCTTGGATTTACTGCATTGTTTACTCAGTTATCTGACACCACTCATGTCCAAAGGCATTCTTCAGACTCTCTTTACTTCTCATCTCACCTTTTCTTTTCCAGTTCACAAACACCTATGCATGCAAGATGAAATGTCTGTCTTGCGAGGCAAAGTTCCAATCTAAACAAAATTTATAAAAGTTGCATCTGGCAAGTTTTGTTAAACAACTAAATTTTTTTGTTCGTACTGCATTAAGCATAAAACCAATTTCAAATGTTTAGCATTTCCTTGTATCATTTTAAAAAATAATTTTGGTAGATAAAATGTTAAGCAGTGTGTTCTGGCTACATAATACGATGGACCACACAAAAAAATCCAAGTAACTTTAAATTGCAACACTAAGCTAGAAATTCACTCCTTCTAGACAATTACCAGCTACCTACCTATTAAATATGTATTATTTGTTTACATGTATATGTGAAATTCCATTTTTTATTTTAATGTTAAAAATTAGCACATCCTGCAGAGCAGCCAAAATAACTCTTCCTATTTGCCTAACACCTACCACAGAAACACAAATAGGCCAATTTGTAAACATTTCTATTTTCTGCCCTGAATTCAATCTTCCTGCAATTAACATTTTCCTCTCCTAGGTGCACAGCTGCCTACCTTTCTGTTAAAATCAGCCATGGCCCCCTTCTGATATAGAAAGTAAAAAACTCTGAACACAATACATTTTAATAATTTAGTAGCAACTCTAATTAGACATACAATGTTACAAATTCTATATAGTTAATACAGAAGTATGTATTCCAACAGTATTAGAGTATGATTTGGTGATCAGATTATTGAGCAAAATAAAATACAAGGAAAACTCTATGCTTATATTATCAGTAGAAAACACATTGGAAAGCTCTTTAATTATGTCAACACTTTGAACATTGAGTATTTACGGTGTTGACAGACTTCTCAACAGGCAGCTTTCTCAAAAAGAGCTGTAACTACCTAGATACCCAGTTAAATACTCCCTGTTAGCAATATGTCCTTCTGTCCAAGTCTTGACTTACGCTGTTTTACTTGGAGCTTGGCAAACTTTTCTGCCCAGCAGTGATTTGATTCACACGAAGAGGAGCGCTGCATTCAGTGGAGTGGCACAAATGAGGTAGGTCCCTCAACGGATCGCAAGTACAGGCAGGACAAGCATTGACTTTAATACAGAACACGTAACACAAGAAAACTCACTTTTTCACTGTGTATTTTTTAAAGAATGAATGCAAGGGTTGTTTTTAGTTTGTCAGTGTTTTCTATTTAAGTAAAAGGTAGCCTGTCTATCTGACAAAGAACGTGTGAGGCAGAGGAGAGTGCTGCCTTGGGGAGCAGAAGAGCACTCTGCAGAAAAGGATGCAGAGGAAAATGACACAAAGGATCTCCAAATAAAAATGAACTGGAAGCATGTAGGTTTGCAGTACAAATCTCCACGCTCCTGTGCAAATCATTAGCAATCAGCATCATTCTTTTTTCAAAGTCTCTTACTTCAGCTGTCAGCTATGTATGTTAAATACATGTGCACGCGTATATGCACACAGAGGTATACACTGCAGTCCTTGAATTGCTTTAGGAGATGGTGCAGTACATCTAGATTCCTCTCCCATAAAAACCTCTCTTCACACATAAATTGCAAGAGACACTTTAAAAAAGGTTGACAAATTTGTTTCTGAATGGAGGTTATTCATACACATCAAAAATACCAGTAATAAAAGCTTCTACTTAACCTTAATGTCATGTAAAATAACTCTACAAGGAGCAAATAAAGGAACTAAATCTGACAGCAAAGGTTATGAGAGAAAAGATGTAGTTTGAGATCCCACAGCAAACGCCCCATGACATGCCAAAGGCTGAAGGAAATACACAAATGACCCTGCAACATGAGACCTCTTGCCCTTTCCAATTCCACCCGAGAGGCATATGCTCCAAAGGGGAGAGGCCTATTTCAAGCCCTTCCTTCCTTCCTTTTTGAAACCATCACATCCTGGACCACAACTATGTCCCACAGAAGCAGCTAAAATAAGATGTTACTCAAAACAGTCTTGTTTAAAAACATCAAAAGAACTTGCACTTCTTTCTCTAGGCAAAGCTGACATTGTTCATGAACCTACAGTAAGCTTACTGTCTCTTTTATTAAACAATCATTTTCTCCCTGATTTTAAATGTCCACAATAGAAATCAAGATAAAGTAGTAAAGTTTAATCCTGCTTCTAAATTTATCTTTTTAAAGTGTAATAAAAGAAGGAGAGTATCTTCAGGGTTTTGAAGGAAAAGCAGTCTGACATCTATAATTCTATATTTTTGTGTTTGTTAAACAAAACCATTAACATTTTACATTATTTTTTCAAAAATAAATATTTGACACATTCCTAATTGCCTGATAAACCTATATACATTTTTGTGTGTATGTATGTATATGTGCATAAATATGTATGAAAATTATTTTTTATGAGCATACAAAAAATATTTAGACTAAATGTCAGATTTGATGTTTACGAAAGCTTCAAAATCAGTAGTAAATTTGGACCTCTCTGTGAATATATGTGCAAACACAAACATACATACACACATCCCAACCTCTAATTATCAACCGATGCACTGCCTACTCCTCCAAAGGTTCTCAGACCCTTTCTGCCTGGCACCCCACATTGTCCTTCTCCCTACAGCATAAAGCAAAAACATCTTTCTGTTGAAACACAATTCATCCATTCAAAATGCTAAGCACCATGCACAGGACGGGAAGAAACCACTTCTTCCTGTGTAACCCATAGGAATTACAGCCTAACATCACAGTATCTTTGTCTACTGTAACAGTAATCATGAATCATTTACATAGCATTAGATGTCTACTTCAACACTGCTTCCCAACTGAGGATGAGCAGTTGCCCTACAGCACCTTGCCCTTCACGATGTACTCACATGTGTCATGCGTGTAAGCTCCTCTGGGAAGCACTGTCCATATCAGGCATGCGCTCTCTGCTTCCCAGGCCTCTGTCGGGATAGAGGAAAGCATTGCCAAAGCCTCACTCAGTCTCCCTGCAACTCAAAGCTAATGGTAGCTGCAAACTTCAAAGGCAGGAATGCAGGTTAATCACTGAATTACAATGAAATGTAATTCAATTAATTACAGTAACAGTAGGGAAAGAAATTGTTTGCTCTGAACATGTGTAAATGTGGATAGTGCTGTTAATGATTAACAAACCAGCATACTTCAGGCAGGTAGGAAGATGGGATATCAGTTTCATCCATCAGGGACAAGAGCCCTTTCACTGACAGGTATGACCTGACTGCTGTAACTGAGCTGCCCCACGTAGCTGCTCTGCAGTTTTCAAATACAGCTACAGCTTGAGAGCAGCTGGGAGTATTTGGGCTCTGAGAGAGCAGACCCTACACTTCCCAGTGACATTTGCATTGCCCAGCAGCCAGCAGGTAGGTTTAAAGGAGCATAGGGCACGGGCTGCCTGCGGGAGGTCCCTGCCCTGCAGTAAGGAAGGAAAGACAACAGACAGGCAGCTGACCATATAAACAGGCACTGCCTGGGCGGAAGTCTTTGTTAACTGCTGTGAGAATGAAGATGTTTTTTCTTACTGGGAATGCAAGTTAACTCCATGATCTTACAGAAGCTGAGAATAATTGGAGCCTGAGAAGTAAGATTTTGGCCAAAGCGATTCAGTCTCCTGGCGTTAGCATTTCTGGAGGAGGGACACGCCTGTGAGTGGCCCCTTTGCTGGACAGTACAGCACTGCTTGCAGACACTCCAGAGCTGAGGATAACTGAGCAGCCTACACAAGGTCTCCTGAATCACTACTGTCTTAATGTCAAAGGTTTCACCTGTTCTTATGTGTGGGTCTTAGAAGACTGTAACACCATATATAAGCTTTGATACAGCACTGCCATCCAGAGAGGAGAATTTGCCATGTCTGCTGGAACCTTTCCCAAGCTGCCTCCACTTCCTCACAAGAATTCTTTTGATTGTTGTTTGAGGACTGTGGCATGCCCAATGTGCTTTTGTATACCTTGCAAGCGGGAAGGCTTTCAAAAGCATGGAAGGTCTCTGCTGTAAACTCTGTAAAATGGCCTTGCTCATCTTGTTCATCCACCAGCAGTTCCATACCAGAAATTATCAAAACCTGCATTATTCCTGTTAATGAGGAGATAGTTCAACACTAAACACAGGTAAGTGAGGGTCAGAGACAGGAATAAGTACATCTCTGAGAACTACATGCGGGCATAATGCTATTTCTTCTGATATAGTGGCAAGGTGAAAAAGTGTGTTTTCATTTTAGCTTATATTTATAGTGTACTACTAGCATTAAGTGTTGAACAGTAACAAAAAGCCACAAAAACCCAAGGTACCCAATCCAGATGCTGAAAATAATTTTGGCATATATAAAATCCAAACATTTACACATTAACCTATCATTTTGTACTAACAGAGAGAGAAGGAAGAGAAAAAAGGAAAACTGAAAGGTAGCATACAAATACAAAGCCTTGTGTGCCCCTGCAAGGAAATGGACTAAGCTTCCTTGTGGCACTTCCTTCAATGTAACTGCTGGTTGCACCCCATAATATTTTGTAGAAAAACAGAACACAATAACACCGAAAGTGTGAAGACCAACACTATTTCCAAGCAAGTCAACACAGAAAAGAGCTGTCAAAATGAGAATGAAAAGGTCTGAGGATGAAAAAAAAACTACTAATACCAAATTGCTCCTGCTTTAGCCAACTGATACTTTCAGACTCTTAACCTTATAGGCTTGCTAACAAAGATTCTGCTATTTAGGAAGAAATGGAATGGCTAAAATTGAACTAAGCAGCAGTACAAACAGAAAAATCTTCAACTGGTAAGATATCAGATGATCCAGAGGAAGATACAAAGAAACATCCCTCTGGTTGCTACACTGTGACCAACACTTCTATAATTTTGCTTAAAATTCTCCCAGATTGAGTGAGATTAATATTATCTTGAAAAAGGAGATGAAAATATCAGCTAAAACAGTTAGCTTGAAGGTGTTGTGTTTGGACGGACTACAAATCTGCTCATCTTCAAACACCCAAATCTCTGAAAGCTTATCTGAAGCTCAATTTTTCTCCAATTTTTGCATGTTCACTACAGTAAGACAATGAAGTTATTTTGAAAAAGGAGTACCTAGCAGGAAGTGAAAAAGCCTCTAATGTAGATTGAATTTAGTATATTTATATATTTATATATTTCAGTGCAAAATAATGCAAAATAATAAAATTCATTACCAGATGTTTGATTTTAATTATGAATTTAAGCACAACGCAAACACTAATGAATTATATTCTCTTCCATTATAAATGACCTGTATTTGCTTTCTGTATTACTGAGCTTTCTAGAAAAAGGTTAGTCTTCTGCTAGCTACACATTAGAGCTGCTTTCTCACATTTCTCAGAAAATAAACTTTGTACACTGACAGGTGAAGACTCAAGCATGTACCAGGCTGCCAAATTCAATCAGGCAGAACTATAAGCAGCCTCCCTTCAGGGCTGTTTCTCTGAATTAAAAGTTTGCAGAGGTCAACAACCTTTCTGCCCCAGGTTTTGTTGTAAGCTGAGGAGGTTTTATACCAGCCTGTCAGCCTACTCAACTGGAAGTTATTAGTGTTCTCTGCTACAAAAGAAACCCAACTCAAGCCTTAAACATATTATAGGGTTAACAACTGTCGGGGAATCCCACAAATGAAATTAGCCAATATGCAAAACCAAAAGAAATCTATCATCAATATCAATTCAAACCACTTACAGATTGCTAAAACATCCATTGAATTACAGGCCTCAGTTTCAACAAAAACATGGTTTGTTTTTTAACTGTATTTAGATGAGGGCTGTAATTATCATCTGGACTAACATAGCTACATTTTATACAAAGTCATTTAAACAGGCAATTCACTCATACCTGTTACCTGAAAGGTAAGGCTACATTGTTCATTTTTTCCATATTTTCATAACAGTAAAAATTCCACACACAGCAAGTTGAAGAGTGTATTTCTTTTCCTTCTTAAAATTGTCAGCAAGAAATAGATTTTCTTAAACCATTCTAGACATCTCCATCCCTCCCCTGAAGGAAACTTAATCATGCCTATAATCCATTCTCAAGGAGTACCTATATCTTCCCAAACTAATGATGGATAGCAACCCAGCAGAACTTATGGAAAGGGAGAACAGGCACCCTCTTCTTTAGACTTTGTGAATAAAACTACTGCTGAAACTGAAAGTTACAAACTGGGCCAAAACAAGTTGTTTAAGTACATAATTCCAAGGGAATTTAACTCAGAAGTATGCTATTTCCAAACAGAAAGAGTACTTTTTTCAGTTCTTGCAACTGGGAGAAAAAAGAGTACTCCTGTTCAAATCGACAAAGCACACCCATTAACTGTCATTCCAGCTATTCTGGACATCACTGAGAATCAATTTTTCCTAGGAATACAGGACAGATACTTACACAGCCTCCAGCAAGGACCTCTGCAGGGAATGGAATGGAACCATCTTTCTTGGTAAATTTGTCTCTGACAAAGTCATTAACCTAATGAAGATACAATATATTACACACTATTTTAAGGTATTTTTCCTCCTTACTAATATATATCAAGTACATCTGTAGCCATATATATTAGAATGCTTGTAAGTGGTCATCTTTCACATATTTTAGGAAATAAATCCTGTGCATGTTAACAAACAAAAGGATGCCAGGGAGGAAAAAAAAAAAAAAAAGATACGTACAGTTAGCTTAATAGCCTTTTCTGGAGCAACACCTATCAGCTGTGGTAACAAGCCTATAGAAACAAAGACATCATAAGGCAACATTATCTTCCTAATAGAGAAACTAGTATTTTACAAGTGCTGTTCAGAAATCCCTTTCTGCACAGGGGATATCCTTTGAGGTGGATGGCATTTAAGCATGGGATGCTGCTATTTTCCTACCAGTACAATTTTATATTACAATTTCTGTTGAAAATGATAACGAAATGTGTGACCAGATCTGCCTTCCTACCAAGTCAAGCCTGATGCTGCTGCTGTACAGAAGGAAAAAGTTTAAGGACCAAACATATACCTTGGATATGTCTACTACACAAGAGTTTGTTTGACTTTTTTGGCCCCTTAGCATCATTTTCCCATAAAGCTTGCAATCACTTTTTAAAGATAGGATAGTAATTGTGAGATACACACATGACTATGATAAATTATCAACTCACTTCTACTTGACTCACTAACCTGAGTTTTCTGAAGACTCGAGTCAACTAAGGGTATAAAGGTATTTTCTCTTGTTCAGTTCAACATGGTAGCATGAACTTCTTTAAACCCTATTACTAGTAAGCATTTTTTATCTCACTAAAAAGAGGTATTAGTGGAGAGAAACCAATTTTGGCAAGGTCCTTGCTCCTGGAAAATAGCTACTATCAAAATGAACTGTCATTTGAAAAACGCACATACACTTTTCTATGAACTAATAGGTTTAAGAAAAAAATCAGTAGATGGCAGTCTTAACTTCCTAACATAACACATTTTAACAGCTTCTATTATTTTTAAATCTGTTTTCTCCACGGTCATTCTGGCACATGTATAGACCATAAAACTTTAAAAGAAAGGGTTTTTTTATTAGATATGGTCACTTCCTAATGTCATTTAATGGTTATGGAATATCATTTTGTCAAAAGTGTTTGCCAGTTAACTAACAAAAAAACCCCACAGCAACAAAACTGTATCGATGCTGCTTTCCACTATTCGTTAAGTGTAAAGAAATCATAGCTAAAAATGCTAAATGTTCAAAATTCCCAGAACTACTCAGTCTGCAGAATTTTTACACTACTTCCTTAAAAGGAAGCTCATAACAAAGGTACCTTAATAGAAAGTGCAGCAGTTGATATAATATATGCAGTGTAGTGTTTTCTTCCAACATAGTACTTTCTGTGCGATTTACAGACTTACTATGCTGAGGAAAGGTAGTTATTAAATACAAAGAAAGGTTGACAGGAACAAAAAGAAATGGTGCCCCTCCCAGCCTGAATTTCTGATCTACCATGAAAAGACAATTCGGTTCTGCAATGCCTACACTTAAAAAACCCAAAACCACCAGACAAAACACCACAAGACAATCCCCCCACTCCCTTCCTTTACGTAGCTGAACTCATTGGACACACATATTTGGTGTGCCAGAGAACCTGGGACACTGCATGGTCCAGTGAGGGACCTGAGAAGAAACTTCATTAGTTCTGAAGTTGGATGCCAAGACTCAAGAGTGTCTTTATTTTCTTGACCAAAAATAGTAAGTTTTTATTTAGAATTATAACATTTCCAGTTTGTGTTCAGCTCTATTTTTTTAAATTGCAGTAAACAACTACATTGTACCATTACATTATGGTATAGATGTATTGTTATATTACAATACAATTAGCACAATCCAGCTCAGGAATGTAAGAACTCAGTAACAGACCCACAGTCAACTCCCTAAGTATTGCTGCTGTTTAGTTTAACATACTTCCAACAGACCATCTTCCAACTTCCATCTAAATCTCTGAGTCCAAATCTTAGTAATGTGCTGACCATTAACTGTAACATTTTCAAAACAACTACATGAACTTCTTATCCTAAACAATCTTAAAGACAATTATTAAACAGGCTATTAAAAAGTTTAGCAAACTGACAATCTTTCAAACAAGAACATTTTTTTCAAGTGTGAAACACTGCTTTTAACTCGTCAATGGAATCATCCTTGATTTCAAAGTGTTTGAGAAANGGGGGGGGAAGAGAAGAAAACAGTACTGTAGAACAGCACTGAAGAATCAGTCTCATAGATGCAACTCAAGGAGTATTTGCTTTTGTAAAACATTTATCATCCAAAAACGAAAACAATTTACCAGTAAGACATAATTTACACAGACTACAGCTATTTCATTAACTTTGCACCAACATATTCCTTCCCTTACTTACTTTCATAGCAAAATCCTGCAAGACTACAAAACACTCTTTAGCCAGAACCCACAGACTTCCGCATGCAAAAACTTCTTAGATCCTGTCCACGAAGGACACTACCCAGTGTCTTCACTGACAGAAAACATCACAAAGCAGAACAAAATGCTGCAGCCGTCACATAAGTGAGTGACTTTGCTGCAGCTAAAGAAACAGGTGTGCCAATTAATAAGTACCTTGCTGATCCTTATGAAAATTGTGAACTTCATGAAGTTATGTGAAATTACAATTAAAAATAGAGAATTCAACTAAGTATCTATTTCAGAGGGCTGGTGAGCATGTAGCCTGTATGTAAGTCACCAACGTGATTAAAATACTTTCAGAATCTTCTAAGATAAAACAAGATATGATAGCTTTCAGCCTAACTGATAAAAAGCTGAATTCTTAACCTGTATCTTAGAGTTTTATTCTTTTTTTAAATTACAGTTTTCTGAGTTCCACTGGTGATATTTTAAAGTAAAATAGAGCAACATAATTCAACAGCAGAATGCAACTTCTGCTCACCAGATAAAATTATAAAACAAGTCCCAGTACCTGCAAAAGTATAAGGCATATGATCTGGCATCCAGTTTACAGATACATTTCAAAATTACTGTCTTTTGTCTCTTAACAAAAATTATTTGCTGTAAAATGAATCTTTATTCCTCAGATGCTAATCTGCTCCTGATGTCTGATGCCAGCCAAAAGTTGCAATCCTTACTTCATGAGGTTACAATTATGTCCCCAACACTTACACCCCAAAAATTAGGTCTTTAAACAACTTAAGCAGCAAGGAGCAAATCAGTAACAATAACAAAAAAAGTCCAGTTTTTCCCAGCAATTGTTTATGATGAAGAGTGCACAACGGAAGATAAATATTGAGCTCAGAAATGAAACCAAAATTAGACATGATATCAAGTATCCTGATTTTCCCATAAGAAACTAGCTGTTGAGGTATTAAAATTTTAAAAAAGGGGGCAGAAAATTACTGACTTTATATATATATATTTATTTTTTTTTAATTCACTTACCTCTGTAAAGACCAAAAAAGCCTTCAAAACGCAAAACCTTTTTAAAGCAGTCAAAGCTGTTTTTATACATCAACTCTCCTACGACTGAACCTGTGGAGCGCTGATTCTGCATACGAGTTTTCACCAGGTCTATGGGATATACTGCAGTAGCACCAACAGCTGTAAGAAAGCATTTAGAATATTATTTCTGCAACATCATTGCTGGTGTAGTATATAATTATTGGGATGATTTTCTACAGCATTTATTTAAACACAAAGAATATACAAGCTGGTTAGACCTCTGATATGTTGGAAGTAAGAAAGAAAAACAATGAAGGTCTAGAAAAACAGTCTCAAGGAGAATGATTTACACTGTTACACAAAACAAGGTGTGCAGAATGAAGAACACCTATCTGAATAACCACTAAGGAAATTTGTTACTGGTGTAGTTTCAAAGAACTGTGGAGGGATTCTAGAACCCAAGTGATAAGGAAAGAAAGGGAATAGCACAACCAAAATGGTTCCAGCATCCAATTTTACACATGTATAACCAAAACATCCACCTTAGATGAGCTCAAGTAGTCTGATAAAACAGTGTTAAATTAACCCAAGCTTGAAAACAGAAAGCAGAAATATTACTCACCTCCAGCAACTGAGCCTAAAGTGAACCTGTAAGCTGACTCAGCTATCTGGAGCCAAATGGGTCTGCTTAATTCTCCAAAAGATTGCTGTGTGAGGGAAAAAAAAATTTAAAAAGCTTGAAAATCTGCACAGGAAAACAAAGGCATCTGTGAATTGCTTTAATAATGTTACAGAAAGAATCTGATAAGAATTGGTAGCTTTATGTTGAGGAGGAAGAAATAAAAATAATTAATAGATAATGTCTATTGTTCCTAATGAATGAAGCGTATTTTTCAAATACTCCTTTTAGAAAACATTCCTTACATATTCCTCGTTGTGCCAAAACCAGCACATTGGTATAACTGAAACAACGATGGTCGAGAAAAAGAAGACAGAAATTCTAAACAACTTTGCTATTTTCTATTCTGTTGCCTTTGAATTTGTAAGGCATGGAACTCCCTTTTGAATCAAATAAAATTCAGTATCTCAAAGGGAATTCACAGAATATCTCACAGACAGGCTCTATCAGCACAGGACATATTTTAAGATTACATATCCATTAATGCATAGCATAAACATGAGATTTCATGTCTTCAAAACAAGCAAAAAGTCAATTATTCCTGAAAGTATTCTCCACAAGACTTTTTCAGGCAGTTGCTAATTTAGAGAGCAATGCTGACCTCACTCCTTTCAATTACATACACTATTATAAACGTGTTAAGTGTTCTAAATAATACGGTCTGCACAGAAAATATCTGCAGAGACTCATAATTATATCATTAAATGGCTATTAGAAACAAGGTAACTGATTCACAAGACATGTTCACAAACTTGCACTATAAAGTATGCAAGATGGGCCAAATTTTCTTCCAAACATAAATAAGACAAGTAGAGAAGAATTGATATGATGCAGTATAACTTGTCTGGGCTATCTAAGATAAGCCAAGATATAAACTGTTAAATTCCGTAGTAAAGCAGATACTGAAGTCCATTTTCCAAACACAAACCTGTTTTTCCTAGAAGTACCCTGCATTGTTAGCAGATGTGCTCCTGACAGCACAGCTGGAATGTCTACAGACCCCAAACTGATGCATATTAGGAATTTTCACTAAGACTACCACACACACACTTCTCAGCTCCCTCACCAAGGCTACCCAGCCAAGGTATGTTCAGCTCACTGAAGCACCAAAGGAAGACAGCGCCCACCTCAGCACAAGCTACCCTGTTTGGACTGGTGTCACACTGGATGTGCAAAAACCTGCCTGAACTGCATAAGGTTACACAGTATACACACAGCATAGCAGAAAAGTCTATGAGGTCAAGATGAGATCACTACCTTCAAAAAAACATGCATTATATTTTATACCATTTTTCCACAGAATAAAAAGGTACAGCTGAAACCACTTCCCTCCACGAGACACTCTCCTCCCCCACAATATAGCTTAACAGAAAAGAATAGAGAAATTCTAGGTAGCACCAAAATTACACACTGCACATGCAGACCAGTATAAAAAAAGCATAAATCAAATGTACTGCCTTTACAAGCAACAGAAGCAATAAATCCAAAGAATATCCTCACTATTGTAAAACCACTATGATTTCCTATTAAAAAAAAAAAAAAACCCAAAAAAATAAGTTATAAAATTCAGATATATCTCTTTCGATTCATGTAAATAAAAGACACACGCAATAATATACCCCAAAAAGCTTTAGAAGCAGAACTAGTTCTTCATTCCATTGAAATTTTCTCCTAGTTTAGCACACCTGCTGTCTTTCAGCTGGTTTAAGATTATTCTTTTTTTTTCAAAGCTTCACACGGTTCTCATCAAAATCCGATCATTGCATTTAGACATTAATCTTAGCGAATGCATGACTGAATGTTAAAAATCAAATTCTTTCTGAAGGAAATGTCACTTTTATATTATTAAATAAGTGTTCACAAAGTTTTCAGTTTACTTGTGTGTTCAGATGGATATGTAAATGAATGTAATTAATGCTATAGCTTTCAAATCATGAATATTTATGAAGAGAAAATTGCTGTAGCTGTCATCCCCATAGGATATTCAGCTGCTAAGCTTTAAAAAAATCTTACACAATGAAAAAAATTGACAATAAAGTAAACATGGTTGAAAGCAGGCTAATTTTCATTTCTACAAAATCTATATGGAGTGATTTTATGCAAAAATTTAGATTTTTCTTTACAAAGGGATTTTTAAATCATATAAAACTGATTACAGAATTAGCTTCATTTCCCAGGAACAGCTGGACCACACTGGGATGATATTTCTCTTTATGAATGGATATCTTCCATTTTGTCAATACACTTAACTTACATTAAATAGTGTTCACTTAGGATAAGGTCTAATAAAAGACTGTTCCTTATAAACTAAATAAAATGAAATTATTTTGCTTTCTGGTGTGTGGTTTTAACACAGAACGTAGAATAAGATGAAAATATAACATATTACTTCAAGAGTGTGAAAAGAGTGTATTCTGTTCTAGTGATGAGTGAAACTTTTATCAGTGAGTTTTAAAAGAGTGCCAAGCTACAAAGGTAGTTCTGAAAAGTAAAAAGTCAGTATTTTTTCTACTCAGATAGGTGAGTACTAAGACGCTGATTAAAACCAAAGCTGGTAGTGGAATGTCATTACAAAACTTCATCAAAAATGCTTATTAGCCTGGATAAACATTGTATCCACATTTCTGGGTCATTCCATTCCATCATTCTTGTCATCAGGAATCTACAGGAAGACTGTTACCACTAAGTAGGCTTTGGACATGTATTGGCTCAGATATGTTTAATTGCCTAAGGACAACCAAGGACAACAGAGCAGTAACATAAACAACAGAGCAGACACTGTGTTTCAGACTAATTTGTTTGAAAGAGAACCAAATTATCAAATTCAGCTCTAATAACAATAACTAAAACAATGTAAGTTAAACACCTGCACAATGTTTGGTCCTAAATCTTTAGTTCTTACAGTTGTAAAATGAGCCACTGAAGTAAGAAATAATTTATATTCAACATCCAACTGCACAGCCTGGAACTCCTATGCTGTACTCCACATGTGTAATGTTTATTAAGGAAACTACGATAAACGCAAAGCTAGCAAACATAAATGTAAAGCTCTGGTGAAATAAAGAGTTGACATTCTGTTACAGTATTTTTCATCTTCTAATTCTACCCTTTTCATCAATCCCAAAGTATCTGAAGTTCCCTTCTACTGTCTAGATCAGATAGCCAACAAGTACAGTAAAACTCAAAATTATCATTTTAGATAAATGGGTAAGCCAATAATTTTATCCCATTTTTCAAAAAAGAATACATTTATAAGTTTTGCATTTAATATTCATATTTTTTACTACCTGTATTGACTTTGTGCGGCAAAGTCAGGGGTGGGAGATACAGAGTTAGCTTCTGTGAGAAGCTGCTAGAAGCTTCTCATGTCTGACAGAGCCAACACCAGCTGGCTCCAGGACAGACCCGCCGCTGGCCAAGGCCATGTCCACGTCCATCAGTGTCAGTGGTAACACCTCCAGGATAACGTATTTAAGAAGGGGAAAAAAGCCCTGTGCAATGGCAGCTGGAGAGGGCAGTGAGAACATGTGAGAGAAACAACTCTGCAGGTACAAAGGTCAGTGAAGGAGCAGGAGGATGTGCTCCAGGAACTGGAGCAGAGATTCCCCTGCAGCCTGTGGTGCAGACCATGATGAGACAGCTGTGCTCCTGCAGCCCATGAAGGTCCACGGTGGAGCAGAGATCCACCTGCAGACCCTACAGGACCCCACACAGGAACAGGTGGATGCACCCTAAGGAGGCTGTGACCACACGGAGGACCCATGTGAATCTATTCCTGAAAGACTGCACCACGTGGAAGGGACCCACACTGGAGGAGTTTTTGATGAACGGGGGTCCATGGGAAGGACCCATTTTGGAGAAGTTCATGGAGGACTGTGTCCTGTGAAAAGCCTTTTCAGGAGCGAAGAAATGTATTCATGATAAGGAATCCAAGTATCCATACATGCTCATATCTAAACAGGCCATTCTGATATCTCATACCTTGTTTAGACACATACAGTGTCTAACAGCCTGCCCCATTTCTATCCTTACAGCAATACACACAGCATATTTCACTTGTCAGGAATCTGTTTAAAGTGCATTATTCTTATTTTTCATTCACAAGTACATGTAAACATTTACTCAATTTCAATTATTTTTTTCTTCTACCCACCTGCCTCTGGAGCTCGGCCAGGTTGTAAGGTAATGCACCTTCAGCCAGTGGTGCTATTCTCTCAATATCTGCCAAAGTTAAGCGCCTTTACACAACATAGAGAAAAGCAAATTACAGTTAGATAAAGCATCAAACATATTCAGTACAGTATTCCTGGCCACACCCCACAAACTACATCTGAGTTTAAAAAAAGACACTTGTCATATTTGAATGCACACCTAAGAAGTCTGCTACACTGCATTAAAGAATACTTGGAGATGAAGGGAGCATAGATTATTCAGAAGTGAGTTCTTCATTACGAGTAATAAGGAATATAATACACAAATTAAGATATTTCTGTAAGATTTTGCATGCATTAAAGATCTATGCAAAACATCAACCAGTGCATTGTAGCCTTTTAGGAGTACTGTATTTTGCTACTTCATATGTATACCTATAATACCACAATTAATAATTGTGCTTGACATATACAATTCACTTACAAAACCCATGCACACAACAAAATCAGTTTACATTGAATAAATTACAGTAACAAAATATAATGGAACACAAAACCTTTTAAAATTAAGACAAAAATAAGAGGTCACACAGGAAACACAAAAATGATTTCAAAATGATAAAATTCATAATTATGTTACCCAGTAACACTGTATAAGTCTGTAAGTTGGTAGAGAATATCTATTTCCATTGGTGTAATTTGTCCAAAGTGGATAGCAGAGTGTGTAAATTCCTCTGGATTTAAAAGGGAAAGAGAAATACAACAATTGCGTTATTTATCAAATTTCCTTTTTGAATCCTTTCAAGTAACTTTAATATCATAAAAATGAAGTCTATCACCAAGAAGCAAAATCCATAATGCAAAGAGAAAAGGTATCTTTAGGAGAACATATCCTGAAACAGGCCTTCCCAACGCAGATCAAGTCTAACTCCGTAACTCTGATTTATGGTAAGTATTCACCAAAGACAACAAAAATCCTCAAATTAGCAAGCTTAATAAAACGACACCCACAATTTGTGATTCTCGCTTCTGAAGTTCTGCAAAACAGAACAGAACAGAATAATGGTCCATTATTCACAGCTTTAAGGGCAACTGACTCATCTATTCCCATCATGTCCAGACTTCTTCCTCTGCTAGCTCTGAATGAGCCCAGGCTTAGGTATTCATCTGGCCAAATTACACAACATGTTCATGACATAATTGGCAACTTGGAGTTATCAAGTCTGAGCAATGAAAACACAGCAGCCTTTTTTCTCAATACAAATCCAAGCAAGATGTATTTATGCCTCTGTACCAAAAAACAATACTAGGCAATTTGTTAGCACAATTTGGAGGATGAGAACAGACATTTTATGCCTTCCTTTAGGGAAAAATATGCAGAGCATATGAATATAAGCTAAACAAAGAAGAAGAAAAAAATAAAATAACTTGGCATGCTTTTTACCACACAATGATTTGGCTGGTCTCATCCATACAAGTAGTAAGATTGGTGGTAAAATCTGTCATAAAATGGCTACAAAAGCAATCTGCTTATGTCTGTGGCAAGACTGAAATATGGCAACCTTTCACATGCACAGCAATTCGTTATGTACTAACTGGCATAATCTATATATAAAACCACTCCGATTTTCAAACTTAACCCATTCCACTACATTCCCTAGGAACTTCCTACCTCTAAGCAACAATGCATCTCTTTCAAGGAGTTGTAAAATCCTCAGTATTATACTGACTTGCAGTTACTCATTCAAACTAAAAACTCCTGCCAGAATCTTCTCCTTAATGAGCTAACTGAAAATACTACCCTGTGAGGATGAAAATCACCCACAGCTAAAAAAGCACTTTCTCAGTGGCCATAACGTCACTTCTGACTCACCTTAACCCATCTGCATCACCAATTACAAAACGGACAGAATTAAAAAATTAATAAAATGTAGGAAATATACCTTACCTTTTGTGACTTCAACATCTCTTCTTGTACCTGCTATATTACTGTATATCTTCCTAACAAGATCCATGTTATTCAAAAGGGCGTTAAATGCATTGAAAAAGGAGAAGCTGACCTGATGTGAAACAGTCCCACCAGCTACCTTTAAAAATTAAATGAAAACAGTTAAGTGCCTTAAGCACTTTTACAACATCTTATTACAATTACAGAAACATTCATTTCAGCAAATTATGAAAGAATTAAAGACATCTTTCTATTCCTGTAACTTTAAGGTATTTTTAATAGAAACATGAGGGGAGAATTATTAGACAGGATACTTTTTTTGTGGTAAGGATTGAACACTAGGAAACGATTAGGAAATAATCACATAAGTAGATTATTATTCAAGTTATCTGATAGACACATTAAAACTGTCACTGAGTAATTTTCTAAAAGAGAAATGCATGCAAATGCAAATGCCTTTAGAAAAAGGCACTGACTTCTTGCATCACATACACCAATGACCATTTACTTCAAAGTCCAAAGTTAGTAGCTACTATAAATTTTATGGAAGACAGTATGCCTTATGAGTAAGACAAGGCAAGATTTATAGGTAAGATAGTAAGATAAAAGTTATTACCTAATCTTTTATATAAATTTCATTCTTATGTAATTTTCATACTACGTACTTTCAGATTATAACTTGTATGTCATTACGTTACCTACAGATCTTGCCAAACTATCAGAGCTGTAACCATTCTACCTCTAGAATCTACATACTGATTTTCCAAATTCTGATCTGAAAAAGAAAAGAACGCAAGAGTACATAAAAGGACAAAACTGTAAGTAGTCTCCAGCTCAGATACGCAAATGTCATATGCGCAAATATAAAAACTGGATGCTTTTGTCCTAGATGACTTCTGTTGGATTTGGTGATTTTAAGGCTCTTTTCCTATATGGTTCTACAATTCTGTGATTCTTTCTGTACCAAGTCATTTGCCCTGCTCTAGTGGAAAGTATAGCAGACTAACTCAAACTGCTTCCAATGGCACTTTAAACATGTAAACCAGACTGCCAACCTTTTCACTGCTGCAGCCAAGGAATGCTGCCATGTTTCACCCTGACCACTCTATTACAAAGCTGATAATCTCTAGCACCAAGGCAGCGAGTGATAAACAGGTAGAAGACAAAGTGGGAGAGAAGCAGTGCCATCTTCAAACATTACACCCATTAAACACTGAATTCAAGGCACTTTTTGTTAACACTTACTGAAACTAAATTTTCTTCTACAAATGGTGTTAGCATATGGGAGCGAATGGTAACCATGATCTCATTGAAGTCCAGCCCAGTTATCAGACCACTTTTACTTTTGTCCTTCAATGCAAAGGCTTGTCTTGCATGTTCTGACTGCAGCTCCTAGAACAAATATTCAGAGATAGAAGATTAGAAGCAAATTCTGTAACTCACTGTTCACAAAACTTTGACTAATTTCATATTCCTATGCTCCAATAAGTCTGGGCATAACAGACAATAGAATAACTACAGTTTAAACTTCAAGGCCAGCTCAACTAAAATAAGAAGTCTGCATTCTGATTCTATGCACAGATTCATCCCTCTGTCAAAGAAAAGCCTCAATTCAACTGTAAGGAAAAATGCACTTTCACTAAATCATCTGAGAAATGAACTTCACATACCCATGTCCTGCCTGCTATCTATTCCTAATTAAATACATAACTGCTAGAAAAACTTCTAATACTGATCTTGAAGATGCAAAGTGAGCTGATCTCTTACACATCCAAGATGAAGTATGACTGGGCTATTACATACTAACTCATTGGAAAGTACTTGAAAATAAACAGGAGGACAGTGAAAATTATATAATATGGATTTAGATTGCCCCAAACAGCTATCTCCCATAATGTCACAAATGGTCACTCATTTCAGACAATTTAAAACTCCTATACGAACTGTAAAAACCTTCATACAAAGATCACTGCGGTAACCTAACCTTGAGATAATAATGATAGTTGTAAATTCTATGTCCAGAAAAAGTTGTTTCCTTCTATTCAAGCAAACAATAAAGCACATTCAGCTGTCATTCAGACCTCTAGAAGCCGCTAAAAAAATAACCACGTTCTGACAGACAGTAAGAAGAGGGAAAACCATCTAGCTTATATCACCTTTACAGTAATTTCTCAACTCTCATAACCTCATGATCAGGGTTTTCTAGATCAGGGTACAACAAACCTGCTCCGATCCAAGTCCCAAACACTAAAAGATGGTGTTAGACCAAATGAGAAAAACAATCGTATCTAAAAGGAGGGATAAAAATATCCAGTTTGTGTACATATTGAAATTACCACAACCCATACTAGCCTTCCCTACTAAGGGTTTGTATTATATGATGACAGTAAGAAGCTACTGTATCTTACATGGGAGTATCTTGGGAAAAAAATCATAAACCCAGAATACATATTTATCACTCTGCTCTGAGTTCCCAACAAACCATTTTGGAAGCAGGTGCAGAGGAGGGCTATGAAAATGATAGAGGACTGGAGCACCTCCACTATGAGAAAAGGCTCAGAGCTGGGGCGGTTCAGCCTGGAGAGGAAAAGAAAACAGAAGGCTCCTGGGAGACCCTACTGCAGCCTTTAAATACTTACAGGCAGCTTATAAGAAAGATGGTGACAAGACTTTTTAGTAGGGCCTGCTGTGACAGAACAAGGGACAATGATTTTAAACCAAATGAGGGTGGTAAAGCACTGGAACAGGTTGCCCAGAGAGGTGGTAAATGCTTCATCCCTAGAAACACTCAAGGTCAGGTTGAACAGAGTTCTGAGCAACCTGATCTAGTTGAAGACATCCCTGTGGATTGCAGGGAGGTTGGACTAGATGACCTTTAAAGGTCCCTTACAACCCAAAATATTCTGTGATCCTATGAGGTATTTTTATCTTGGACAAAAATTACAGATTATGTCAAAGCACATCTATCACTCCTTCCTTTTAAGATAGTACATACAAAACTTTTATTGCATAAAAGGCAGCTCTGGAAGTGCATAATCTATTTTTCTTCATGTCTATTAGGCAATTTTAAGTCACATAACAAGGTGGTCATTGTATGTTAATTTATGGAATTCAGTGCAATTACCAACAACTCTGTGAACTTCTTTTCTGTGAATTACAACATAAGTTTCTCCTACTTTGCTCTTTCTCCATCCTTTTTAGATGACATCTTCCTTTCTTTCCTAGTATAATGTTCAATTCCTAATATGTTTTAACTGTAACTTTTTGGCTTAGCACAAAGTGCAGTTCAACAACTGAAATTCTTTAAAGCCCAGTTTCTAAAGGGTAGTTCAGCAACATCTCAGGAAATCAGATTTACCTCCTGCAAGCTGGCTGCATTTAAGACCGAACTCCCAGTATATGTGTGGTAGCATGCATGCCAGTGAGAGAAAAAAAGTGGTAAGTATTAGAATGCTTATAAAACTAAAAGAAATGTTACATCAGCTAAAACCTCTGTAAGGGAAGGTTTTATCGTCAATAATAACTGGCTATATTAAGGATGCTAACTTTCCCTGGTAGAGTTTTGTTTTGCTACGACAGACAAAGTAGACCCTCAACCCAGTTTAACAACGATCAGTAAAACGGTTAACTTCATAAACAGTATGTTTTGTCCCGTTCTTTTAAAGGATGGTATTCAAGTTAAAGCACATTGAATACACATTGCTTACAAAACTGGTATGGAGAAATAACAGTTCATCATTAACCATCAGGATTAGTATCAGATAAGGATTATCACTACCAGAATAAGCTCAAAATTTAAAATGGTATTAGTGTATAATTAAAAGTTAAATGAATCTCAGTTCCAGCTTTGGAACAAGGTTAACAACTGACCTGAAGAAACTGAGTGAACTCTGAATAGTTAAGATGCTTCTTCCTGTTATGTCCAAAATGCAGTCGAATAAACTCACAGTCCCAGTTGAACGGGATTTGAAGATGAATAAGAGTTTGTTCAAATATTTCTTTGACATTTGCTTTGGGGAGGGAAAAACAACAGGTGAGCCCTGGGGTACAGTAAATCTACAAACATTCCAGGAAGGATACAAAAAAATTATGATTTCAGCAGCTGTTTAAGAAGTGTTTTAGCTTGTTAAGAATAATTGCTAAGCGAACCTTTACAGACCTGTAAAAGAACACATTTGAAACACAACATGATACTTTTTGTATTATTGCATAAAACCTTGGAGTGAGTGTTTTATTTAGTTTTAATTAAGAAGCAATTTCTCTCATACATGACAAATAAAAGCTATTTTGCATTCTGATATAAAAATCAATAGAGGTTCTCTGTCTCTGCCAGGAGTCAAATTAAGCCCTTTATCAAGAGCACGAATACCTGCACTATGATCTCAGGCAATATTTGTCATACTAAGTATGGTTTGATTGAAACTTGATTATTACAATCACACTGTCTGAATATGGCTATTGAAGATAGGTATAAGAAATGACATCTAAAACATATCATTAACTCAGCAGAAAGCACGTTATTAGATGCTTTTGATAAGGCCTTAGCACAAAAATCAAATCCTATAAAACATAATTGGTAGTCTCAGTTATTAAAATGTTTTAAGATAAGTGAAGATAGAGATGTTCTCTTTTAAATAAAGTGAAGAAAAAAGCCTGCCATTTCAGATTATGGAATTCTCCACATGTATACTGTACAACTGAAATCTCAATGCTAAACATATTATCTGAATTCAGTCAAAAACCTCATCTGAAAAACAGCATGCATTATTCATATACAGCATTGCCATGCTGCAAAACAAGCCTGCTTTTTGTGCAGAATATCAAACACATGAACTGTATAACAGGACATCTACCCATACCACATGAACACTTTTCAAAATTTCCCTCACAGTACCTGAAATGGTTTATCAACCCAGAATCTGCTAACAACTAAAATAAAATGTGGCATACAGATTAAATTTAAACAAAATACAACAATATTTTAGCTGATAACACACCTCTTCTTTAATACATTTAAACAGTTTTGCTAAAAGACAAAATGCAATGAGAAGAACCTTAATTATCATTTGATAACTCTATCAAGACATATTTACTTGAAGTAAATGTACTGCTTTCTCTATGCTAAAGGACTACTTGATTCATTCATTGTTTCCATTCTATAGTCTTTCCACTAGTTCTAGATCAATTCTAGGAAATCCACTACATGGTTTTATCTTTTCACTGAGGAAAGGAAGAGAAATGTCCAGAATATATGTCTCAAAACAGGGGTGTACAAAGTAGGACTCCTTGGCTAGATCACCTCCTTCACAGTTAGATTGAAATTACATATTAAAAGGGCAGATTATGGCTAGTGATTTAACCCTTACATAAAGGTCAAACACAAGAGTCAAAACCCTACAGTTTAAACCAGTTTCCACTGCAAGGTAGGCTAAAAGACTCATTAGGGTCAACAAGAAACCTAAAAACTACTCTATTTTTAACTGTCTACTCATACCTACTCACCAGTATCAATATGCAAGGTGAGGGTTAAGAAAAAAAGAGAGAAAACACTAAATACATAATGAGTAAACTATTTTATTTTGCCATACTTCCTTTGGAAGTTCTGCCTGCAGTAGAGTTATACATCATTGTTGCAGATCAAGGAATCAAGGTACGCACATTTAAATTCCCCACTTACCACTAATTCACTGCAGCTTTTGGCCAAGCTAGAGTCTCCATGTACTACAAACACAAACAGGTCAGTGCTGCTCATTATGGAGCCTGCAAAATGGCAATGAACTGGGAACAGAGCAGAAGACAGGCCTGCTTCACTGGATCTACTGGCTTGGCTACTAATGTACAAACGGGGTGCCAATTGGCAACTACTTACATGTATGTAAAACTGACATCTAATACACACTGAGCTCCCCTAATGAAAACTTAGAAAAGAATGTGCTGAATCAGCCAGAAAATTTAAATCATATTTTCACTTGTTTCCAATAATTGCTTCTCTTAACCTTAGAGAAAGGTAAAAAAGGTATCTTTTTTCTTTAAAAATTTTATTTTCTTATCCATCCACGTTCACTGAAACATATTTTTCACTTGTTATTAGTGAGACTTAAGCCCCTGGTGTTTTCGTAACTCTCAAGCATTTAACTGTATACTACTTAATAAAACAAGAATCAATTTCCTAAACTCAATTTCTTTCTTCATAAAAACATTTACAACTACTCATCAACATATCTCAAGTCAAGATTCTTCAGCACATAAAAATAATAGTTAAATTAACGAATAAATTTATATTCAATAGTTGAGTGTATCAGTACTTGATGAATTCCAGAAATGGCTAACTAGCTTTAACAAATGGTATCCAAATTAGCTTGTTGCTTCTCTGAAAACTGAGGTGCCTTATCCATTTCTCTTTCCCAGGCAATCTCTCACACGCAATAATGTATTCTGCAGGTATTACAACAGTCTGGGTTTGAAGATATGCTCTTGTACATAACGCTTAATTAATTCCATGTTAGCTTGGTTTATGAAACGCTTGGGGTACAGAGGCAAAACTGTGCACTTGTTCTGAAAAATCACTGAACCACAGAATGGTTTGAGTCAGAAGGAAACTTAAAGATCCCCTAGTTCCAGCCCCCCTGACACGGGCAGGGACACCTTCCACTAGACCAGGTTGCTTAGAGCTCCATCCAATCCGACCTTGAGCACTTCTAGGGATGGGGCATCCACAGCTTCTCCGGGAAACCTATGCCAGTGCCTCACCACCCTCACAGTAAAGTAACTGACCCAGTTAAACCCATGGAAACATTAAATACAATTTTCCAAAGACACTTGAGATTCTCAAACACCTCTTGGCAGGTTCTAAAACTTACTACGTCTACCCAAGAGCAGGGGTGCTTTCTTCACAATGTAGCAACAACACCTTTATGATCCAATTCTGTTGGCTCTTCTATTATATTAATGGAAACAGCCATCAGCACTGCCAACAACTTGTGATGGGAAGCAGCATACAGCCAATCATATTGCAGAAATTATACACAATGCGATCATCACCTACACTTTCACCACTGAATTATCATCAAATATTTAATTTTTTTTTTCCACAGTAAAAGCAAAGCACTGAAAACAAAGAAAACACACAACATTAAGGTACAGATGCTGGCTTTGCTTTTTTTCTTTCATCTTCCTCAGTCGAAACCTAGTAATGCTTCTAAATTAAGATAAACTACGTGTTTCAAATTTCCAACAGAGCTATTCTGCAGGGGGCAAACAGCAAATTATTTTTCAAGCCTTTCATTTTAGTTTGACATTTTACAGAATGCATTCAATGTCCCTGTCAATACATGTTGCTCATTTACTAATGTCTTCTACTCTTTGCTCACCTTTCTGCAGTGGAATTCTTTCCTACTGAGCTGATAACTTTCTTTCCAGGCTTATAGTAATGCATTTTCTTCTCAGACAGGCATACAAGTCAGCAGCCTGATGACATACTCAACTTACCATCAGCCCCAGGAACAATAAACCTACTACTCTCGTGTACTAGTACATTACCTCCAAGGCGACACACATTCTCTCAAGATTGCTTCAGAATTTCCCCACCCAATCATTTTAAACAAATTATAGATGCCTGGAGCAGCTATCTGCAGGCAGCACACACATGACTGGCTCAACTTCCATCAAGCACTGTTACCTATCAGGCTCAGAAAAACAATACAAAACCCCAAAGATTCTAGGCAATAATCAATTTCATATACGGAGGAAGAATACTTTAAATTATAAACACTATGGTGTCTCATTGGCAGCCCATTGTGGGGATGAGCTCAATACTCCAAGTAAACCTTGAGGCCATACCTATTACTTATTTTGACTTACCAGCTCCCCAAGACGCAGAATGGAAAGCTCATACCATTCTAGTGCCATCAACCTGTTAACAGTTTGCCATTCCCATGCACCAGTGATAAAAAAGCAATCATACTTGTTAGGGACACAAAAATATAAAAGTGGTAAGTTTTAAGCAGCAGCATAAGTATGGTAAAAATGTGTTGTTTAACAAGGTTGTTTTGGGTTTCTTAAAATCTGTCTACCCAGTAATCAATCTACTGTCCAATTTGTGCATATTTCAGGCCTAATGTACATAATTAATTTTAACATTTACAGGTTGCTATTTTTCACTACTTCTGTTAACAGCATATTTTCACTTTCAAGCACAAAACAAGGAACCACTGTTAAAGGCAGAAAGACATTTCTGTAGCACCTGATGCCACAGAAGTATATTAAGAGTAATCCAAATGTAATACAATAATTACTTTTTTGCGAGAAAGTAAGAACGTTTAACTAGAAATAGTTATATTTTATTTCTGCTCTTATTTTAAAAGGATTAGTGACTCTATTGAAAGATGAATGACAGCCACAATAAAAAACTGTCAATACATATAATTTTAACATGAAGTTCTCCTTTTCTGTTCCCACTTGTTGAACTATGGTTTTGAAAAAAAATTATTATCATTATTATTACTAAGAGGAGGGGTTCCCATTCTGCATTGCTCACAAGTATTTAGAACTGTAGTTTAAGCCTGAAAAAAATCATACAAAATGAAACAAAAAAAAAAGGAAAAAAGGAAATCCTAACAGTGATGTTTCCTACCTTACCTGCATGTATTAAGCAAAAGACACTTTGAAAACAGACAACTAATGTACAGCTAACAGGAGGCTAAAAAAAATAGCAGTTCTGGTTTATAGCACACTTGATGAAAACATGGATTTTCCCCCCATATCCTCATGTCTGTAGTCACATGAGTATTTTTCTGTTTACATTTTAAAAGGTTTCCAGTCTTTATGGTTGCCAATACTATTTTAGAAAGCAGAACTTTTAAGATTAAATCCAAATCCTAGCATTTTCAATCCAGCTGCCATTTTAGAAATGGTGAAGGAGTGAGTACTAGAAGTGATCCCTGTTTCCTGAAAAGTAATACTAATAAGCAAAGCACTAATTTGTATTCAACTCCTTTTTTTTGTTCTTGCTCATCTTCTTCCAGTGTTCTCAAATTCTATGTCCTGATTAAGGGAAACCTGAACTTTGTCTCTCTGATTAAAACTGGTCTAAGAAAACAGATTGGGTAAAACTTCAGTATCCCTGTATACTCAAATTCTGAAACTATTAAACTGATACTTATTATTTCAGTTCACCAATATTGTACAATTTTCACCCAGTTGCATTATGAGGCATCTGATCACCTTCCTTCCCCCAATGCCTTTGAAGAAGATGCTGTTAATATTCTGCAAAATAACTGTAATTAGATTTTGAGCGCAGGATGTTTTTAAAAGCCTTAAGTTCAGTTCCATAAATATTTTCCAATTATCTCGAAAATAATTCTGAATAGAGAAGAATCACAAACATATTTTAGGTCTATCTTTCTATCCATACCAGCCTGTGTATTTAACTGAAAAAGCATCTCTGAAACTCTCCAGTTTATCAGAGAATGGCTTTCTTTGTGGTGACTCTACAAGGAAGAACAGCTGGAAAATGCCTTGAAATTGTATATTCCAATTAAAAGTGATGCAGTCCAGATCACTGTATGGTGTGCCAGAGAGATAAATTACAAAGAATCCTTTTACTTCCAGTTAGACAACCTATTTTTCAGAGAAGTTTCGCAGATAATCACAGACTTCACCTTTTAAATACAGTAAGGATTATCTGCTTCAACATCGAAAAAAAAACAAATAGCTTGAGCAGATTTAATATTCAGGTTTGTTTTAACCTGAATTCAGGTCAAAAGATCTGCACAGAATAGAAATAAAAATAATACTCCTTAGTACAATAGTATTAATTTTATGGAGTGTTTTTGAATATTTCACTCATGTTAAGTAGCAGTCAATACATCCCATAATCAAAAGAGTAAAACATTTGTCAGTCTTGTCTGGCTACAGACAACAACCTGAAAAAAGATCACTTGTCTTCATCAGCTTTAGCTGCTAGCATTTAAATATTTTATGGATAATGCAGTATTGTAAGGGCTCAGCAGCAACACATTTCGCATAAAATATTCACCTAGGAAGCATTTATGAAGATGTAGGAGCACTTCATTAGGAATACGTGCTTTTTCTCTATTTCTCCATGATTAAAAACTTATTTAAACTACAACTGTATCAATGGGTTACTAAAATAGTCATTTTACTGCTTTTTATTCACCAAGCTGACAGCAAGTCCAGTGCAGCTCAAAGATGTAGTGAGTACTGAGCATGCTGTGCAGTTTGCTCAAAAAAAGTAGGTCCAGCTTCATGTTCTTGCAATAGGTCCACTTTACAAATGTTGCAGAATACCAACTACACATTTATGGCAGTCATTCATATAGGATTTCTGGATGTCCAAAGCTCCTGGAAAAGTGTCCCAAAGCAGTAAGAAAGTAGTAGATGACATTAAAGTGATAGAAGGCTTCATGTTTCAACAAATGATATTGCAGACAAAGACATTGATTAGCTTAGCATACAAGTATTTCTACAAAATAGTTTCTAAAGCCTTCTTCTAAGACAGTTCTTCTGTGACACAATTAATAGTTTCATCACTGGAGAGTTGGAACCTAAGTATTTTAGAGACAAGTAGGAGATTGAGGCTCAAGAGGACTGTAAAATGCCGAAGTGTTTGAGAATGGTTCAAAATCATGTCCGTAAATAAATCCTAAACAGAAGTGAACCCAACTAGAGCAGCTTGCTTTCAAAAACAGAGACAGTTCTAAAATTCTTCAAGCATACTTAACTTCCCCCAGATAACTGAAAATTTGAGTAGATGAGGATATTTTTTGAAAACACGTTATCTCACACAAGGCCAGTGCTCGTTCAGGCTACTGGTCTAACAGACCCAAGTTGATTCTGTCCTTTTGGATGCACAGTGCAGAAAAACCTCAGTAAATCCATGTTGCTTCTGGCAAGACTTACTGGTTTAAGATAGCTTTGGCATCAATGCAATCACATCCACAGAGCATTTCATCTGAGCCAGAAAATCTTGACTCATGTTTGCTCTCATAACCAACACAGTTTACCTGCAGACTGGACACATTACACAGTCTATAAAAGACCTGACTTGTCTGATAGTGATCCTCACACCAACTGGCTAAACTTAACACCATTTCAGTATATTTCTAATAATTTACTAAAGCTTTTAACTTTAAAACTTATGTTTCTATTTTGTGCTGTTTTTACATGAAACTAAACTCTGTGCCTTTCTGCTTATGTGGCATGAAAATGGAAGAGCACAGGTCTCATTTATTAAACAGCCATAAGAATGACTTGAAATTTGACTGCAGGGTTACCAAATTCTGAAGATGTCATGTATCATCATTCACATTTGTCACAGTTGTATTAATACGTATGATATGCATATGCAGTAAAAATAAGTAGCCCATGTTCCAAACAAACAAGCAAACCAAGACAAAAAAGCAGCAGTAAATGTGGGAACTGTAGCACAAAAAATATGTACCATCTTATGTTAATAACATGTTAAATATAGGAATTGTTTCAATATAATTAATTTTGAAAAAAAACCCAAGAAACCAATAGTAAATTTAAAATCCCCTCAAGAATTTCCTTTTCAGGATTTATCAGCCTTACAAAAAAAATCAGCAAGAAAGATACAGAGAAAACCACCAATTTTCTGTTTTACAATTTCTCTTGTTTGTGTTTTCTTTTAGACTTTAATTATACAAAAATAACAATCCTCAGTCTGATTGAGGAATTTGTATATAATCTGAAATGGCTTTTTGTTCAATTATGGAACCAGCTATTTCAAGTGTGTTAATGAGAGCTACCAAGTTCAAACCCCTATTTTGTAAGATTATTAAATAAACCATCGTTAACACGGTCACACTGATTGTAGCAGTTTGTCCCATTCCTAATGGCTGCATTTACTGACTTCACCTTTATTTAAATTCTAAAAGATTTTCTTTTCAAGATGTTGTGCATCCAATTTGCTTAGTACCTGACTCTTCAGTTAATGATGTAATTTAACAAGCATCATAAGTCAAACAGTTTGTTTCCATAAAAAGACCTTTGCTTTTTTTTTTCCAACAAGTTACAGCAATTGTCATAAGAATGAAATAGTAAACAAACACCAAGTGGTTACAAATGCAAGCACAGTTTGTATTTTCTTTATTGAGTGCTTTATTCTTTTGGATAGAAATAACATTTAATTCTCATTTCATTTTATTAAAATTCTTACCATTGATTTATCTAATTTTCATAAACACAAAGTTTTAAAAATAAAGCCTAGTCCTCCTTAAACTGCAATGTTAGTAACAGGTATTTAGCAATATGACACAGCAGTATAGTTAGCCTAGAGAATTTGGTCTGGAATTTGGTACTAACTTACGTGATTAGGTAACAAAACCAAAGGCCAGATTTTCTTCCTGATTTTGCGAATGTATGATCTAGTTGTAAGTTACACTCATAACATTAAAGTAAGATTTGCTCCTCAAGAAAAGGAACACTATCACAGGAAATCAAATTATTAGACCTCCTTAATTTCTACATTGAGCTCTTATTGTATGAAATGACAATTATTCAAAGATATGTGGAGATCCAAAACATATCTTAAAACTCCCTCACTGTTGAAGGAGTTTGAAGTCCAGGATATAGAATTTTACTTAGGATGACACTGAATATCACTGTATTTTCTGCTTCAGGAAAATGAAAAACCTTGATTCAAGAAGACAGAGAAAAATGTATTTTGTCTCTGTGTATTTCTTAAGCTTAAATTGAGAGAGAAAAGTTCTACTCATGCAGAGTCTAAGGAAAACAGTACAGTACTGCACAAAATGCATTTCTATGCACCTGTGGTCATGAACCATTATTATGACAGATATTATTATTATCACTTTCTTATACTGTTTTTCTGTAGGTATTCTTACCAAATGTTATTTCTCCACTGCCATTCCTGTCAAATAACTGAAAAGCAACAATGAATACTGCATCTGGAGTACACAAAACAGATTCAAATGCCAAAAATTCTTGGAAGGAAATTAACCTAGAAAGGAAAACAGAAAAGTTATAAAGATTTTTTTAATTGTTCATAATAACAATGATAATTTGAATTTGATACTCTAGAAAGTGTGATCCAAATATTAAATAAAATTCTAACTTACAATAATTAACACTCTAGAGACTGAAAAGTATGTTACATTTAAGTAGTTAACATTTATGCAACTCAGTTTCTTCCTCTATGAAGCGACTGAATTCTTCCTATCCATCAACACCAAAATATAATCAATTCTCACTGAACACCTACAAGTTATTACTTTGTAATTATAAATGTAATCAGACAGCATTTAAAAATTAAGACATAAAAACACCACGAAAATTCTAACACCATGAAATTTACAGGTCTGTCACTGTATTACTACATACGTATTTCTACTAAGAAAAGATACTGTAATGCAAGTACAGGAATACACTATAAAACACACATTTCTTTAAAACAATAAGTAACATTCATAAAAGACAAACAGGTTCAGAAAAAGTTATACTTTACTGCGCATATGGAAAGAACATTACACTTCAAGTGTGAGATGAATCGCCAAGTCACGTACTCTGGGCCAATAAAGAAAGAACATAAAAACATTTGGACTCAAGGACAGACATTACAAGGCAGGGAAGGATTTGAGTGTAACAGCAGATCACAAGATTCTGAGCTGTGTATGCAAGACAGTCACCATGCACAACTCAGGATGCACTAGTAAATCCAAGTCCTTGTGGTCACCATGTATAAACTCAGACTTGAATGTATGCACAGATAACTTACTAGGGTAATAGTAAGTAACTTCTCTTGAGGAACTCTGCTTATTCTGACTAACACAAAAAAAAGCCTTTAAAAGGGATCCTAATGCTGTATATGTGAACAGCTGCAAAAAGATAAACCTGAACCTAAGAGTAGATAAAGGATAATGTTGGTACAAGAAAATAATAGGATAAATGATGGGATATATATTTTAGCATTAAATAGGCAATGGGAATAAGAATTTCAATTACATGTTTTATATTCAACAAAAAATTTACTACATATCAGTAAATGCTTTAAAGCAGAGAATATCACTGTTTCCTAGAAACTTACCTAGAAAATGTACATAATTGATCTGAACTTAGTACTCATCATACGAGATCATTAGCTCATAGTGATTACTTCAAACATTACTGCTTACTGCTAAAGAGCCAAGTATAAATTCTGTTCCCCACAAGAAGAAAAAAAGAGAAGAAAAATCACAGTATTGTCACTATTCATTACTTTGTATAGTCTCTCCCTGTCTAAGTACACATGAAGCAGAATTGAGATAACTTTAAAAAGGTTAAATATGTTAACACTCTTGTATAGATGCACTGCACAGGAAATACAGAAAAAAACCTAGTGACTTTGAAAATAATTAAGACACGGAAAATACAAAATTATCATATTTATCGTATTTCAGCCACAAAAATCAGAGATATGAGAATGGTTCTTCACATGCAAAGTCAATTTCATCCAAAGGATGATCTTGATAAATGAAGGGTTAGTATCAAAGAAACAAATGTTCCTTTAAAATAATTGTAAATACTATCATTTCAAAATATATCTCACATACAAGCATAAAGCTGACACACAAATTAATTCCTAACCAGGAAGCTTTATAACTGACAAAATCAAGTGCTGATCTCTGTAGAATGCATTCATAGAAGCCTGAACCCGAAAGAAGACGTCTTCAGAGGTCTCACTATAACAGTGCCTACAGCAAAAGGAGACAGACACATTCAAGCTCCTTTCCACATATTCAACTTGCAATGCCTAAAAGCAGGGATATCCTCTGTGATGCTCCATTAGCCATTGGGGTGGACATAACAGGAGCTGGATTAAACAGAATGATGGAGCTTCCCACCCAATCACTACTCAAGTATCATCCTGTGAACCCACTGCGTTACAGAGTCCATAACAATATCAAACCACTCACTTTTCGTTTTCTCTGTAACATTTAAAAAAAATTTCTTTTCCTCTGATTTCTTCTGTACTGCTACTCTTCAAAAGCATACAGAGTAACCCAAGTGTTTGCAATTCTTCTCTTTCCTTTTTTCTACTCCAAGTCTTTTCTCATTTTTTCCCCCACAACATAGCTTTTTAGACATTACGTATAGCTCTGCTGTGACTCTCCAATATGTGAAATATCAACTCTTTCTTGGGGACTTCACTTAAGAACACCTTTCCAGATTTAAGAATGATATGATGATAAAAAGAGTACCCAGAAACAAGCAGTTAAAATGAATTCTGAATTACTACTGTGAAATTCTGAAGGTTTGAAGGGTAAAGAAAATCTTTTAGCTGGTTTTGGCATGCATATATATATATATATATGTAAGCATATTCTTCAGAGAGGGTATTTATCCTAATTTCAAAACCAGTGCCTGTGCTCTGAAGACACAGGAGTGCTTTCAGCATCAGTGAAATCCTGTTCTACTAAATAGATAACAGGCAAGTTTAAACCAAATTCTAATTTAGAGGTCATCACATAAATTTCTTTATGCACAAGAACATGCACTTGTAACAATGAGGAATAAACATTTTGGAAGTGAACGGTCATCTGTTTTAAGAACTACTTTACTGAGTTCCACTGAAGCAAACCAGTCGTGTACAGCAGTAATGGGAGAAGGCAACAGTACTCTGGAACAGTTAAGTAAGGATCAAGTTACCATTAGAAAAAACCTAAACCACGTTTTTTTTAAACACATGCCTATAGAGAGCCAGCTCCAAAGTGTGCTGTTTCTGTAAAGTGCCAAACTTAAACCTAAAAGAAATAAAAAAATATTAACAATGGAAGCAACCACCAACACTCTGAGTATTTATTTCAAGGGCAAGCAAGGCTAAGAGAATATGATAGCAGACACAGGAATGAAATTTGTAACAGAACCCAAAGCTCCTCAATGACTTGCTGCATGACATTGGGCTGTCATTTAATGTACAAGTATATGCACGGAACAGGACTACTGATACTTCCTTGGACTTCATAAAGTAACTTTAAGTCCTTAGAAAGACGCAATGCATCCTGGAATTCAGTTGAAGACTACAATAATTATTCATGCTATTAGAGTCTGGATTTTAGTATAATACAGCTCACTACAAATGAAAGAATGCGAATGTAAAAAAAAAATTATTATGATAATGGGGCTATAATAAATTCTTCACATGAAACGTAGATCAAATATAGATTAAAACATCTAGAAAAAAGTTTCAGAAAAGTATTCAAACAGATAAGCATTTTACACTTCGAACTATATGGTTGTGCAAAATAAAAATCCCACTCTTTCCATAAAGAAGGTGATAAAGCACACTTACCCATACTTGATTATCTCGCTTCAAATATTACCCAGATTTTTTTTAAAAAGCAATAAACAAAACCAACAAAAATCTTATTCACTGGGAAAGTAACAAAAAGCAATGCCTGAAAGTTCTGTTGTAGCAGTAAAACAAACTGATTTCCTACTGTAAGAAAGATCCTTTTGTAAGATATTTTCTGAAGAAATGCACACCATAAAAGATAACCAACAGCTTTCAGAGAAACAAGATGCTAAGCATGTTGGTTTACTTTATCAATTAAACTATTGTTTGAACAGATACACGCAAAATTACCTTTTCAATCTATAATAAAGCAACAAACTGCAGCCATGTATTGGAGACAGGTTACTTAGATTTATCAAATGTATGTATAATCAAATATATTATCAAAGTGCTGCAGCCTTATGAAAAGAAAAATCATATAGCATTACATCAAACAGGAGATCCTACATTTGTCATTTAGAGTAAGAAGCATACAGCACATACAATTTCATTTCTATAGCACAAATATTGTGCAAGCTGCTCAGGATACTAATAAAATGTTCTATAGCAGAATGCAGGAGAACAGAAACAAAATTTAAGTAACCAAGGAAGTTAAGGAGCTTTCAATTTAAAATAAGTTACATTTATATATTCACAAATGTATTGTATACTATTTTAACAGCATCTTCTTCTCTACAAAATAACCACTCGCTTCTGCATTTTTGACCTCTTCTCTGATCCATCTTAACCTTCTCACTTTACTTTAACAATGTCCATGCTCCTACTACAATCCAAGAAGCCTACATACAGCACAAGAAAAGGTTCCTTGGAAGACAAATGATTTAGAGGGCACCACCTCAGCGGAGCAGACATTGTGTAAATTAGTTTCAGAGAACTGCCTAAAAGCAAGCAGGAGCATCTGTAAGCAGAGCTGGAAAAGCTTTATGTGGTGTGACCTGATCTTCATTAGGCAAACAACTTCTTCCTTCATAGAGTCACTACTGTCTCTCTTTTCTAATAGTCAGCACTTTAAAAAAGACCTCAGTAGTTTGATTTGAATTGCACACTACAGAAATAAGAAAGCTCTTCCATATTTTCATGTTTAACTACAGGCGCTGAAGACTCTTAAACAGTACCTAATGATAGATGTGGACATACAGAAAAGAACTTTTCCAAGGCAACCATACTATACTGAACTTACCTGCCATTCAACTTCCTCAGCTTCTGTAGAATTTAACAAAATATCATCAAAATAAATCTCAACTTAAAAAATCCATTTTAAACATGGTAATTTTTTCTCAGTTTTCACAAATTTATAGTCTATCGTACTTGTGAAAAAAACTTCTCATTTAAGTAAGCCTAAAGTGTAATAAAATCAGTAACATATTTTAGAAGATGAAATTATCAAACTCATGCACTCACACATTTACCTATGCACTACAAGCTTCAAATGGAAAGCAAAATTCTCACCCATCCTTAGTTTGATCTGCCACTCCAGCCAACAGCTGCACTGTTTTAGGATTGTGATGCGGATCTGTATGAAGTCCTAGGTATTTTTGCACAAAATCCTCTGGGGTCATGTAATGCTCACCATCTTTCTCAACACTTGCATACTAGAGTAAAAATAAAAAACCAAAGCCACACAAACAAAAATTATTCCATTTAGATGCTAATTATTGGTGATTACCAAATTAGTATCTTTACTGAATATAACTTAAAATGGTGCACAACTTCTGCACATAACTGCTCTGAAATTAAAGGACTGGATTAAACTAAGAGTGTTACTGTGCTAGTTTTATACTACCAACAGTCACTCCCCTGTACAATAGATATGTTCACATAATGACCAGCATCTTCTAATTAAAAGACAATTACATATTTCAGAAACTGTCAGGTAATTGCAAAAATTTATAAAACTTACAACCATGCTGTAGCGTTCCATTTGCAGCTACACTGAAAACACAGCACATAAATTTTCTCACAATTTCTAGTAGCAGATATCTTCTGAACAATTGTTCTTGATCTTTATTATAATTATTTTGGAAAATATATATTATTTCTTTTCTCTTTTTGTGAGAGATAAATGTTCAGATTAATTTTTATCCTTAAACTAATGTTTCGAAGGAAAAATTCACACACACAGACAGTGCTTGCTTCAGCATCTCGTGTATCTCTTCCACAATATCAGCCCCTCACATCACCTCATCACCTCTCCCTCTTCCACCCCATAGCCGTGATGACAGCTGTTTGCAAGACTGCACTGTAAACCAGATTACTGAATTTACGGAGAATTAAAATAGAGTATTTTCACTAAAACAGGAACACAAAGAGGTGGACAGGAATCCCTTAATTCAGCACTGCTGCCAATATGACAGCACAATGGAACTGTGGCTTCCTTGAATCAACTTTGAAAGGTTCTCTTCTCAGCCGTACACACAAGTGACTGAAAAATGCCCTACAAAGCACAATTCTGCTGCAAGACATGAAATCCAAAGAAAATGTTATGTGTGAAGGACCACCAAACATGCAGAGTATGGAGCATATCTTCAAGAATCACTGAAGTCAACTGTATGACAGTAGCGTGCATATCGAAGGCAGGCAAAATCTAAACAGCATGTTTCTTTCTCCAGACACCAATTTATCAGAGTTTATCATAAATAATAATTTATAATGATACCTTTCACAATAAAAACTGTTTAGGCAAAGTTTTGTTTAAAAAAATTTGAGATAAAAATAATTAACTGACAGATACATTGAGCTCCATATGAGAAGGTCATGGCATTTTGGAAGAGTTTGGCAGCAAGTCAATAAATTAAGGCCTAACAAAGTAGCTATGCATGTAAATACATTAGTCCTATGTTTTCACATATAACTTAGGTCAAGAAACTTTTTGATCAAAATAAGCAATTTTAAATTATAATTTAATTGGAATGTAAAACATACCACATCAATTAAATCTATGTTTCTCTCAGTGTTGAACTCTGTTACTTTATAACACAAAATTCTTAGTATACATTTATAGATTGTCTCAGGTAAGCACTTGATGAATTTCCATGAGACTTTTTTTTAAAACATCCTCAGGTAAGACAAACATACAAACCCCCTACTCTAGTTTACAATCTGGTGCTAGGTATCACCACACTTTCAGAAACAATGTTTTGGAAATTTCTTTTTGTTTCTTTCTCCATCTTGCTTGAACAGGTTACACTTTAATTCAACAGGCAGGGAACAATTCAACTATATTTTCCAAAGGCTGACTGTGTCTTGTCTAAGAAAAAGAATAAAGGCTCACTAAGAAATCCGGTAACTGTTTTTTCCACCCAACTCTTTTATCCTTCTGTGGTAATTTGTTATGGAATTTTTTCTTATTTGAATGTTTCTGAAGGCTATGGTTAGCAAACACCTAAGAGGTAACTTATTTGATGGTGCACAGACATGAAATTACAATGCCTGCATTTCATAGTTACAGCATTAAGAGAAATAGCACATCTTTTTAATGCAAATCAAACTTTATGTTTTTAACAGTTTAAAACAGTTAGAAGAGGAAGACAGCACACTTCAGAAATTCTGAAGAGAAAGTATATATCAAATATCCTTTAGGATACAACATAAACTGCATGGCCAGAGGGCACCTATCATATGAGAAGACATGCATGAACAGAAGGAAACTTAAATACGTTCACTATGATTAAGGTGGATGGTGACGAGGCCTACAGTTCACATCTTCCCTTCTAACCATTTCCAAGGGAAGCCAAATTTAGGAAGGAATGCACGACCTTTAGCTGAAGCTCACAGAAGAGGCCAGCACTCACAGCAAAGAGCACAACATATCTGACCCCTAGACATTTGCAATATTTTGTAACAAGACTTTCTACAACTTAGTCCTGAAAAGCGTGATTCTCCTTTGTTTTAAAGGCTGCAACTAAGTTCCATTTCTAACCATCAAACAAAAATACAATCTCAAACTCAATTGTGATCAAATAGAATGCAGAAGAAATACAAACTCTTTTTCTATGCTTTTTTTTTAGTGCAAAATCTCAGATACTCAAAGGGAGAGAGGACAGCTTTCATATTTTTCATTCCTCAGAGCACAACACAATCCATAAGTTCATTTGCATGTTTCTTTGAAGAAAATAAGGCAGACATGAGGAAGACCAAAAAGCCATTTTTTAAAAACAGACTATCTGCTTTTTAGGTCAATAAAACATGTATTGTCAGAAAGAAAATTTGAACATCCAGTTGTACGATGTTCTTCCTCTCCACTGTCCTCTGTATGACTGCTATCAAGGACTTCAATTGCTTATTTCCAGAAGCAAGAACTTCTACTGATTGGATGTCAAGAATCATAAAGAGTTCACATTTGCAACTGAACAGAGTATTTTGACACCTCATTTCACTTTTTTTCATTCAAATGTGCAAACGTATTTTGCAAAAAGTTGGAAAAAGGTGTTCTAGGATCACGGTTTTTTACTGTATTAATATATATTTTTAAAAATAACATTTTCATGTTGCTATTTCATTAACATACTCTACTGTAATCTTTATCTACAACAGTTGAATGCCATGTCAATCAAAAATGAACCTGTGTTGGAATATTTTTTACTAGAAACTAAATGTCGAGCTTCCACAGTCTGATGCCAGCATTCTAAGTTTTTGCACTCCAGGAATGTTACAGTGTAATCCAGCATGCAAAGGAAAAGGCCACCAAAATTATGGTTGGGATATAACTCCTCTCTCTTAGGCAAAAAGGTCTCTCTGACTACTTATCATATATAGAAATTGTTAGATGGTATGGTAGAACCAGAAGACACATATAAAAAGTTAAGTAATATACTTTATTATTTACAGTATTAGCTCTAATTTTATACTCTTAATTTTTTAAATAGAGAAAAGCTTCTTGAATATACTGTATAACACTCAACATTAGGGGAAAAAAGATATTTTAGTCATTTTGAAATATCAGTGGCGCAACTATGGACCTAAAATATAGTGCATGTTCTTCTTATTCCATATGCCTGATTTGAACCTTATCATCAAAGTTTTAGGATTGACTGGATTTTCCTTTCTGATCACGCTTTATTGAAACTAAGGGAGTAGAGAAACCTTCATACTATTATTTATATGTTAATTCTAAGGCCCTGCAAAGGCTAATATTACAAAATATATAAATCTTCAGAAATTAATTTTAAGTTCTAAAAACACTGCCAGCGGTCCCATTTGTAAGAACACATGTAAATCGCAAGGACAAAACATACAGTCATGGAAGAAGAATTTTTTTGAATTCTGCAAAGGTGTATTTAAAAATAAACAGTACTTGGTTATAAATATTTGTTTCATAGAAAACTAGAAAATAGTTCAGAAGATTATTTAATACTATAATTTGGAAATGGTTATTGTGATTTGTACCAGCAGCAGTTTCTCCTCAATGCCTGACAGCCCCTTCAATACACTGCGTCTGCAAAGTGAACTTTTAAGTGTCCCACCAGCACGACACGCGTTTGATGCCATGGCAAACTGCTGGAAGGGCAAAAAACATAAGTCTGTCACTCAAATAACATTAGGTCTTTTTACCTGCAAAAAAATATTTCGTAGTTCAGCAGGATCCGCTCTTTTGGTGGAATGCACCTGTAAACACAAGCAAATTAACGCTTCGCTTAGCCGGGCTACTGTCAGAGCGCAGATAAAACCGGCCGCGCCGGCCAAAAGCGGCAATACAGGGTCGGTCCCCTGTCAGACCGACAGGCCCAACCTCAACCATGACCGCGCCGTGCTGCCGCGGGACGGCACCGGGCTCCGCGCCGGTGACAGCTGTCACCACCGGGCTGCCTGCGAGAGGCGCGGCGCCCCGGCCCCGCGGGACGAGCACCACCGCCACCACCNGCGCTGTGGGGTGAGCGCCCTGCCCTGCCCCGCCCTGCCCCGCCCCGCCCCAGCCCCGGTAGCGCCGTGTGGGGGCCGCGGCTGCCCCGCCAAGGCAGCGGCGGCGCGGCCGTGGGTCCTTGCCGGGGGGTTGCTGGTAGCACCAACACAGTACAAAACTGAGCCTTTTTAAATGCTGCTGAATCTCATTTCTGGCGTAACAGATGCAGCCGTGCCCCTGAGGGTCAGCAAAGCTGTACCTGTTGGTTTCAAGTGCCGAAACTGTTCATAGACGGATGTTCTGGCAGCTTGGCTGCAAATCGGTTGTAGCTCCGTATTTCAAACATACAACCAGAGAGCCAAAATCTGGCTGGAATTCAGTAACTTCTGACAGGGTCTTATATGCACACATATGCTTTATACTTCAAAATTAAAAGCATGCAGGTCATAGCCTTAAGAAAGGGTAAGTTTATACTTTGTTTCAACAGTTCAATCACAGTAAGTGCTTATAAAATCTGACTTAATACTGCATGATTTGTCTTGCTATTTCAAGGGCCCAACGAAGTATCTTTTATTACATGCCACTGGAAAGCATAGAAAGGGCAGATTCTGATACTCCTCAAATAACACAGTGAGGTATTAAACTACAATACAGTAGCTGGTAGTTTATAACGATGGTCATGAAACAATGACTCACTTAAGTTTATAACAACTTTTCTCTGGAGTACAACTTTTTTCAGTTACATGTCAACAAGAACTTTCTGCATATAGAGTTCGCATACTACGTATATGCCTAAGTCCCAGCTGACAGCAGGAAGAGTTTTGCTAGAAATCTGCCTGTTTAGTAAGCATCTGGCCACTCAAGCATCTTGTTCAGCAAATCCATGCATATATATGTCAGTTGCAGTGTCATGGTTTAACCCCAGCCAGCAGCCAAGCCCCATGCAGTCACTCACTTGTTCCCCCACCAGCAGGATTGGCGAGACAGTTGGAAGGGTAAAAAGTAGAAAACTCGTGGGTTGAGATACAAACAGTTTAATAGGGAAAACAAAAGCCACGCATACAAGCAAAGCTAAACAAGCGATTAATTCACTGCTTCCCATGGGCAGGAAGGTATTCAGCCATCTGCAAGAGGGCAGGACTTCACCTGTAGCCAAAGTGGAAGACAAATGCCATCACCCCAAACATCCTCTCTCTTCTTCCTTCTTCTCCCCACTTTATAGACTGAGCATGATGCCATAAGGTCTAGAATATCCCTTTGTCAGTTGTTGAAACCTGTCCCGGCTATGTCTCTTCCCAACCTCCCATGCAGCCCCAACATCCTTACCAGCATGGCAGTACAAAAAGCAGAAAACGCCTTGGCTCTATGTAAGCCCTGCTCGGCAGTAACAGAAACATCTGTGTTATCCAACTCTGTGTTCAGCACAAATCACAGAATCACATGGTAAGATGAGTCGGAAGGGACCCTCAAAGATCGAATCCAATATGCCCATACAAGCCACTGTGAAGAGTAATTCTACCCCAGCCCAAACCAGCACAGAGTAACAATGTGCATTAAAAGCCAACCCTTTAAAAGAAAATGGCAGAAATCTCCATGGTCCTTCCCAAAGTGGCTGTAGCAAGCATACAGCTTTTCTTTTTTTTTTACTAATGACAAAGCTCCGGTCGTTTGCTCGGCTAAAGCGTAACTGCAGCAATGAGCAACGAGGTCGGTGCGTGAAGAAGGAGCAGAGGCGGCCACTCGGAAGGTCGCTGCCGAACCAGGGGGAACGCTCGATTCGCCCCGCGCTCGGAGCCGGACATGGCCGGCGGCATCGGGACGCGACGCGCTCCGCCAGCGTGGTGCCGCCACATGTGGCGGCAGCCCTGCGCATGCGCGCCAGCCGGCCAGCGTTC